>OY987207.1:21556428-22156428 GCA_963920795.1 Eutolmus rufibarbis
GCTCCCCGCAAGCAGTTGGCAACAAAGGCTGCACGTAAAAGTGCACCAGCTACTGGTGGCGTTAAGAAACCCCATCGTTATCGCCCTGGAACTGTTGCTCTTCGTGAAATACGACGTTATCAAAAGAGTACTGAGTTGCTCATCAGAAAATTACCATTCCAACGGTTAGTGAGGGAAATTGCGCAAGATTTTAAAACTGACTTACGCTTTCAAAGCTCCGCTGTTATGGCTTTGCAAGAAGCCAGCGAAGCCTACTTGGTCGGTTTGTTCGAAGATACCAACTTGTGCGCTATTCATGCTAAACGTGTCACAATAATGCCTAAAGACATCCAATTGGCCAGGAGAATTCGAGGCGAACGTGCTTAAAAACATCTGTCTATAAAAACCATCTTAAAAATCGGTCCTTTTCAGGACCACAAATTATAATAAACATTGAGTAAATTTATTTTGGGAAATACAGACACATCATCTCTTTCTGAACGCATTAAATATGGCCATTTATAAATTAATACAAGATGGATCAGATTCTTAGTTGGGGCAAAACAAATTATTTCTCTTCTTATTTTATTCTTCACATTTTTCGTTTCAGGTGGCTGTGATTTAAATTGGTTTTTTTTAATGTAATTTCTTATCTAGAATCTAGTCTTTTAAAGATTATTTACAAAGGAAATACGCGATCATCGCATTGCATTAAGAATAGTACAATTTATATATTTATGCATACTCTTTGTTTAAAAAATTGGTGGCCCTGAAAAGGGCCTTTTTGTTTTATTCAATTTTCCTGGTCACGATCAAGTTATTTTGAGCTGGTGTATTTAGTAACGGCCTTCGTTCCTTCACTAACGGCATGTTTTGCAAGTTCTCCGGGCAACAAGAGTCTAACGGCGGTTTGAATTTCCCGACTTGTAATCGTTGAGCGCTTATTATAATGAGCCAAACGCGAAGCCTCAGCGGCAATCCTTTCAAAGATATCATTCACAAAACTATTCATAATGCTCATTGCCTTTGATGAAATGCCGGTGTCAGGATGAACTTGCTTCAGAACTTTGTAAATGTAAATGGCATAGCTTTCCTTCCTCTTGCGCCTCTTCTTCTTATCAGTCTTGGATATATTCTTCTGGGCTTTGCCAGCCTTCTTCGCTGCCTTTCCACTTGTCTTTGGAGGCATTTTCACAAATTCGCTTGAGCACAACTTTACTTCACTGCACTTGGCTTGATTACAAACTGTGATAGATGCCAGCGAAACAGCAATTCTTATTCATTTACCGTGTGTTCGTTCTATCCCCTCTCTAAATGTTCATATTTATTCTGGTATGCGGGAAAGTTGCGCATAAATAGGAGTGTTTGTGAGGAACGTTCTCATTCTTGTGAGAATTGTCTTTGAGTTAACTCTGTGTGTGCTAAGCTAAGCTAAGTTATAAAGAAAAATGTCTGGACGCGGTAAAGGTGGAAAAGTGAAGGGCAAGGCAAAGTCCCGCTCGAATCGCGCTGGTTTGCAGTTTCCAGTTGGCCGTATTCACCGTTTATTGCGAAAAGGAAACTATGCTGAACGTGTTGGAGCCGGAGCACCGGTATATTTGGCCGCAGTTATGGAATATTTAGCTGCTGAAGTTTTGGAATTGGCTGGTAATGCCGCTCGTGATAACAAAAAGACCAGAATTATTCCGAGGCATTTACAATTGGCTATTCGCAATGATGAGGAATTGAACAAATTACTCTCGGGAGTAACAATCGCTCAAGGTGGTGTTTTGCCAAATATTCAAGCTGTGTTGCTACCCAAGAAGACGGAAAAGAAGGCATAAAAAAACTATTGAATTTTTATCAAAGGCGCGAGAAACAAAACAGCCCTTTTCAGGGCTACCAAAAATTTTATGAAAGAGTAAACTACATATTGTTATATATTATATAATTTTTTTAACGTTACTAATTAAAACGAAAGAACGAATATTTTCTTTTCAATCAATTTTTTTGAGAGAATGTTTGATCTTGAATTGTTTTTACCCCGAACGGAACGTGGTCTTTGTTTTGCAGTTTTTCTACTGTTTTATTTAGCAAACGAGAAGTTGCAAAAACACAAAAAAGTGGAAAAAAAAACAAGACAACTACATATAAATTAAGTTCGAGAAATTTCGTAGCACAAATAAAAATTAAAATCAGATTTTAAATACACCTCATTTTAGGTAAACTGGGCAATTATTTAAAATATAATGCATACACGTGTTTCTTGGGAGAAATAATCGAAAGGGGTTTTTGGCGAATAAAAGCTGACTGCAGATTTATAAACATATGTATATTTTTTTAGTAAGTTATTTTTATCCACAAAATATTTGCCACTTCAACTATGTACATATATTAACGGATTTTAACATCAATAATATTTTATGCGAACAAAAAAATTTTTCTGCGAGTCTATATAAACATTGAAATCATTACCAAATCTTAATAGATCATAAATTTTGTTAATATAATGTAAGCAACGGATGAAAATAATATTTAAGCACTTAATTTTGCATGCAACTATTATTTACAAAAAGATATAACGACTTTTCAATACCTTTTCTCTGTAGTTTTCTTGGCCAAAGATAACAATGAAAATCCTCAAAGCATCCAACTTCTCAGTTTGCCAGTTGAACGAAAGAAAAAATTATTTATTTCATCAAATTGAGTTGTTTTGCACAAAATCCGACTATTTTTAGAAGGGTATAATAGATATGTATTATTTCCGACTAATAAAAACACTTTACAATATTTAGATTATTTATAAATAATTTTTATCTGAAAATTTTTTCCCCAAAGCGAGGCTTTTAGTGTAGTTTTTCGGAAATTTAAATGGGAAGACTAAGATTCTCGTAAAAAATTATATTTTTTTACTATTCTAGAGTTGCAGCTTCATCGATTTGAGTGCACATTTATAAATAAATGTTGAATAAACATACTGAAAAGTTGAAAAAACCATAAATTGCATTAAACAAAATTGTTCCCAATTTGTATGGAGACAGAACCATTTTGCTTGAAGACTTTCATCGAACTTCTCACGATTAGTGTAGGAGCAGTAAGCAAACCCGTACGATAAAGTAAAGTTTGGTGTGTGTTGAATTATTTCGAGTTTATTGAAGAAGTGTTTGTGATCGTGAATATGGCCGAAGTAAGCACAGTAGTTGTTGCGGTGGCGAGTAAGGGAGAGTCTCAGAAGGCTAAAAAGGCGGCAGCTGCTCCTAAAAAACCAAAAGCGAAGGCATCTCACCCGCCAACGTCGGAAATGGTTACAAATGCCATTAAGATGTTGAAAGAACGAGGTGGATCTTCGTTGCCTGGAATTAAGAAATATCTTGCAGGAAATTACAAGGTTGACGTTGATAGATTGGCGCCATTTATTAAAAGATACTTGAAAAGTGCAGTGTCCAATGGAGTTTTGATACAAACAAAAGGTAAAGGTGCGGCCGGTTCTTTTAAGCTATCAAAATCTGTTGCAAAGCCAAAACCGAAGGTGAAAAGCATTGAGGCTAAGGAGAAAAAGCCTGCCGCTTCAAAGAAAGTAACCAAGAAACCGAAGAAGGAAAAAGCACCTGATGACTCGAAGAAACAACCAGCATCTGCAAAGAAAGTGGAAAAGAAAAAAACGGCGAAAGCTGTTGCTAAAACTGCGAAAAAATCGGAAGAAGTGAAAAGCAAGGCATCTTCTAAACAAAAACCCACAAAAGCTGCGACAAAATCTCCAAAACCAGCCAAGCCAAAAGTAGCCACAAAAAAAGGTGCTGCTAAGAAAATCGCAAAGAAATAAGCAAAACGTGAAAAAATCATGACTAACAAAAAAGCCCTTTTCAGGGCTACCAATATTTTTAAAAGAGTAAATTACGATTCATTGTCGATATATACAACAACTAGAAACTATCACACGTAGATGATATGCAAAAAAAAAATAATAATAATAATATAATAACTTAAGAAATTTGCTTGAAAGCACTTTTCATTGAGCCACCTTAATTTAAGTTTTCCATGCCAGCCTTCTCAAGACTAGAGTTTTCTAACTTGTCCTATTGTCCCATAAATGCATAATTAATTATTATTAATTTAATAAATTTGAAAGAAAAATCTATTTAGGATGGTTACATATTTTATAATAATTTCACTCTCTGGTAAAAAATAATTTGTGGTCCTGAAAAGGACCGATTTTTCGTACTATAATTCCGTGGTAATTTGAACTTTTTAGCCGCCGAATCCATAAAGAGTGCGTCCTTGTCTTTTTAAGGCATAAACGACATCCATCGCAGTCACAGTTTTTCTTTTTGCATGTTCTGTGTAAGTAACTGCGTCACGGATCACATTTTCCAAGAATACTTTCAGAACTCCACGAGTTTCCTCATAAATTAAGCCAGATATCCGTTTGACACCACCACGGCGAGCCAAGCGACGTATGGCCGGCTTTGTAATGCCTTGAATATTATCACGGAGAACTTTACGATGACGCTTAGCTCCTCCTTTTCCCAAACCCTTCCCACCTTTACCTCGGCCAGTCATTTTTAAAACACTTTAATTCACGTCTTAAGAAGAGCACCTTTAACTTCAACAACAGAGCACTGAGCACCAATTGACTGAGCTGCCAGACGATCGGCTTATTTATACAAAATTTCGACAATACTAACATAACTTTCACACTGTAAAGTAATGCTTGGATGGGAATGGGTGTGTGAAAAGCCACGATATAAATAAGCGACGCTGAGTGAGGAACTGCTCATTCTTGAAGTGTACTTTGTGCTTATTCTCTTGTGTCGTGCAGTGCTCTGCAGAGTTCGGAATTAAAGTGACTTGAATTTGTGAAATGGCGCGAACCAAGCAAACAGCTCGTAAATCGACTGGTGGTAAAGCTCCCCGCAAGCAGTTGGCAACAAAGGCTGCACGTAAAAGTGCACCAGCTACTGGTGGCGTTAAGAAACCCCATCGTTATCGCCCTGGAACTGTTGCTCTTCGTGAAATACGACGTTATCAAAAGAGTACTGAGTTGCTCATCAGAAAATTACCATTCCAACGGTTAGTGAGGGAAATTGCGCAAGATTTTAAAACTGACTTACGCTTTCAAAGCTCCGCTGTTATGGCTTTGCAAGAAGCCAGCGAAGCCTACTTGGTCGGTTTGTTCGAAGATACCAACTTGTGCGCTATTCATGCTAAACGTGTCACAATAATGCCTAAAGACATCCAATTGGCCAGGAGAATTCGAGGCGAACGTGCTTAAAAACATCTGTCTATAAAAACCATCTTAAAAATCGGTCCTTTTCAGGACCACAAATTATAATAAACATTGAGTAAATTTATTTTGGGAAATACAGACACATCATCTCTTTCTGAACGCATTAAATATGGCCATTTATAAATTAATACAAGATGGATCAGATTCTTAGTTGGGGCAAAACAAATTATTTCTCTTCTTATTTTATTCTTCACATTTTTCGTTTCAGGTGGCTGTGATTTAAATTGGTTTTTTTTAATGTAATTTCTTATCTAGAATCTAGTCTTTTAAAGATTATTTACAAAGGAAATACGCGATCATCGCATTGCATTAAGAATAGTACAATTTATATATTTATGCATACTCTTTGTTTAAAAAATTGGTGGCCCTGAAAAGGGCCTTTTTGTTTTATTCAATTTTCCTGGTCACGATCAAGTTATTTTGAGCTGGTGTATTTAGTAACGGCCTTCGTTCCTTCACTAACGGCATGTTTTGCAAGTTCTCCGGGCAACAAGAGTCTAACGGCGGTTTGAATTTCCCGACTTGTAATCGTTGAGCGCTTATTATAATGAGCCAAACGCGAAGCCTCAGCGGCAATCCTTTCAAAGATATCATTCACAAAACTATTCATAATGCTCATTGCCTTTGATGAAATGCCGGTGTCAGGATGAACTTGCTTCAGAACTTTGTAAATGTAAATGGCATAGCTTTCCTTCCTCTTGCGCCTCTTCTTCTTATCAGTCTTGGATATATTCTTCTGGGCTTTGCCAGCCTTCTTCGCTGCCTTTCCACTTGTCTTTGGAGGCATTTTCACAAATTCGCTTGAGCACAACTTTACTTCACTGCACTTGGCTTGATTACAAACTGTGATAGATGCCAGCGAAACAGCAATTCTTATTCATTTACCGTGTGTTCGTTCTATCCCCTCTCTAAATGTTCATATTTATTCTGGTATGCGGGAAAGTTGCGCATAAATAGGAGTGTTTGTGAGGAACGTTCTCATTCTTGTGAGAATTGTCTTTGAGTTAACTCTGTGTGTGCTAAGCTAAGCTAAGTTATAAAGAAAAATGTCTGGACGCGGTAAAGGTGGAAAAGTGAAGGGCAAGGCAAAGTCCCGCTCGAATCGCGCTGGTTTGCAGTTTCCAGTTGGCCGTATTCACCGTTTATTGCGAAAAGGAAACTATGCTGAACGTGTTGGAGCCGGAGCACCGGTATATTTGGCCGCAGTTATGGAATATTTAGCTGCTGAAGTTTTGGAATTGGCTGGTAATGCCGCTCGTGATAACAAAAAGACCAGAATTATTCCGAGGCATTTACAATTGGCTATTCGCAATGATGAGGAATTGAACAAATTACTCTCGGGAGTAACAATCGCTCAAGGTGGTGTTTTGCCAAATATTCAAGCTGTGTTGCTACCCAAGAAGACGGAAAAGAAGGCATAAAAAAACTATTGAATTTTTATCAAAGGCGCGAGAAACAAAACAGCCCTTTTCAGGGCTACCAAAAATTTTATGAAAGAGTAAACTACATATTGTTATATATTATATAATTTTTTTAACGTTACTAATTAAAACGAAAGAACGAATATTTTCTTTTCAATCAATTTTTTTGAGAGAATGTTTGATCTTGAATTGTTTTTACCCCGAACGGAACGTGGTCTTTGTTTTGCAGTTTTTCTACTGTTTTATTTAGCAAACGAGAAGTTGCAAAAACACAAAAAAGTGGAAAAAAAAACAAGACAACTACATATAAATTAAGTTCGAGAAATTTCGTAGCACAAATAAAAATTAAAATCAGATTTTAAATACACCTCATTTTAGGTAAACTGGGCAATTATTTAAAATATAATGCATACACGTGTTTCTTGGGAGAAATAATCGAAAGGGGTTTTTGGCGAATAAAAGCTGACTGCAGATTTATAAACATATGTATATTTTTTTAGTAAGTTATTTTTATCCACAAAATATTTGCCACTTCAACTATGTACATATATTAACGGATTTTAACATCAATAATATTTTATGCGAACAAAAAAATTTTTCTGCGAGTCTATATAAACATTGAAATCATTACCAAATCTTAATAGATCATAAATTTTGTTAATATAATGTAAGCAACGGATGAAAATAATATTTAAGCACTTAATTTTGCATGCAACTATTATTTACAAAAAGATATAACGACTTTTCAATACCTTTTCTCTGTAGTTTTCTTGGCCAAAGATAACAATGAAAATCCTCAAAGCATCCAACTTCTCAGTTTGCCAGTTGAACGAAAGAAAAAATTATTTATTTCATCAAATTGAGTTGTTTTGCACAAAATCCGACTATTTTTAGAAGGGTATAATAGATATGTATTATTTCCGACTAATAAAAACACTTTACAATATTTAGATTATTTATAAATAATTTTTATCTGAAAATTTTTTCCCCAAAGCGAGGCTTTTAGTGTAGTTTTTCGGAAATTTAAATGGGAAGACTAAGATTCTCGTAAAAAATTATATTTTTTTACTATTCTAGAGTTGCAGCTTCATCGATTTGAGTGCACATTTATAAATAAATGTTGAATAAACATACTGAAAAGTTGAAAAAACCATAAATTGCATTAAACAAAATTGTTCCCAATTTGTATGGAGACAGAACCATTTTGCTTGAAGACTTTCATCGAACTTCTCACGATTAGTGTAGGAGCAGTAAGCAAACCCGTACGATAAAGTAAAGTTTGGTGTGTGTTGAATTATTTCGAGTTTATTGAAGAAGTGTTTGTGATCGTGAATATGGCCGAAGTAAGCACAGTAGTTGTTGCGGTGGCGAGTAAGGGAGAGTCTCAGAAGGCTAAAAAGGCGGCAGCTGCTCCTAAAAAACCAAAAGCGAAGGCATCTCACCCGCCAACGTCGGAAATGGTTACAAATGCCATTAAGATGTTGAAAGAACGAGGTGGATCTTCGTTGCCTGGAATTAAGAAATATCTTGCAGGAAATTACAAGGTTGACGTTGATAGATTGGCGCCATTTATTAAAAGATACTTGAAAAGTGCAGTGTCCAATGGAGTTTTGATACAAACAAAAGGTAAAGGTGCGGCCGGTTCTTTTAAGCTATCAAAATCTGTTGCAAAGCCAAAACCGAAGGTGAAAAGCATTGAGGCTAAGGAGAAAAAGCCTGCCGCTTCAAAGAAAGTAACCAAGAAACCGAAGAAGGAAAAAGCACCTGATGACTCGAAGAAACAACCAGCATCTGCAAAGAAAGTGGAAAAGAAAAAAACGGCGAAAGCTGTTGCTAAAACTGCGAAAAAATCGGAAGAAGTGAAAAGCAAGGCATCTTCTAAACAAAAACCCACAAAAGCTGCGACAAAATCTCCAAAACCAGCCAAGCCAAAAGTAGCCACAAAAAAAGGTGCTGCTAAGAAAATCGCAAAGAAATAAGCAAAACGTGAAAAAATCATGACTAACAAAAAAGCCCTTTTCAGGGCTACCAATATTTTTAAAAGAGTAAATTACGATTCATTGTCGATATATACAACAACTAGAAACTATCACACGTAGATGATATGCAAAAAAAAAATAATAATAATAATATAATAACTTAAGAAATTTGCTTGAAAGCACTTTTCATTGAGCCACCTTAATTTAAGTTTTCCATGCCAGCCTTCTCAAGACTAGAGTTTTCTAACTTGTCCTATTGTCCCATAAATGCATAATTAATTATTATTAATTTAATAAATTTGAAAGAAAAATCTATTTAGGATGGTTACATATTTTATAATAATTTCACTCTCTGGTAAAAAATAATTTGTGGTCCTGAAAAGGACCGATTTTTCGTACTATAATTCCGTGGTAATTTGAACTTTTTAGCCGCCGAATCCATAAAGAGTGCGTCCTTGTCTTTTTAAGGCATAAACGACATCCATCGCAGTCACAGTTTTTCTTTTTGCATGTTCTGTGTAAGTAACTGCGTCACGGATCACATTTTCCAAGAATACTTTCAGAACTCCACGAGTTTCCTCATAAATTAAGCCAGATATCCGTTTGACACCACCACGGCGAGCCAAGCGACGTATGGCCGGCTTTGTAATGCCTTGAATATTATCACGGAGAACTTTACGATGACGCTTAGCTCCTCCTTTTCCCAAACCCTTCCCACCTTTACCTCGGCCAGTCATTTTTAAAACACTTTAATTCACGTCTTAAGAAGAGCACCTTTAACTTCAACAACAGAGCACTGAGCACCAATTGACTGAGCTGCCAGACGATCGGCTTATTTATACAAAATTTCGACAATACTAACATAACTTTCACACTGTAAAGTAATGCTTGGATGGGAATGGGTGTGTGAAAAGCCACGATATAAATAAGCGACGCTGAGTGAGGAACTGCTCATTCTTGAAGTGTACTTTGTGCTTATTCTCTTGTGTCGTGCAGTGCTCTGCAGAGTTCGGAATTAAAGTGACTTGAATTTGTGAAATGGCGCGAACCAAGCAAACAGCTCGTAAATCGACTGGTGGTAAAGCTCCCCGCAAGCAGTTGGCAACAAAGGCTGCACGTAAAAGTGCACCAGCTACTGGTGGCGTTAAGAAACCCCATCGTTATCGCCCTGGAACTGTTGCTCTTCGTGAAATACGACGTTATCAAAAGAGTACTGAGTTGCTCATCAGAAAATTACCATTCCAACGGTTAGTGAGGGAAATTGCGCAAGATTTTAAAACTGACTTACGCTTTCAAAGCTCCGCTGTTATGGCTTTGCAAGAAGCCAGCGAAGCCTACTTGGTCGGTTTGTTCGAAGATACCAACTTGTGCGCTATTCATGCTAAACGTGTCACAATAATGCCTAAAGACATCCAATTGGCCAGGAGAATTCGAGGCGAACGTGCTTAAAAACATCTGTCTATAAAAACCATCTTAAAAATCGGTCCTTTTCAGGACCACAAATTATAATAAACATTGAGTAAATTTATTTTGGGAAATACAGACACATCATCTCTTTCTGAACGCATTAAATATGGCCATTTATAAATTAATACAAGATGGATCAGATTCTTAGTTGGGGCAAAACAAATTATTTCTCTTCTTATTTTATTCTTCACATTTTTCGTTTCAGGTGGCTGTGATTTAAATTGGTTTTTTTTAATGTAATTTCTTATCTAGAATCTAGTCTTTTAAAGATTATTTACAAAGGAAATACGCGATCATCGCATTGCATTAAGAATAGTACAATTTATATATTTATGCATACTCTTTGTTTAAAAAATTGGTGGCCCTGAAAAGGGCCTTTTTGTTTTATTCAATTTTCCTGGTCACGATCAAGTTATTTTGAGCTGGTGTATTTAGTAACGGCCTTCGTTCCTTCACTAACGGCATGTTTTGCAAGTTCTCCGGGCAACAAGAGTCTAACGGCGGTTTGAATTTCCCGACTTGTAATCGTTGAGCGCTTATTATAATGAGCCAAACGCGAAGCCTCAGCGGCAATCCTTTCAAAGATATCATTCACAAAACTATTCATAATGCTCATTGCCTTTGATGAAATGCCGGTGTCAGGATGAACTTGCTTCAGAACTTTGTAAATGTAAATGGCATAGCTTTCCTTCCTCTTGCGCCTCTTCTTCTTATCAGTCTTGGATATATTCTTCTGGGCTTTGCCAGCCTTCTTCGCTGCCTTTCCACTTGTCTTTGGAGGCATTTTCACAAATTCGCTTGAGCACAACTTTACTTCACTGCACTTGGCTTGATTACAAACTGTGATAGATGCCAGCGAAACAGCAATTCTTATTCATTTACCGTGTGTTCGTTCTATCCCCTCTCTAAATGTTCATATTTATTCTGGTATGCGGGAAAGTTGCGCATAAATAGGAGTGTTTGTGAGGAACGTTCTCATTCTTGTGAGAATTGTCTTTGAGTTAACTCTGTGTGTGCTAAGCTAAGCTAAGTTATAAAGAAAAATGTCTGGACGCGGTAAAGGTGGAAAAGTGAAGGGCAAGGCAAAGTCCCGCTCGAATCGCGCTGGTTTGCAGTTTCCAGTTGGCCGTATTCACCGTTTATTGCGAAAAGGAAACTATGCTGAACGTGTTGGAGCCGGAGCACCGGTATATTTGGCCGCAGTTATGGAATATTTAGCTGCTGAAGTTTTGGAATTGGCTGGTAATGCCGCTCGTGATAACAAAAAGACCAGAATTATTCCGAGGCATTTACAATTGGCTATTCGCAATGATGAGGAATTGAACAAATTACTCTCGGGAGTAACAATCGCTCAAGGTGGTGTTTTGCCAAATATTCAAGCTGTGTTGCTACCCAAGAAGACGGAAAAGAAGGCATAAAAAAACTATTGAATTTTTATCAAAGGCGCGAGAAACAAAACAGCCCTTTTCAGGGCTACCAAAAATTTTATGAAAGAGTAAACTACATATTGTTATATATTATATAATTTTTTTAACGTTACTAATTAAAACGAAAGAACGAATATTTTCTTTTCAATCAATTTTTTTGAGAGAATGTTTGATCTTGAATTGTTTTTACCCCGAACGGAACGTGGTCTTTGTTTTGCAGTTTTTCTACTGTTTTATTTAGCAAACGAGAAGTTGCAAAAACACAAAAAAGTGGAAAAAAAAACAAGACAACTACATATAAATTAAGTTCGAGAAATTTCGTAGCACAAATAAAAATTAAAATCAGATTTTAAATACACCTCATTTTAGGTAAACTGGGCAATTATTTAAAATATAATGCATACACGTGTTTCTTGGGAGAAATAATCGAAAGGGGTTTTTGGCGAATAAAAGCTGACTGCAGATTTATAAACATATGTATATTTTTTTAGTAAGTTATTTTTATCCACAAAATATTTGCCACTTCAACTATGTACATATATTAACGGATTTTAACATCAATAATATTTTATGCGAACAAAAAAATTTTTCTGCGAGTCTATATAAACATTGAAATCATTACCAAATCTTAATAGATCATAAATTTTGTTAATATAATGTAAGCAACGGATGAAAATAATATTTAAGCACTTAATTTTGCATGCAACTATTATTTACAAAAAGATATAACGACTTTTCAATACCTTTTCTCTGTAGTTTTCTTGGCCAAAGATAACAATGAAAATCCTCAAAGCATCCAACTTCTCAGTTTGCCAGTTGAACGAAAGAAAAAATTATTTATTTCATCAAATTGAGTTGTTTTGCACAAAATCCGACTATTTTTAGAAGGGTATAATAGATATGTATTATTTCCGACTAATAAAAACACTTTACAATATTTAGATTATTTATAAATAATTTTTATCTGAAAATTTTTTCCCCAAAGCGAGGCTTTTAGTGTAGTTTTTCGGAAATTTAAATGGGAAGACTAAGATTCTCGTAAAAAATTATATTTTTTTACTATTCTAGAGTTGCAGCTTCATCGATTTGAGTGCACATTTATAAATAAATGTTGAATAAACATACTGAAAAGTTGAAAAAACCATAAATTGCATTAAACAAAATTGTTCCCAATTTGTATGGAGACAGAACCATTTTGCTTGAAGACTTTCATCGAACTTCTCACGATTAGTGTAGGAGCAGTAAGCAAACCCGTACGATAAAGTAAAGTTTGGTGTGTGTTGAATTATTTCGAGTTTATTGAAGAAGTGTTTGTGATCGTGAATATGGCCGAAGTAAGCACAGTAGTTGTTGCGGTGGCGAGTAAGGGAGAGTCTCAGAAGGCTAAAAAGGCGGCAGCTGCTCCTAAAAAACCAAAAGCGAAGGCATCTCACCCGCCAACGTCGGAAATGGTTACAAATGCCATTAAGATGTTGAAAGAACGAGGTGGATCTTCGTTGCCTGGAATTAAGAAATATCTTGCAGGAAATTACAAGGTTGACGTTGATAGATTGGCGCCATTTATTAAAAGATACTTGAAAAGTGCAGTGTCCAATGGAGTTTTGATACAAACAAAAGGTAAAGGTGCGGCCGGTTCTTTTAAGCTATCAAAATCTGTTGCAAAGCCAAAACCGAAGGTGAAAAGCATTGAGGCTAAGGAGAAAAAGCCTGCCGCTTCAAAGAAAGTAACCAAGAAACCGAAGAAGGAAAAAGCACCTGATGACTCGAAGAAACAACCAGCATCTGCAAAGAAAGTGGAAAAGAAAAAAACGGCGAAAGCTGTTGCTAAAACTGCGAAAAAATCGGAAGAAGTGAAAAGCAAGGCATCTTCTAAACAAAAACCCACAAAAGCTGCGACAAAATCTCCAAAACCAGCCAAGCCAAAAGTAGCCACAAAAAAAGGTGCTGCTAAGAAAATCGCAAAGAAATAAGCAAAACGTGAAAAAATCATGACTAACAAAAAAGCCCTTTTCAGGGCTACCAATATTTTTAAAAGAGTAAATTACGATTCATTGTCGATATATACAACAACTAGAAACTATCACACGTAGATGATATGCAAAAAAAAAATAATAATAATAATATAATAACTTAAGAAATTTGCTTGAAAGCACTTTTCATTGAGCCACCTTAATTTAAGTTTTCCATGCCAGCCTTCTCAAGACTAGAGTTTTCTAACTTGTCCTATTGTCCCATAAATGCATAATTAATTATTATTAATTTAATAAATTTGAAAGAAAAATCTATTTAGGATGGTTACATATTTTATAATAATTTCACTCTCTGGTAAAAAATAATTTGTGGTCCTGAAAAGGACCGATTTTTCGTACTATAATTCCGTGGTAATTTGAACTTTTTAGCCGCCGAATCCATAAAGAGTGCGTCCTTGTCTTTTTAAGGCATAAACGACATCCATCGCAGTCACAGTTTTTCTTTTTGCATGTTCTGTGTAAGTAACTGCGTCACGGATCACATTTTCCAAGAATACTTTCAGAACTCCACGAGTTTCCTCATAAATTAAGCCAGATATCCGTTTGACACCACCACGGCGAGCCAAGCGACGTATGGCCGGCTTTGTAATGCCTTGAATATTATCACGGAGAACTTTACGATGACGCTTAGCTCCTCCTTTTCCCAAACCCTTCCCACCTTTACCTCGGCCAGTCATTTTTAAAACACTTTAATTCACGTCTTAAGAAGAGCACCTTTAACTTCAACAACAGAGCACTGAGCACCAATTGACTGAGCTGCCAGACGATCGGCTTATTTATACAAAATTTCGACAATACTAACATAACTTTCACACTGTAAAGTAATGCTTGGATGGGAATGGGTGTGTGAAAAGCCACGATATAAATAAGCGACGCTGAGTGAGGAACTGCTCATTCTTGAAGTGTACTTTGTGCTTATTCTCTTGTGTCGTGCAGTGCTCTGCAGAGTTCGGAATTAAAGTGACTTGAATTTGTGAAATGGCGCGAACCAAGCAAACAGCTCGTAAATCGACTGGTGGTAAAGCTCCCCGCAAGCAGTTGGCAACAAAGGCTGCACGTAAAAGTGCACCAGCTACTGGTGGCGTTAAGAAACCCCATCGTTATCGCCCTGGAACTGTTGCTCTTCGTGAAATACGACGTTATCAAAAGAGTACTGAGTTGCTCATCAGAAAATTACCATTCCAACGGTTAGTGAGGGAAATTGCGCAAGATTTTAAAACTGACTTACGCTTTCAAAGCTCCGCTGTTATGGCTTTGCAAGAAGCCAGCGAAGCCTACTTGGTCGGTTTGTTCGAAGATACCAACTTGTGCGCTATTCATGCTAAACGTGTCACAATAATGCCTAAAGACATCCAATTGGCCAGGAGAATTCGAGGCGAACGTGCTTAAAAACATCTGTCTATAAAAACCATCTTAAAAATCGGTCCTTTTCAGGACCACAAATTATAATAAACATTGAGTAAATTTATTTTGGGAAATACAGACACATCATCTCTTTCTGAACGCATTAAATATGGCCATTTATAAATTAATACAAGATGGATCAGATTCTTAGTTGGGGCAAAACAAATTATTTCTCTTCTTATTTTATTCTTCACATTTTTCGTTTCAGGTGGCTGTGATTTAAATTGGTTTTTTTTAATGTAATTTCTTATCTAGAATCTAGTCTTTTAAAGATTATTTACAAAGGAAATACGCGATCATCGCATTGCATTAAGAATAGTACAATTTATATATTTATGCATACTCTTTGTTTAAAAAATTGGTGGCCCTGAAAAGGGCCTTTTTGTTTTATTCAATTTTCCTGGTCACGATCAAGTTATTTTGAGCTGGTGTATTTAGTAACGGCCTTCGTTCCTTCACTAACGGCATGTTTTGCAAGTTCTCCGGGCAACAAGAGTCTAACGGCGGTTTGAATTTCCCGACTTGTAATCGTTGAGCGCTTATTATAATGAGCCAAACGCGAAGCCTCAGCGGCAATCCTTTCAAAGATATCATTCACAAAACTATTCATAATGCTCATTGCCTTTGATGAAATGCCGGTGTCAGGATGAACTTGCTTCAGAACTTTGTAAATGTAAATGGCATAGCTTTCCTTCCTCTTGCGCCTCTTCTTCTTATCAGTCTTGGATATATTCTTCTGGGCTTTGCCAGCCTTCTTCGCTGCCTTTCCACTTGTCTTTGGAGGCATTTTCACAAATTCGCTTGAGCACAACTTTACTTCACTGCACTTGGCTTGATTACAAACTGTGATAGATGCCAGCGAAACAGCAATTCTTATTCATTTACCGTGTGTTCGTTCTATCCCCTCTCTAAATGTTCATATTTATTCTGGTATGCGGGAAAGTTGCGCATAAATAGGAGTGTTTGTGAGGAACGTTCTCATTCTTGTGAGAATTGTCTTTGAGTTAACTCTGTGTGTGCTAAGCTAAGCTAAGTTATAAAGAAAAATGTCTGGACGCGGTAAAGGTGGAAAAGTGAAGGGCAAGGCAAAGTCCCGCTCGAATCGCGCTGGTTTGCAGTTTCCAGTTGGCCGTATTCACCGTTTATTGCGAAAAGGAAACTATGCTGAACGTGTTGGAGCCGGAGCACCGGTATATTTGGCCGCAGTTATGGAATATTTAGCTGCTGAAGTTTTGGAATTGGCTGGTAATGCCGCTCGTGATAACAAAAAGACCAGAATTATTCCGAGGCATTTACAATTGGCTATTCGCAATGATGAGGAATTGAACAAATTACTCTCGGGAGTAACAATCGCTCAAGGTGGTGTTTTGCCAAATATTCAAGCTGTGTTGCTACCCAAGAAGACGGAAAAGAAGGCATAAAAAAACTATTGAATTTTTATCAAAGGCGCGAGAAACAAAACAGCCCTTTTCAGGGCTACCAAAAATTTTATGAAAGAGTAAACTACATATTGTTATATATTATATAATTTTTTTAACGTTACTAATTAAAACGAAAGAACGAATATTTTCTTTTCAATCAATTTTTTTGAGAGAATGTTTGATCTTGAATTGTTTTTACCCCGAACGGAACGTGGTCTTTGTTTTGCAGTTTTTCTACTGTTTTATTTAGCAAACGAGAAGTTGCAAAAACACAAAAAAGTGGAAAAAAAAACAAGACAACTACATATAAATTAAGTTCGAGAAATTTCGTAGCACAAATAAAAATTAAAATCAGATTTTAAATACACCTCATTTTAGGTAAACTGGGCAATTATTTAAAATATAATGCATACACGTGTTTCTTGGGAGAAATAATCGAAAGGGGTTTTTGGCGAATAAAAGCTGACTGCAGATTTATAAACATATGTATATTTTTTTAGTAAGTTATTTTTATCCACAAAATATTTGCCACTTCAACTATGTACATATATTAACGGATTTTAACATCAATAATATTTTATGCGAACAAAAAAATTTTTCTGCGAGTCTATATAAACATTGAAATCATTACCAAATCTTAATAGATCATAAATTTTGTTAATATAATGTAAGCAACGGATGAAAATAATATTTAAGCACTTAATTTTGCATGCAACTATTATTTACAAAAAGATATAACGACTTTTCAATACCTTTTCTCTGTAGTTTTCTTGGCCAAAGATAACAATGAAAATCCTCAAAGCATCCAACTTCTCAGTTTGCCAGTTGAACGAAAGAAAAAATTATTTATTTCATCAAATTGAGTTGTTTTGCACAAAATCCGACTATTTTTAGAAGGGTATAATAGATATGTATTATTTCCGACTAATAAAAACACTTTACAATATTTAGATTATTTATAAATAATTTTTATCTGAAAATTTTTTCCCCAAAGCGAGGCTTTTAGTGTAGTTTTTCGGAAATTTAAATGGGAAGACTAAGATTCTCGTAAAAAATTATATTTTTTTACTATTCTAGAGTTGCAGCTTCATCGATTTGAGTGCACATTTATAAATAAATGTTGAATAAACATACTGAAAAGTTGAAAAAACCATAAATTGCATTAAACAAAATTGTTCCCAATTTGTATGGAGACAGAACCATTTTGCTTGAAGACTTTCATCGAACTTCTCACGATTAGTGTAGGAGCAGTAAGCAAACCCGTACGATAAAGTAAAGTTTGGTGTGTGTTGAATTATTTCGAGTTTATTGAAGAAGTGTTTGTGATCGTGAATATGGCCGAAGTAAGCACAGTAGTTGTTGCGGTGGCGAGTAAGGGAGAGTCTCAGAAGGCTAAAAAGGCGGCAGCTGCTCCTAAAAAACCAAAAGCGAAGGCATCTCACCCGCCAACGTCGGAAATGGTTACAAATGCCATTAAGATGTTGAAAGAACGAGGTGGATCTTCGTTGCCTGGAATTAAGAAATATCTTGCAGGAAATTACAAGGTTGACGTTGATAGATTGGCGCCATTTATTAAAAGATACTTGAAAAGTGCAGTGTCCAATGGAGTTTTGATACAAACAAAAGGTAAAGGTGCGGCCGGTTCTTTTAAGCTATCAAAATCTGTTGCAAAGCCAAAACCGAAGGTGAAAAGCATTGAGGCTAAGGAGAAAAAGCCTGCCGCTTCAAAGAAAGTAACCAAGAAACCGAAGAAGGAAAAAGCACCTGATGACTCGAAGAAACAACCAGCATCTGCAAAGAAAGTGGAAAAGAAAAAAACGGCGAAAGCTGTTGCTAAAACTGCGAAAAAATCGGAAGAAGTGAAAAGCAAGGCATCTTCTAAACAAAAACCCACAAAAGCTGCGACAAAATCTCCAAAACCAGCCAAGCCAAAAGTAGCCACAAAAAAAGGTGCTGCTAAGAAAATCGCAAAGAAATAAGCAAAACGTGAAAAAATCATGACTAACAAAAAAGCCCTTTTCAGGGCTACCAATATTTTTAAAAGAGTAAATTACGATTCATTGTCGATATATACAACAACTAGAAACTATCACGCGTAGATGATATGCAAAAAAAAATAATAATAATAATATAATAACTTAAGAAATTTGCTTGAAAGCACTTTTCATTGAGCCACCTTAATTTAAGTTTTCCATGCCAGCCTTCTCAAGACTAGAGTTTTCTAACTTGTCCTATTGTCCCATAAATGCATAATTAATTATTATTAATTTAATAAATTTGAAAGAAAAATCTATTTAGGATGGTTACATATTTTATAATAATTTCACTCTCTGGTAAAAAATAATTTGTGGTCCTGAAAAGGACCGATTTTTCGTACTATAATTCCGTGGTAATTTGAACTTTTTAGCCGCCGAATCCATAAAGAGTGCGTCCTTGTCTTTTTAAGGCATAAACGACATCCATCGCAGTCACAGTTTTTCTTTTTGCATGTTCTGTGTAAGTAACTGCGTCACGGATCACATTTTCCAAGAATACTTTCAGAACTCCACGAGTTTCCTCATAAATTAAGCCAGATATCCGTTTGACACCACCACGGCGAGCCAAGCGACGTATGGCCGGCTTTGTAATGCCTTGAATATTATCACGGAGAACTTTACGATGACGCTTAGCTCCTCCTTTTCCCAAACCCTTCCCACCTTTACCTCGGCCAGTCATTTTTAAAACACTTTAATTCACGTCTTAAGAAGAGCACCTTTAACTTCAACAACAGAGCACTGAGCACCAATTGACTGAGCTGCCAGACGATCGGCTTATTTATACAAAATTTCGACAATACTAACATAACTTTCACACTGTAAAGTAATGCTTGGATGGGAATGGGTGTGTGAAAAGCCACGATATAAATAAGCGACGCTGAGTGAGGAACTGCTCATTCTTGAAGTGTACTTTGTGCTTATTCTCTTGTGTCGTGCAGTGCTCTGCAGAGTTCGGAATTAAAGTGACTTGAATTTGTGAAATGGCGCGAACCAAGCAAACAGCTCGTAAATCGACTGGTGGTAAAGCTCCCCGCAAGCAGTTGGCAACAAAGGCTGCACGTAAAAGTGCACCAGCTACTGGTGGCGTTAAGAAACCCCATCGTTATCGCCCTGGAACTGTTGCTCTTCGTGAAATACGACGTTATCAAAAGAGTACTGAGTTGCTCATCAGAAAATTACCATTCCAACGGTTAGTGAGGGAAATTGCGCAAGATTTTAAAACTGACTTACGCTTTCAAAGCTCCGCTGTTATGGCTTTGCAAGAAGCCAGCGAAGCCTACTTGGTCGGTTTGTTCGAAGATACCAACTTGTGCGCTATTCATGCTAAACGTGTCACAATAATGCCTAAAGACATCCAATTGGCCAGGAGAATTCGAGGCGAACGTGCTTAAAAACATCTGTCTATAAAAACCATCTTAAAAATCGGTCCTTTTCAGGACCACAAATTATAATAAACATTGAGTAAATTTATTTTGGGAAATACAGACACATCATCTCTTTCTGAACGCATTAAATATGGCCATTTATAAATTAATACAAGATGGATCAGATTCTTAGTTGGGGCAAAACAAATTATTTCTCTTCTTATTTTATTCTTCACATTTTTCGTTTCAGGTGGCTGTGATTTAAATTGGTTTTTTTTAATGTAATTTCTTATCTAGAATCTAGTCTTTTAAAGATTATTTACAAAGGAAATACGCGATCATCGCATTGCATTAAGAATAGTACAATTTATATATTTATGCATACTCTTTGTTTAAAAAATTGGTGGCCCTGAAAAGGGCCTTTTTGTTTTATTCAATTTTCCTGGTCACGATCAAGTTATTTTGAGCTGGTGTATTTAGTAACGGCCTTCGTTCCTTCACTAACGGCATGTTTTGCAAGTTCTCCGGGCAACAAGAGTCTAACGGCGGTTTGAATTTCCCGACTTGTAATCGTTGAGCGCTTATTATAATGAGCCAAACGCGAAGCCTCAGCGGCAATCCTTTCAAAGATATCATTCACAAAACTATTCATAATGCTCATTGCCTTTGATGAAATGCCGGTGTCAGGATGAACTTGCTTCAGAACTTTGTAAATGTAAATGGCATAGCTTTCCTTCCTCTTGCGCCTCTTCTTCTTATCAGTCTTGGATATATTCTTCTGGGCTTTGCCAGCCTTCTTCGCTGCCTTTCCACTTGTCTTTGGAGGCATTTTCACAAATTCGCTTGAGCACAACTTTACTTCACTGCACTTGGCTTGATTACAAACTGTGATAGATGCCAGCGAAACAGCAATTCTTATTCATTTACCGTGTGTTCGTTCTATCCCCTCTCTAAATGTTCATATTTATTCTGGTATGCGGGAAAGTTGCGCATAAATAGGAGTGTTTGTGAGGAACGTTCTCATTCTTGTGAGAATTGTCTTTGAGTTAACTCTGTGTGTGCTAAGCTAAGCTAAGTTATAAAGAAAAATGTCTGGACGCGGTAAAGGTGGAAAAGTGAAGGGCAAGGCAAAGTCCCGCTCGAATCGCGCTGGTTTGCAGTTTCCAGTTGGCCGTATTCACCGTTTATTGCGAAAAGGAAACTATGCTGAACGTGTTGGAGCCGGAGCACCGGTATATTTGGCCGCAGTTATGGAATATTTAGCTGCTGAAGTTTTGGAATTGGCTGGTAATGCCGCTCGTGATAACAAAAAGACCAGAATTATTCCGAGGCATTTACAATTGGCTATTCGCAATGATGAGGAATTGAACAAATTACTCTCGGGAGTAACAATCGCTCAAGGTGGTGTTTTGCCAAATATTCAAGCTGTGTTGCTACCCAAGAAGACGGAAAAGAAGGCATAAAAAAACTATTGAATTTTTATCAAAGGCGCGAGAAACAAAACAGCCCTTTTCAGGGCTACCAAAAATTTTATGAAAGAGTAAACTACATATTGTTATATATTATATAATTTTTTTAACGTTACTAATTAAAACGAAAGAACGAATATTTTCTTTTCAATCAATTTTTTTGAGAGAATGTTTGATCTTGAATTGTTTTTACCCCGAACGGAACGTGGTCTTTGTTTTGCAGTTTTTCTACTGTTTTATTTAGCAAACGAGAAGTTGCAAAAACACAAAAAAGTGGAAAAAAAAACAAGACAACTACATATAAATTAAGTTCGAGAAATTTCGTAGCACAAATAAAAATTAAAATCAGATTTTAAATACACCTCATTTTAGGTAAACTGGGCAATTATTTAAAATATAATGCATACACGTGTTTCTTGGGAGAAATAATCGAAAGGGGTTTTTGGCGAATAAAAGCTGACTGCAGATTTATAAACATATGTATATTTTTTTAGTAAGTTATTTTTATCCACAAAATATTTGCCACTTCAACTATGTACATATATTAACGGATTTTAACATCAATAATATTTTATGCGAACAAAAAAATTTTTCTGCGAGTCTATATAAACATTGAAATCATTACCAAATCTTAATAGATCATAAATTTTGTTAATATAATGTAAGCAACGGATGAAAATAATATTTAAGCACTTAATTTTGCATGCAACTATTATTTACAAAAAGATATAACGACTTTTCAATACCTTTTCTCTGTAGTTTTCTTGGCCAAAGATAACAATGAAAATCCTCAAAGCATCCAACTTCTCAGTTTGCCAGTTGAACGAAAGAAAAAATTATTTATTTCATCAAATTGAGTTGTTTTGCACAAAATCCGACTATTTTTAGAAGGGTATAATAGATATGTATTATTTCCGACTAATAAAAACACTTTACAATATTTAGATTATTTATAAATAATTTTTATCTGAAAATTTTTTCCCCAAAGCGAGGCTTTTAGTGCAGTTTTTCGGAAATTTAAATGGGAAGACTAAGATTCTCGTAAAAAATTATATTTTTTTACTATTCTAGAGTTGCAGCTTCATCGATTTGAGTGCACATTTATAAATAAATGTTGAATAAACATACTGAAAAGTTGAAAAAACCATAAATTGCATTAAACAAAATTGTTCCCAATTTGTATGGAGACAGAACCATTTTGCTTGAAGACTTTCATCGAACTTCTCACGATTAGTGTAGGAGCAGTAAGCAAACCCGTACGATAAAGTAAAGTTTGGTGTGTGTTGAATTATTTCGAGTTTATTGAAGAAGTGTTTGTGATCGTGAATATGGCCGAAGTAAGCACAGTAGTTGTTGCGGTGGCGAGTAAGGGAGAGTCTCAGAAGGCTAAAAAGGCGGCAGCTGCTCCTAAAAAACCAAAAGCGAAGGCATCTCACCCGCCAACGTCGGAAATGGTTACAAATGCCATTAAGATGTTGAAAGAACGAGGTGGATCTTCGTTGCCTGGAATTAAGAAATATCTTGCAGGAAATTACAAGGTTGACGTTGATAGATTGGCGCCATTTATTAAAAGATACTTGAAAAGTGCAGTGTCCAATGGAGTTTTGATACAAACAAAAGGTAAAGGTGCGGCCGGTTCTTTTAAGCTATCAAAATCTGTTGCAAAGCCAAAACCGAAGGTGAAAAGCATTGAGGCTAAGGAGAAAAAGCCTGCCGCTTCAAAGAAAGTAACCAAGAAACCGAAGAAGGAAAAAGCACCTGATGACTCGAAGAAACAACCAGCATCTGCAAAGAAAGTGGAAAAGAAAAAAACGGCGAAAGCTGTTGCTAAAACTGCGAAAAAATCGGAAGAAGTGAAAAGCAAGGCATCTTCTAAACAAAAACCCACAAAAGCTGCGACAAAATCTCCAAAACCAGCCAAGCCAAAAGTAGCCACAAAAAAAGGTGCTGCTAAGAAAATCGCAAAGAAATAAGCAAAACGTGAAAAAATCATGACTAACAAAAAAGCCCTTTTCAGGGCTACCAATATTTTTAAAAGAGTAAATTACGATTCATTGTCGATATATACAACAACTAGAAACTATCACACGTAGATGATATGCAAAAAAAAAATAATAATAATAATATAATAACTTAAGAAATTTGCTTGAAAGCACTTTTCATTGAGCCACCTTAATTTAAGTTTTCCATGCCAGCCTTCTCAAGACTAGAGTTTTCTAACTTGTCCTATTGTCCCATAAATGCATAATTAATTATTATTAATTTAATAAATTTGAAAGAAAAATCTATTTAGGATGGTTACATATTTTATAATAATTTCACTCTCTGGTAAAAAATAATTTGTGGTCCTGAAAAGGACCGATTTTTCGTACTATAATTCCGTGGTAATTTGAACTTTTTAGCCGCCGAATCCATAAAGAGTGCGTCCTTGTCTTTTTAAGGCATAAACGACATCCATCGCAGTCACAGTTTTTCTTTTTGCATGTTCTGTGTAAGTAACTGCGTCACGGATCACATTTTCCAAGAATACTTTCAGAACTCCACGAGTTTCCTCATAAATTAAGCCAGATATCCGTTTGACACCACCACGGCGAGCCAAGCGACGTATGGCCGGCTTTGTAATGCCTTGAATATTATCACGGAGAACTTTACGATGACGCTTAGCTCCTCCTTTTCCCAAACCCTTCCCACCTTTACCTCGGCCAGTCATTTTTAAAACACTTTAATTCACGTCTTAAGAAGAGCACCTTTAACTTCAACAACAGAGCACTGAGCACCAATTGACTGAGCTGCCAGACGATCGGCTTATTTATACAAAATTTCGACAATACTAACATAACTTTCACACTGTAAAGTAATGCTTGGATGGGAATGGGTGTGTGAAAAGCCACGATATAAATAAGCGACGCTGAGTGAGGAACTGCTCATTCTTGAAGTGTACTTTGTGCTTATTCTCTTGTGTCGTGCAGTGCTCTGCAGAGTTCGGAATTAAAGTGACTTGAATTTGTGAAATGGCGCGAACCAAGCAAACAGCTCGTAAATCGACTGGTGGTAAAGCTCCCCGCAAGCAGTTGGCAACAAAGGCTGCACGTAAAAGTGCACCAGCTACTGGTGGCGTTAAGAAACCCCATCGTTATCGCCCTGGAACTGTTGCTCTTCGTGAAATACGACGTTATCAAAAGAGTACTGAGTTGCTCATCAGAAAATTACCATTCCAACGGTTAGTGAGGGAAATTGCGCAAGATTTTAAAACTGACTTACGCTTTCAAAGCTCCGCTGTTATGGCTTTGCAAGAAGCCAGCGAAGCCTACTTGGTCGGTTTGTTCGAAGATACCAACTTGTGCGCTATTCATGCTAAACGTGTCACAATAATGCCTAAAGACATCCAATTGGCCAGGAGAATTCGAGGCGAACGTGCTTAAAAACATCTGTCTATAAAAACCATCTTAAAAATCGGTCCTTTTCAGGACCACAAATTATAATAAACATTGAGTAAATTTATTTTGGGAAATACAGACACATCATCTCTTTCTGAACGCATTAAATATGGCCATTTATAAATTAATACAAGATGGATCAGATTCTTAGTTGGGGCAAAACAAATTATTTCTCTTCTTATTTTATTCTTCACATTTTTCGTTTCAGGTGGCTGTGATTTAAATTGGTTTTTTTTAATGTAATTTCTTATCTAGAATCTAGTCTTTTAAAGATTATTTACAAAGGAAATACGCGATCATCGCATTGCATTAAGAATAGTACAATTTATATATTTATGCATACTCTTTGTTTAAAAAATTGGTGGCCCTGAAAAGGGCCTTTTTGTTTTATTCAATTTTCCTGGTCACGATCAAGTTATTTTGAGCTGGTGTATTTAGTAACGGCCTTCGTTCCTTCACTAACGGCATGTTTTGCAAGTTCTCCGGGCAACAAGAGTCTAACGGCGGTTTGAATTTCCCGACTTGTAATCGTTGAGCGCTTATTATAATGAGCCAAACGCGAAGCCTCAGCGGCAATCCTTTCAAAGATATCATTCACAAAACTATTCATAATGCTCATTGCCTTTGATGAAATGCCGGTGTCAGGATGAACTTGCTTCAGAACTTTGTAAATGTAAATGGCATAGCTTTCCTTCCTCTTGCGCCTCTTCTTCTTATCAGTCTTGGATATATTCTTCTGGGCTTTGCCAGCCTTCTTCGCTGCCTTTCCACTTGTCTTTGGAGGCATTTTCACAAATTCGCTTGAGCACAACTTTACTTCACTGCACTTGGCTTGATTACAAACTGTGATAGATGCCAGCGAAACAGCAATTCTTATTCATTTACCGTGTGTTCGTTCTATCCCCTCTCTAAATGTTCATATTTATTCTGGTATGCGGGAAAGTTGCGCATAAATAGGAGTGTTTGTGAGGAACGTTCTCATTCTTGTGAGAATTGTCTTTGAGTTAACTCTGTGTGTGCTAAGCTAAGCTAAGTTATAAAGAAAAATGTCTGGACGCGGTAAAGGTGGAAAAGTGAAGGGCAAGGCAAAGTCCCGCTCGAATCGCGCTGGTTTGCAGTTTCCAGTTGGCCGTATTCACCGTTTATTGCGAAAAGGAAACTATGCTGAACGTGTTGGAGCCGGAGCACCGGTATATTTGGCCGCAGTTATGGAATATTTAGCTGCTGAAGTTTTGGAATTGGCTGGTAATGCCGCTCGTGATAACAAAAAGACCAGAATTATTCCGAGGCATTTACAATTGGCTATTCGCAATGATGAGGAATTGAACAAATTACTCTCGGGAGTAACAATCGCTCAAGGTGGTGTTTTGCCAAATATTCAAGCTGTGTTGCTACCCAAGAAGACGGAAAAGAAGGCATAAAAAAACTATTGAATTTTTATCAAAGGCGCGAGAAACAAAACAGCCCTTTTCAGGGCTACCAAAAATTTTATGAAAGAGTAAACTACATATTGTTATATATTATATAATTTTTTTAACGTTACTAATTAAAACGAAAGAACGAATATTTTCTTTTCAATCAATTTTTTTGAGAGAATGTTTGATCTTGAATTGTTTTTACCCCGAACGGAACGTGGTCTTTGTTTTGCAGTTTTTCTACTGTTTTATTTAGCAAACGAGAAGTTGCAAAAACACAAAAAAGTGGAAAAAAAAACAAGACAACTACATATAAATTAAGTTCGAGAAATTTCGTAGCACAAATAAAAATTAAAATCAGATTTTAAATACACCTCATTTTAGGTAAACTGGGCAATTATTTAAAATATAATGCATACACGTGTTTCTTGGGAGAAATAATCGAAAGGGGTTTTTGGCGAATAAAAGCTGACTGCAGATTTATAAACATATGTATATTTTTTTAGTAAGTTATTTTTATCCACAAAATATTTGCCACTTCAACTATGTACATATATTAACGGATTTTAACATCAATAATATTTTATGCGAACAAAAAAATTTTTCTGCGAGTCTATATAAACATTGAAATCATTACCAAATCTTAATAGATCATAAATTTTGTTAATATAATGTAAGCAACGGATGAAAATAATATTTAAGCACTTAATTTTGCATGCAACTATTATTTACAAAAAGATATAACGACTTTTCAATACCTTTTCTCTGTAGTTTTCTTGGCCAAAGATAACAATGAAAATCCTCAAAGCATCCAACTTCTCAGTTTGCCAGTTGAACGAAAGAAAAAATTATTTATTTCATCAAATTGAGTTGTTTTGCACAAAATCCGACTATTTTTAGAAGGGTATAATAGATATGTATTATTTCCGACTAATAAAAACACTTTACAATATTTAGATTATTTATAAATAATTTTTATCTGAAAATTTTTTCCCCAAAGCGAGGCTTTTAGTGTAGTTTTTCGGAAATTTAAATGGGAAGACTAAGATTCTCGTAAAAAATTATATTTTTTTACTATTCTAGAGTTGCAGCTTCATCGATTTGAGTGCACATTTATAAATAAATGTTGAATAAACATACTGAAAAGTTGAAAAAACCATAAATTGCATTAAACAAAATTGTTCCCAATTTGTATGGAGACAGAACCATTTTGCTTGAAGACTTTCATCGAACTTCTCACGATTAGTGTAGGAGCAGTAAGCAAACCCGTACGATAAAGTAAAGTTTGGTGTGTGTTGAATTATTTCGAGTTTATTGAAGAAGTGTTTGTGATCGTGAATATGGCCGAAGTAAGCACAGTAGTTGTTGCGGTGGCGAGTAAGGGAGAGTCTCAGAAGGCTAAAAAGGCGGCAGCTGCTCCTAAAAAACCAAAAGCGAAGGCATCTCACCCGCCAACGTCGGAAATGGTTACAAATGCCATTAAGATGTTGAAAGAACGAGGTGGATCTTCGTTGCCTGGAATTAAGAAATATCTTGCAGGAAATTACAAGGTTGACGTTGATAGATTGGCGCCATTTATTAAAAGATACTTGAAAAGTGCAGTGTCCAATGGAGTTTTGATACAAACAAAAGGTAAAGGTGCGGCCGGTTCTTTTAAGCTATCAAAATCTGTTGCAAAGCCAAAACCGAAGGTGAAAAGCATTGAGGCTAAGGAGAAAAAGCCTGCCGCTTCAAAGAAAGTAACCAAGAAACCGAAGAAGGAAAAAGCACCTGATGACTCGAAGAAACAACCAGCATCTGCAAAGAAAGTGGAAAAGAAAAAAACGGCGAAAGCTGTTGCTAAAACTGCGAAAAAATCGGAAGAAGTGAAAAGCAAGGCATCTTCTAAACAAAAACCCACAAAAGCTGCGACAAAATCTCCAAAACCAGCCAAGCCAAAAGTAGCCACAAAAAAAGGTGCTGCTAAGAAAATCGCAAAGAAATAAGCAAAACGTGAAAAAATCATGACTAACAAAAAAGCCCTTTTCAGGGCTACCAATATTTTTAAAAGAGTAAATTACGATTCATTGTCGATATATACAACAACTAGAAACTATCACACGTAGATGATATGCAAAAAAAAAATAATAATAATAATATAATAACTTAAGAAATTTGCTTGAAAGCACTTTTCATTGAGCCACCTTAATTTAAGTTTTCCATGCCAGCCTTCTCAAGACTAGAGTTTTCTAACTTGTCCTATTGTCCCATAAATGCATAATTAATTATTATTAATTTAATAAATTTGAAAGAAAAATCTATTTAGGATGGTTACATATTTTATAATAATTTCACTCTCTGGTAAAAAATAATTTGTGGTCCTGAAAAGGACCGATTTTTCGTACTATAATTCCGTGGTAATTTGAACTTTTTAGCCGCCGAATCCATAAAGAGTGCGTCCTTGTCTTTTTAAGGCATAAACGACATCCATCGCAGTCACAGTTTTTCTTTTTGCATGTTCTGTGTAAGTAACTGCGTCACGGATCACATTTTCCAAGAATACTTTCAGAACTCCACGAGTTTCCTCATAAATTAAGCCAGATATCCGTTTGACACCACCACGGCGAGCCAAGCGACGTATGGCCGGCTTTGTAATGCCTTGAATATTATCACGGAGAACTTTACGATGACGCTTAGCTCTTCCTTTTCCCAAACCCTTCCCACCTTTACCTCGGCCAGTCATTTTTAAAACACTTTAATTCACGTCTTAAGAAGAGCACCTTTAACTTCAACAACAGAGCACTGAGCACCAATTGACTGAGCTGCCAGACGATCGGCTTATTTATACAAAATTTCGACAATACTAACATAACTTTCACACTGTAAAGTAATGCTTGGATGTGAATGGGTGTGTGAAAAGCCACGATATAAATAAGCGACGCTGAGTGAGGAACTGCTCATTCTTGAAGTGTACTTTGTGCTTATTCTCTTGTGTCGTGCAGTGCTCTGCAGAGTTCGGAATTAAAGTGACTTGAATTTGTGAAATGGCGCGAACCAAGCAAACAGCTCGTAAATCGACTGGTGGTAAAGCTCCCCGCAAGCAGTTGGCAACAAAGGCTGCACGTAAAAGTGCACCAGCTACTGGTGGCGTTAAGAAACCCCATCGTTATCGCCCTGGAACTGTTGCTCTTCGTGAAATACGACGTTATCAAAAGAGTACTGAGTTGCTCATCAGAAAATTACCATTCCAACGGTTAGTGAGGGAAATTGCGCAAGATTTTAAAACTGACTTACGCTTTCAAAGCTCCGCTGTTATGGCTTTGCAAGAAGCCAGCGAAGCCTACTTGGTCGGTTTGTTCGAAGATACCAACTTGTGCGCTATTCATGCTAAACGTGTCACAATAATGCCTAAAGACATCCAATTGGCCAGGAGAATTCGAGGCGAACGTGCTTAAAAACATCTGTCTATAAAAACCATCTTAAAAATCGGTCCTTTTCAGGACCACAAATTATAATAAACATTGAGTAAATTTATTTTGGGAAATACAGACACATCATCTCTTTCTGAACGCATTAAATATGGCCATTTATAAATTAATACAAGATGGATCAGATTCTTAGTTGGGGCAAAACAAATTATTTCTCTTCTTATTTTATTCTTCACATTTTTCGTTTCAGGTGGCTGTGATTTAAATTGGTTTTTTTTAATGTAATTTCTTATCTAGAATCTAGTCTTTTAAAGATTATTTACAAAGGAAATACGCGATCATCGCATTGCATTAAGAATAGTACAATTTATATATTTATGCATACTCTTTGTTTAAAAAATTGGTGGCCCTGAAAAGGGCCTTTTTGTTTTATTCAATTTTCCTGGTCACGATCAAGTTATTTTGAGCTGGTGTATTTAGTAACGGCCTTCGTTCCTTCACTAACGGCATGTTTTGCAAGTTCTCCGGGCAACAAGAGTCTAACGGCGGTTTGAATTTCCCGACTTGTAATCGTTGAGCGCTTATTATAATGAGCCAAACGCGAAGCCTCAGCGGCAATCCTTTCAAAGATATCATTCACAAAACTATTCATAATGCTCATTGCCTTTGATGAAATGCCGGTGTCAGGATGAACTTGCTTCAGAACTTTGTAAATGTAAATGGCATAGCTTTCCTTCCTCTTGCGCCTCTTCTTCTTATCAGTCTTGGATATATTCTTCTGGGCTTTGCCAGCCTTCTTCGCTGCCTTTCCACTTGTCTTTGGAGGCATTTTCACAAATTCGCTTGAGCACAACTTTACTTCACTGCACTTGGCTTGATTACAAACTGTGATAGATGCCAGCGAAACAGCAATTCTTATTCATTTACCGTGTGTTCGTTCTATCCCCTCTCTAAATGTTCATATTTATTCTGGTATGCGGGAAAGTTGCGCATAAATAGGAGTGTTTGTGAGGAACGTTCTCATTCTTGTGAGAATTGTCTTTGAGTTAACTCTGTGTGTGCTAAGCTAAGCTAAGTTATAAAGAAAAATGTCTGGACGCGGTAAAGGTGGAAAAGTGAAGGGCAAGGCAAAGTCCCGCTCGAATCGCGCTGGTTTGCAGTTTCCAGTTGGCCGTATTCACCGTTTATTGCGAAAAGGAAACTATGCTGAACGTGTTGGAGCCGGAGCACCGGTATATTTGGCCGCAGTTATGGAATATTTAGCTGCTGAAGTTTTGGAATTGGCTGGTAATGCCGCTCGTGATAACAAAAAGACCAGAATTATTCCGAGGCATTTACAATTGGCTATTCGCAATGATGAGGAATTGAACAAATTACTCTCGGGAGTAACAATCGCTCAAGGTGGTGTTTTGCCAAATATTCAAGCTGTGTTGCTACCCAAGAAGACGGAAAAGAAGGCATAAAAAAACTATTGAATTTTTATCAAAGGCGCGAGAAACAAAACAGCCCTTTTCAGGGCTACCAAAAATTTTATGAAAGAGTAAACTACATATTGTTATATATTATATAATTTTTTTAACGTTACTAATTAAAACGAAAGAACGAATATTTTCTTTTCAATCAATTTTTTTGAGAGAATGTTTGATCTTGAATTGTTTTTACCCCGAACGGAACGTGGTCTTTGTTTTGCAGTTTTTCTACTGTTTTATTTAGCAAACGAGAAGTTGCAAAAACACAAAAAAGTGGAAAAAAAAACAAGACAACTACATATAAATTAAGTTCGAGAAATTTCGTAGCACAAATAAAAATTAAAATCAGATTTTAAATACACCTCATTTTAGGTAAACTGGGCAATTATTTAAAATATAATGCATACACGTGTTTCTTGGGAGAAATAATCGAAAGGGGTTTTTGGCGAATAAAAGCTGACTGCAGATTTATAAACATATGTATATTTTTTTAGTAAGTTATTTTTATCCACAAAATATTTGCCACTTCAACTATGTACATATATTAACGGATTTTAACATCAATAATATTTTATGCGAACAAAAAAATTTTTCTGCGAGTCTATATAAACATTGAAATCATTACCAAATCTTAATAGATCATAAATTTTGTTAATATAATGTAAGCAACGGATGAAAATAATATTTAAGCACTTAATTTTGCATGCAACTATTATTTACAAAAAGATATAACGACTTTTCAATACCTTTTCTCTGTAGTTTTCTTGGCCAAAGATAACAATGAAAATCCTCAAAGCATCCAACTTCTCAGTTTGCCAGTTGAACGAAAGAAAAAATTATTTATTTCATCAAATTGAGTTGTTTTGCACAAAATCCGACTATTTTTAGAAGGGTATAATAGATATGTATTATTTCCGACTAATAAAAACACTTTACAATATTTAGATTATTTATAAATAATTTTTATCTGAAAATTTTTTCCCCAAAGCGAGGCTTTTAGTGCAGTTTTTCGGAAATTTAAATGGGAAGACTAAGATTCTCGTAAAAAATTATATTTTTTTACTATTCTAGAGTTGCAGCTTCATCGATTTGAGTGCACATTTATAAATAAATGTTGAATAAACATACTGAAAAGTTGAAAAAACCATAAATTGCATTAAACAAAATTGTTCCCAATTTGTATGGAGACAGAACCATTTTGCTTGAAGACTTTCATCGAACTTCTCACGATTAGTGTAGGAGCAGTAAGCAAACCCGTACGATAAAGTAAAGTTTGGTGTGTGTTGAATTATTTCGAGTTTATTGAAGAAGTGTTTGTGATCGTGAATATGGCCGAAGTAAGCACAGTAGTTGTTGCGGTGGCGAGTAAGGGAGAGTCTCAGAAGGCTAAAAAGGCGGCAGCTGCTCCTAAAAAACCAAAAGCGAAGGCATCTCACCCGCCAACGTCGGAAATGGTTACAAATGCCATTAAGATGTTGAAAGAACGAGGTGGATCTTCGTTGCCTGGAATTAAGAAATATCTTGCAGGAAATTACAAGGTTGACGTTGATAGATTGGCGCCATTTATTAAAAGATACTTGAAAAGTGCAGTGTCCAATGGAGTTTTGATACAAACAAAAGGTAAAGGTGCGGCCGGTTCTTTTAAGCTATCAAAATCTGTTGCAAAGCCAAAACCGAAGGTGAAAAGCATTGAGGCTAAGGAGAAAAAGCCTGCCGCTTCAAAGAAAGTAACCAAGAAACCGAAGAAGGAAAAAGCACCTGATGACTCGAAGAAACAACCAGCATCTGCAAAGAAAGTGGAAAAGAAAAAAACGGCGAAAGCTGTTGCTAAAACTGCGAAAAAATCGGAAGAAGTGAAAAGCAAGGCATCTTCTAAACAAAAACCCACAAAAGCTGCGACAAAATCTCCAAAACCAGCCAAGCCAAAAGTAGCCACAAAAAAAGGTGCTGCTAAGAAAATCGCAAAGAAATAAGCAAAACGTGAAAAAATCATGACTAACAAAAAAGCCCTTTTCAGGGCTACCAATATTTTTAAAAGAGTAAATTACGATTCATTGTCGATATATACAACAACTAGAAACTATCACACGTAGATGATATGCAAAAAAAAAATAATAATAATAATATAATAACTTAAGAAATTTGCTTGAAAGCACTTTTCATTGAGCCACCTTAATTTAAGTTTTCCATGCCAGCCTTCTCAAGACTAGAGTTTTCTAACTTGTCCTATTGTCCCATAAATGCATAATTAATTATTATTAATTTAATAAATTTGAAAGAAAAATCTATTTAGGATGGTTACATATTTTATAATAATTTCACTCTCTGGTAAAAAATAATTTGTGGTCCTGAAAAGGACCGATTTTTCGTACTATAATTCCGTGGTAATTTGAACTTTTTAGCCGCCGAATCCATAAAGAGTGCGTCCTTGTCTTTTTAAGGCATAAACGACATCCATCGCAGTCACAGTTTTTCTTTTTGCATGTTCTGTGTAAGTAACTGCGTCACGGATCACATTTTCCAAGAATACTTTCAGAACTCCACGAGTTTCCTCATAAATTAAGCCAGATATCCGTTTGACACCACCACGGCGAGCCAAGCGACGTATGGCCGGCTTTGTAATGCCTTGAATATTATCACGGAGAACTTTACGATGACGCTTAGCTCCTCCTTTTCCCAAACCCTTCCCACCTTTACCTCGGCCAGTCATTTTTAAAACACTTTAATTCACGTCTTAAGAAGAGCACCTTTAACTTCAACAACAGAGCACTGAGCACCAATTGACTGAGCTGCCAGACGATCGGCTTATTTATACAAAATTTCGACAATACTAACATAACTTTCACACTGTAAAGTAATGCTTGGATGGGAATGGGTGTGTGAAAAGCCACGATATAAATAAGCGACGCTGAGTGAGGAACTGCTCATTCTTGAAGTGTACTTTGTGCTTATTCTCTTGTGTCGTGCAGTGCTCTGCAGAGTTCGGAATTAAAGTGACTTGAATTTGTGAAATGGCGCGAACCAAGCAAACAGCTCGTAAATCGACTGGTGGTAAAGCTCCCCGCAAGCAGTTGGCAACAAAGGCTGCACGTAAAAGTGCACCAGCTACTGGTGGCGTTAAGAAACCCCATCGTTATCGCCCTGGAACTGTTGCTCTTCGTGAAATACGACGTTATCAAAAGAGTACTGAGTTGCTCATCAGAAAATTACCATTCCAACGGTTAGTGAGGGAAATTGCGCAAGATTTTAAAACTGACTTACGCTTTCAAAGCTCCGCTGTTATGGCTTTGCAAGAAGCCAGCGAAGCCTACTTGGTCGGTTTGTTCGAAGATACCAACTTGTGCGCTATTCATGCTAAACGTGTCACAATAATGCCTAAAGACATCCAATTGGCCAGGAGAATTCGAGGCGAACGTGCTTAAAAACATCTGTCTATAAAAACCATCTTAAAAATCGGTCCTTTTCAGGACCACAAATTATAATAAACATTGAGTAAATTTATTTTGGGAAATACAGACACATCATCTCTTTCTGAACGCATTAAATATGGCCATTTATAAATTAATACAAGATGGATCAGATTCTTAGTTGGGGCAAAACAAATTATTTCTCTTCTTATTTTATTCTTCACATTTTTCGTTTCAGGTGGCTGTGATTTAAATTGGTTTTTTTTAATGTAATTTCTTATCTAGAATCTAGTCTTTTAAAGATTATTTACAAAGGAAATACGCGATCATCGCATTGCATTAAGAATAGTACAATTTATATATTTATGCATACTCTTTGTTTAAAAAATTGGTGGCCCTGAAAAGGGCCTTTTTGTTTTATTCAATTTTCCTGGTCACGATCAAGTTATTTTGAGCTGGTGTATTTAGTAACGGCCTTCGTTCCTTCACTAACGGCATGTTTTGCAAGTTCTCCGGGCAACAAGAGTCTAACGGCGGTTTGAATTTCCCGACTTGTAATCGTTGAGCGCTTATTATAATGAGCCAAACGCGAAGCCTCAGCGGCAATCCTTTCAAAGATATCATTCACAAAACTATTCATAATGCTCATTGCCTTTGATGAAATGCCGGTGTCAGGATGAACTTGCTTCAGAACTTTGTAAATGTAAATGGCATAGCTTTCCTTCCTCTTGCGCCTCTTCTTCTTATCAGTCTTGGATATATTCTTCTGGGCTTTGCCAGCCTTCTTCGCTGCCTTTCCACTTGTCTTTGGAGGCATTTTCACAAATTCGCTTGAGCACAACTTTACTTCACTGCACTTGGCTTGATTACAAACTGTGATAGATGCCAGCGAAACAGCAATTCTTATTCATTTACCGTGTGTTCGTTCTATCCCCTCTCTAAATGTTCATATTTATTCTGGTATGCGGGAAAGTTGCGCATAAATAGGAGTGTTTGTGAGGAACGTTCTCATTCTTGTGAGAATTGTCTTTGAGTTAACTCTGTGTGTGCTAAGCTAAGCTAAGTTATAAAGAAAAATGTCTGGACGCGGTAAAGGTGGAAAAGTGAAGGGCAAGGCAAAGTCCCGCTCGAATCGCGCTGGTTTGCAGTTTCCAGTTGGCCGTATTCACCGTTTATTGCGAAAAGGAAACTATGCTGAACGTGTTGGAGCCGGAGCACCGGTATATTTGGCCGCAGTTATGGAATATTTAGCTGCTGAAGTTTTGGAATTGGCTGGTAATGCCGCTCGTGATAACAAAAAGACCAGAATTATTCCGAGGCATTTACAATTGGCTATTCGCAATGATGAGGAATTGAACAAATTACTCTCGGGAGTAACAATCGCTCAAGGTGGTGTTTTGCCAAATATTCAAGCTGTGTTGCTACCCAAGAAGACGGAAAAGAAGGCATAAAAAAACTATTGAATTTTTATCAAAGGCGCGAGAAACAAAACAGCCCTTTTCAGGGCTACCAAAAATTTTATGAAAGAGTAAACTACATATTGTTATATATTATATAATTTTTTTAACGTTACTAATTAAAACGAAAGAACGAATATTTTCTTTTCAATCAATTTTTTTGAGAGAATGTTTGATCTTGAATTGTTTTTACCCCGAACGGAACGTGGTCTTTGTTTTGCAGTTTTTCTACTGTTTTATTTAGCAAACGAGAAGTTGCAAAAACACAAAAAAGTGGAAAAAAAAACAAGACAACTACATATAAATTAAGTTCGAGAAATTTCGTAGCACAAATAAAAATTAAAATCAGATTTTAAATACACCTCATTTTAGGTAAACTGGGCAATTATTTAAAATATAATGCATACACGTGTTTCTTGGGAGAAATAATCGAAAGGGGTTTTTGGCGAATAAAAGCTGACTGCAGATTTATAAACATATGTATATTTTTTTAGTAAGTTATTTTTATCCACAAAATATTTGCCACTTCAACTATGTACATATATTAACGGATTTTAACATCAATAATATTTTATGCGAACAAAAAAATTTTTCTGCGAGTCTATATAAACATTGAAATCATTACCAAATCTTAATAGATCATAAATTTTGTTAATATAATGTAAGCAACGGATGAAAATAATATTTAAGCACTTAATTTTGCATGCAACTATTATTTACAAAAAGATATAACGACTTTTCAATACCTTTTCTCTGTAGTTTTCTTGGCCAAAGATAACAATGAAAATCCTCAAAGCATCCAACTTCTCAGTTTGCCAGTTGAACGAAAGAAAAAATTATTTATTTCATCAAATTGAGTTGTTTTGCACAAAATCCGACTATTTTTAGAAGGGTATAATAGATATGTATTATTTCCGACTAATAAAAACACTTTACAATATTTAGATTATTTATAAATAATTTTTATCTGAAAATTTTTTCCCCAAAGCGAGGCTTTTAGTGTAGTTTTTCGGAAATTTAAATGGGAAGACTAAGATTCTCGTAAAAAATTATATTTTTTTACTATTCTAGAGTTGCAGCTTCATCGATTTGAGTGCACATTTATAAATAAATGTTGAATAAACATACTGAAAAGTTGAAAAAACCATAAATTGCATTAAACAAAATTGTTCCCAATTTGTATGGAGACAGAACCATTTTGCTTGAAGACTTTCATCGAACTTCTCACGATTAGTGTAGGAGCAGTAAGCAAACCCGTACGATAAAGTAAAGTTTGGTGTGTGTTGAATTATTTCGAGTTTATTGAAGAAGTGTTTGTGATCGTGAATATGGCCGAAGTAAGCACAGTAGTTGTTGCGGTGGCGAGTAAGGGAGAGTCTCAGAAGGCTAAAAAGGCGGCAGCTGCTCCTAAAAAACCAAAAGCGAAGGCATCTCACCCGCCAACGTCGGAAATGGTTACAAATGCCATTAAGATGTTGAAAGAACGAGGTGGATCTTCGTTGCCTGGAATTAAGAAATATCTTGCAGGAAATTACAAGGTTGACGTTGATAGATTGGCGCCATTTATTAAAAGATACTTGAAAAGTGCAGTGTCCAATGGAGTTTTGATACAAACAAAAGGTAAAGGTGCGGCCGGTTCTTTTAAGCTATCAAAATCTGTTGCAAAGCCAAAACCGAAGGTGAAAAGCATTGAGGCTAAGGAGAAAAAGCCTGCCGCTTCAAAGAAAGTAACCAAGAAACCGAAGAAGGAAAAAGCACCTGATGACTCGAAGAAACAACCAGCATCTGCAAAGAAAGTGGAAAAGAAAAAAACGGCGAAAGCTGTTGCTAAAACTGCGAAAAAATCGGAAGAAGTGAAAAGCAAGGCATCTTCTAAACAAAAACCCACAAAAGCTGCGACAAAATCTCCAAAACCAGCCAAGCCAAAAGTAGCCACAAAAAAAGGTGCTGCTAAGAAAATCGCAAAGAAATAAGCAAAACGTGAAAAAATCATGACTAACAAAAAAGCCCTTTTCAGGGCTACCAATATTTTTAAAAGAGTAAATTACGATTCATTGTCGATATATACAACAACTAGAAACTATCACACGTAGATGATATGCAAAAAAAAAATAATAATAATAATATAATAACTTAAGAAATTTGCTTGAAAGCACTTTTCATTGAGCCACCTTAATTTAAGTTTTCCATGCCAGCCTTCTCAAGACTAGAGTTTTCTAACTTGTCCTATTGTCCCATAAATGCATAATTAATTATTATTAATTTAATAAATTTGAAAGAAAAATCTATTTAGGATGGTTACATATTTTATAATAATTTCACTCTCTGGTAAAAAATAATTTGTGGTCCTGAAAAGGACCGATTTTTCGTACTATAATTCCGTGGTAATTTGAACTTTTTAGCCGCCGAATCCATAAAGAGTGCGTCCTTGTCTTTTTAAGGCATAAACGACATCCATCGCAGTCACAGTTTTTCTTTTTGCATGTTCTGTGTAAGTAACTGCGTCACGGATCACATTTTCCAAGAATACTTTCAGAACTCCACGAGTTTCCTCATAAATTAAGCCAGATATCCGTTTGACACCACCACGGCGAGCCAAGCGACGTATGGCCGGCTTTGTAATGCCTTGAATATTATCACGGAGAACTTTACGATGACGCTTAGCTCCTCCTTTTCCCAAACCCTTCCCACCTTTACCTCGGCCAGTCATTTTTAAAACACTTTAATTCACGTCTTAAGAAGAGCACCTTTAACTTCAACAACAGAGCACTGAGCACCAATTGACTGAGCTGCCAGACGATCGGCTTATTTATACAAAATTTCGACAATACTAACATAACTTTCACACTGTAAAGTAATGCTTGGATGGGAATGGGTGTGTGAAAAGCCACGATATAAATAAGCGACGCTGAGTGAGGAACTGCTCATTCTTGAAGTGTACTTTGTGCTTATTCTCTTGTGTCGTGCAGTGCTCTGCAGAGTTCGGAATTAAAGTGACTTGAATTTGTGAAATGGCGCGAACCAAGCAAACAGCTCGTAAATCGACTGGTGGTAAAGCTCCCCGCAAGCAGTTGGCAACAAAGGCTGCACGTAAAAGTGCACCAGCTACTGGTGGCGTTAAGAAACCCCATCGTTATCGCCCTGGAACTGTTGCTCTTCGTGAAATACGACGTTATCAAAAGAGTACTGAGTTGCTCATCAGAAAATTACCATTCCAACGGTTAGTGAGGGAAATTGCGCAAGATTTTAAAACTGACTTACGCTTTCAAAGCTCCGCTGTTATGGCTTTGCAAGAAGCCAGCGAAGCCTACTTGGTCGGTTTGTTCGAAGATACCAACTTGTGCGCTATTCATGCTAAACGTGTCACAATAATGCCTAAAGACATCCAATTGGCCAGGAGAATTCGAGGCGAACGTGCTTAAAAACATCTGTCTATAAAAACCATCTTAAAAATCGGTCCTTTTCAGGACCACAAATTATAATAAACATTGAGTAAATTTATTTTGGGAAATACAGACACATCATCTCTTTCTGAACGCATTAAATATGGCCATTTATAAATTAATACAAGATGGATCAGATTCTTAGTTGGGGCAAAACAAATTATTTCTCTTCTTATTTTATTCTTCACATTTTTCGTTTCAGGTGGCTGTGATTTAAATTGGTTTTTTTTAATGTAATTTCTTATCTAGAATCTAGTCTTTTAAAGATTATTTACAAAGGAAATACGCGATCATCGCATTGCATTAAGAATAGTACAATTTATATATTTATGCATACTCTTTGTTTAAAAAATTGGTGGCCCTGAAAAGGGCCTTTTTGTTTTATTCAATTTTCCTGGTCACGATCAAGTTATTTTGAGCTGGTGTATTTAGTAACGGCCTTCGTTCCTTCACTAACGGCATGTTTTGCAAGTTCTCCGGGCAACAAGAGTCTAACGGCGGTTTGAATTTCCCGACTTGTAATCGTTGAGCGCTTATTATAATGAGCCAAACGCGAAGCCTCAGCGGCAATCCTTTCAAAGATATCATTCACAAAACTATTCATAATGCTCATTGCCTTTGATGAAATGCCGGTGTCAGGATGAACTTGCTTCAGAACTTTGTAAATGTAAATGGCATAGCTTTCCTTCCTCTTGCGCCTCTTCTTCTTATCAGTCTTGGATATATTCTTCTGGGCTTTGCCAGCCTTCTTCGCTGCCTTTCCACTTGTCTTTGGAGGCATTTTCACAAATTCGCTTGAGCACAACTTTACTTCACTGCACTTGGCTTGATTACAAACTGTGATAGATGCCAGCGAAACAGCAATTCTTATTCATTTACCGTGTGTTCGTTCTATCCCCTCTCTAAATGTTCATATTTATTCTGGTATGCGGGAAAGTTGCGCATAAATAGGAGTGTTTGTGAGGAACGTTCTCATTCTTGTGAGAATTGTCTTTGAGTTAACTCTGTGTGTGCTAAGCTAAGCTAAGTTATAAAGAAAAATGTCTGGACGCGGTAAAGGTGGAAAAGTGAAGGGCAAGGCAAAGTCCCGCTCGAATCGCGCTGGTTTGCAGTTTCCAGTTGGCCGTATTCACCGTTTATTGCGAAAAGGAAACTATGCTGAACGTGTTGGAGCCGGAGCACCGGTATATTTGGCCGCAGTTATGGAATATTTAGCTGCTGAAGTTTTGGAATTGGCTGGTAATGCCGCTCGTGATAACAAAAAGACCAGAATTATTCCGAGGCATTTACAATTGGCTATTCGCAATGATGAGGAATTGAACAAATTACTCTCGGGAGTAACAATCGCTCAAGGTGGTGTTTTGCCAAATATTCAAGCTGTGTTGCTACCCAAGAAGACGGAAAAGAAGGCATAAAAAAACTATTGAATTTTTATCAAAGGCGCGAGAAACAAAACAGCCCTTTTCAGGGCTACCAAAAATTTTATGAAAGAGTAAACTACATATTGTTATATATTATATAATTTTTTTAACGTTACTAATTAAAACGAAAGAACGAATATTTTCTTTTCAATCAATTTTTTTGAGAGAATGTTTGATCTTGAATTGTTTTTACCCCGAACGGAACGTGGTCTTTGTTTTGCAGTTTTTCTACTGTTTTATTTAGCAAACGAGAAGTTGCAAAAACACAAAAAAGTGGAAAAAAAAACAAGACAACTACATATAAATTAAGTTCGAGAAATTTCGTAGCACAAATAAAAATTAAAATCAGATTTTAAATACACCTCATTTTAGGTAAACTGGGCAATTATTTAAAATATAATGCATACACGTGTTTCTTGGGAGAAATAATCGAAAGGGGTTTTTGGCGAATAAAAGCTGACTGCAGATTTATAAACATATGTATATTTTTTTAGTAAGTTATTTTTATCCACAAAATATTTGCCACTTCAACTATGTACATATATTAACGGATTTTAACATCAATAATATTTTATGCGAACAAAAAAATTTTTCTGCGAGTCTATATAAACATTGAAATCATTACCAAATCTTAATAGATCATAAATTTTGTTAATATAATGTAAGCAACGGATGAAAATAATATTTAAGCACTTAATTTTGCATGCAACTATTATTTACAAAAAGATATAACGACTTTTCAATACCTTTTCTCTGTAGTTTTCTTGGCCAAAGATAACAATGAAAATCCTCAAAGCATCCAACTTCTCAGTTTGCCAGTTGAACGAAAGAAAAAATTATTTATTTCATCAAATTGAGTTGTTTTGCACAAAATCCGACTATTTTTAGAAGGGTATAATAGATATGTATTATTTCCGACTAATAAAAACACTTTACAATATTTAGATTATTTATAAATAATTTTTATCTGAAAATTTTTTCCCCAAAGCGAGGCTTTTAGTGTAGTTTTTCGGAAATTTAAATGGGAAGACTAAGATTCTCGTAAAAAATTATATTTTTTTACTATTCTAGAGTTGCAGCTTCATCGATTTGAGTGCACATTTATAAATAAATGTTGAATAAACATACTGAAAAGTTGAAAAAACCATAAATTGCATTAAACAAAATTGTTCCCAATTTGTATGGAGACAGAACCATTTTGCTTGAAGACTTTCATCGAACTTCTCACGATTAGTGTAGGAGCAGTAAGCAAACCCGTACGATAAAGTAAAGTTTGGTGTGTGTTGAATTATTTCGAGTTTATTGAAGAAGTGTTTGTGATCGTGAATATGGCCGAAGTAAGCACAGTAGTTGTTGCGGTGGCGAGTAAGGGAGAGTCTCAGAAGGCTAAAAAGGCGGCAGCTGCTCCTAAAAAACCAAAAGCGAAGGCATCTCACCCGCCAACGTCGGAAATGGTTACAAATGCCATTAAGATGTTGAAAGAACGAGGTGGATCTTCGTTGCCTGGAATTAAGAAATATCTTGCAGGAAATTACAAGGTTGACGTTGATAGATTGGCGCCATTTATTAAAAGATACTTGAAAAGTGCAGTGTCCAATGGAGTTTTGATACAAACAAAAGGTAAAGGTGCGGCCGGTTCTTTTAAGCTATCAAAATCTGTTGCAAAGCCAAAACCGAAGGTGAAAAGCATTGAGGCTAAGGAGAAAAAGCCTGCCGCTTCAAAGAAAGTAACCAAGAAACCGAAGAAGGAAAAAGCACCTGATGACTCGAAGAAACAACCAGCATCTGCAAAGAAAGTGGAAAAGAAAAAAACGGCGAAAGCTGTTGCTAAAACTGCGAAAAAATCGGAAGAAGTGAAAAGCAAGGCATCTTCTAAACAAAAACCCACAAAAGCTGCGACAAAATCTCCAAAACCAGCCAAGCCAAAAGTAGCCACAAAAAAAGGTGCTGCTAAGAAAATCGCAAAGAAATAAGCTAAACGTGAAAAAATCATGACTAACAAAAAAGCCCTTTTCAGGGCTACCAATATTTTTAAAAGAGTAAATTACGATTCATTGTCGATATATACAACAACTAGAAACTATCACACGTAGATGATATGCAAAAAAAAAATAATAATATAATAACTTAAGAAATTTGCTTGAAAGCACTTTTCATTGAGCCACCTTAATTTAAGTTTTCCATGCCAGCCTTCTCAAGACTAGAGTTTTCTAACTTGTCCTATTGTCCCATAAATGCATAATTAATTATTATTAATTTAATAAATTTGAAAGAAAAATCTATTTAGGATGGTTACATATTTTATAATAATTTCACTCTCTGGTAAAAAATAATTTGTGGTCCTGAAAAGGACCGATTTTTCGTACTATAATTCCGTGGTAATTTGAACTTTTTAGCCGCCGAATCCATAAAGAGTGCGTCCTTGTCTTTTTAAGGCATAAACGACATCCATCGCAGTCACAGTTTTTCTTTTTGCATGTTCTGTGTAAGTAACTGCGTCACGGATCACATTTTCCAAGAATACTTTCAGAACTCCACGAGTTTCCTCATAAATTAAGCCAGATATCCGTTTGACACCACCACGGCGAGCCAAGCGACGTATGGCCGGCTTTGTAATGCCTTGAATATTATCACGGAGAACTTTACGATGACGCTTAGCTCCTCCTTTTCCCAAACCCTTCCCACCTTTACCTCGGCCAGTCATTTTTAAAACACTTTAATTCACGTCTTAAGAAGAGCACCTTTAACTTCAACAACAGAGCACTGAGCACCAATTGACTGAGCTGCCAGACGATCGGCTTATTTATACAAAATTTCGACAATACTAACATAACTTTCACACTGTAAAGTAATGCTTGGATGGGAATGGGTGTGTGAAAAGCCACGATATAAATAAGCGACGCTGAGTGAGGAACTGCTCATTCTTGAAGTGTACTTTGTGCTTATTCTCTTGTGTCGTGCAGTGCTCTGCAGAGTTCGGAATTAAAGTGACTTGAATTTGTGAAATGGCGCGAACCAAGCAAACAGCTCGTAAATCGACTGGTGGTAAAGCTCCCCGCAAGCAGTTGGCAACAAAGGCTGCACGTAAAAGTGCACCAGCTACTGGTGGCGTTAAGAAACCCCATCGTTATCGCCCTGGAACTGTTGCTCTTCGTGAAATACGACGTTATCAAAAGAGTACTGAGTTGCTCATCAGAAAATTACCATTCCAACGGTTAGTGAGGGAAATTGCGCAAGATTTTAAAACTGACTTACGCTTTCAAAGCTCCGCTGTTATGGCTTTGCAAGAAGCCAGCGAAGCCTACTTGGTCGGTTTGTTCGAAGATACCAACTTGTGCGCTATTCATGCTAAACGTGTCACAATAATGCCTAAAGACATCCAATTGGCCAGGAGAATTCGAGGCGAACGTGCTTAAAAACATCTGTCTATAAAAACCATCTTAAAAATCGGTCCTTTTCAGGACCACAAATTATAATAAACATTGAGTAAATTTATTTTGGGAAATACAGACACATCATCTCTTTCTGAACGCATTAAATATGGCCATTTATAAATTAATACAAGATGGATCAGATTCTTAGTTGGGGCAAAACAAATTATTTCTCTTCTTATTTTATTCTTCACATTTTTCGTTTCAGGTGGCTGTGATTTAAATTGGTTTTTTTTAATGTAATTTCTTATCTAGAATCTAGTCTTTTAAAGATTATTTACAAAGGAAATACGCGATCATCGCATTGCATTAAGAATAGTACAATTTATATATTTATGCATACTCTTTGTTTAAAAAATTGGTGGCCCTGAAAAGGGCCTTTTTGTTTTATTCAATTTTCCTGGTCACGATCAAGTTATTTTGAGCTGGTGTATTTAGTAACGGCCTTCGTTCCTTCACTAACGGCATGTTTTGCAAGTTCTCCGGGCAACAAGAGTCTAACGGCGGTTTGAATTTCCCGACTTGTAATCGTTGAGCGCTTATTATAATGAGCCAAACGCGAAGCCTCAGCGGCAATCCTTTCAAAGATATCATTCACAAAACTATTCATAATGCTCATTGCCTTTGATGAAATGCCGGTGTCAGGATGAACTTGCTTCAGAACTTTGTAAATGTAAATGGCATAGCTTTCCTTCCTCTTGCGCCTCTTCTTCTTATCAGTCTTGGATATATTCTTCTGGGCTTTGCCAGCCTTCTTCGCTGCCTTTCCACTTGTCTTTGGAGGCATTTTCACAAATTCGCTTGAGCACAACTTTACTTCACTGCACTTGGCTTGATTACAAACTGTGATAGATGCCAGCGAAACAGCAATTCTTATTCATTTACCGTGTGTTCGTTCTATCCCCTCTCTAAATGTTCATATTTATTCTGGTATGCGGGAAAGTTGCGCATAAATAGGAGTGTTTGTGAGGAACGTTCTCATTCTTGTGAGAATTGTCTTTGAGTTAACTCTGTGTGTGCTAAGCTAAGCTAAGTTATAAAGAAAAATGTCTGGACGCGGTAAAGGTGGAAAAGTGAAGGGCAAGGCAAAGTCCCGCTCGAATCGCGCTGGTTTGCAGTTTCCAGTTGGCCGTATTCACCGTTTATTGCGAAAAGGAAACTATGCTGAACGTGTTGGAGCCGGAGCACCGGTATATTTGGCCGCAGTTATGGAATATTTAGCTGCTGAAGTTTTGGAATTGGCTGGTAATGCCGCTCGTGATAACAAAAAGACCAGAATTATTCCGAGGCATTTACAATTGGCTATTCGCAATGATGAGGAATTGAACAAATTACTCTCGGGAGTAACAATCGCTCAAGGTGGTGTTTTGCCAAATATTCAAGCTGTGTTGCTACCCAAGAAGACGGAAAAGAAGGCATAAAAAAACTATTGAATTTTTATCAAAGGCGCGAGAAACAAAACAGCCCTTTTCAGGGCTACCAAAAATTTTATGAAAGAGTAAACTACATATTGTTATATATTATATAATTTTTTTAACGTTACTAATTAAAACGAAAGAACGAATATTTTCTTTTCAATCAATTTTTTTGAGAGAATGTTTGATCTTGAATTGTTTTTACCCCGAACGGAACGTGGTCTTTGTTTTGCAGTTTTTCTACTGTTTTATTTAGCAAACGAGAAGTTGCAAAAACACAAAAAAGTGGAAAAAAAAACAAGACAACTACATATAAATTAAGTTCGAGAAATTTCGTAGCACAAATAAAAATTAAAATCAGATTTTAAATACACCTCATTTTAGGTAAACTGGGCAATTATTTAAAATATAATGCATACACGTGTTTCTTGGGAGAAATAATCGAAAGGGGTTTTTGGCGAATAAAAGCTGACTGCAGATTTATAAACATATGTATATTTTTTTAGTAAGTTATTTTTATCCACAAAATATTTGCCACTTCAACTATGTACATATATTAACGGATTTTAACATCAATAATATTTTATGCGAACAAAAAAATTTTTCTGCGAGTCTATATAAACATTGAAATCATTACCAAATCTTAATAGATCATAAATTTTGTTAATATAATGTAAGCAACGGATGAAAATAATATTTAAGCACTTAATTTTGCATGCAACTATTATTTACAAAAAGATATAACGACTTTTCAATACCTTTTCTCTGTAGTTTTCTTGGCCAAAGATAACAATGAAAATCCTCAAAGCATCCAACTTCTCAGTTTGCCAGTTGAACGAAAGAAAAAATTATTTATTTCATCAAATTGAGTTGTTTTGCACAAAATCCGACTATTTTTAGAAGGGTATAATAGATATGTATTATTTCCGACTAATAAAAACACTTTACAATATTTAGATTATTTATAAATAATTTTTATCTGAAAATTTTTTCCCCAAAGCGAGGCTTTTAGTGTAGTTTTTCGGAAATTTAAATGGGAAGACTAAGATTCTCGTAAAAAATTATATTTTTTTACTATTCTAGAGTTGCAGCTTCATCGATTTGAGTGCACATTTATAAATAAATGTTGAATAAACATACTGAAAAGTTGAAAAAACCATAAATTGCATTAAACAAAATTGTTCCCAATTTGTATGGAGACAGAACCATTTTGCTTGAAGACTTTCATCGAACTTCTCACGATTAGTGTAGGAGCAGTAAGCAAACCCGTACGATAAAGTAAAGTTTGGTGTGTGTTGAATTATTTCGAGTTTATTGAAGAAGTGTTTGTGATCGTGAATATGGCCGAAGTAAGCACAGTAGTTGTTGCGGTGGCGAGTAAGGGAGAGTCTCAGAAGGCTAAAAAGGCGGCAGCTGCTCCTAAAAAACCAAAAGCGAAGGCATCTCACCCGCCAACGTCGGAAATGGTTACAAATGCCATTAAGATGTTGAAAGAACGAGGTGGATCTTCGTTGCCTGGAATTAAGAAATATCTTGCAGGAAATTACAAGGTTGACGTTGATAGATTGGCGCCATTTATTAAAAGATACTTGAAAAGTGCAGTGTCCAATGGAGTTTTGATACAAACAAAAGGTAAAGGTGCGGCCGGTTCTTTTAAGCTATCAAAATCTGTTGCAAAGCCAAAACCGAAGGTGAAAAGCATTGAGGCTAAGGAGAAAAAGCCTGCCGCTTCAAAGAAAGTAACCAAGAAACCGAAGAAGGAAAAAGCACCTGATGACTCGAAGAAACAACCAGCATCTGCAAAGAAAGTGGAAAAGAAAAAAACGGCGAAAGCTGTTGCTAAAACTGCGAAAAAATCGGAAGAAGTGAAAAGCAAGGCATCTTCTAAACAAAAACCCACAAAAGCTGCGACAAAATCTCCAAAACCAGCCAAGCCAAAAGTAGCCACAAAAAAAGGTGCTGCTAAGAAAATCGCAAAGAAATAAGCAAAACGTGAAAAAATCATGACTAACAAAAAAGCCCTTTTCAGGGCTACCAATATTTTTAAAAGAGTAAATTACGATTCATTGTCGATATATACAACAACTAGAAACTATCACACGTAGATGATATGCAAAAAAAAAATAATAATAATAATATAATAACTTAAGAAATTTGCTTGAAAGCACTTTTCATTGAGCCACCTTAATTTAAGTTTTCCATGCCAGCCTTCTCAAGACTAGAGTTTTCTAACTTGTCCTATTGTCCCATAAATGCATAATTAATTATTATTAATTTAATAAATTTGAAAGAAAAATCTATTTAGGATGGTTACATATTTTATAATAATTTCACTCTCTGGTAAAAAATAATTTGTGGTCCTGAAAAGGACCGATTTTTCGTACTATAATTCCGTGGTAATTTGAACTTTTTAGCCGCCGAATCCATAAAGAGTGCGTCCTTGTCTTTTTAAGGCATAAACGACATCCATCGCAGTCACAGTTTTTCTTTTTGCATGTTCTGTGTAAGTAACTGCGTCACGGATCACATTTTCCAAGAATACTTTCAGAACTCCACGAGTTTCCTCATAAATTAAGCCAGATATCCGTTTGACACCACCACGGCGAGCCAAGCGACGTATGGCCGGCTTTGTAATGCCTTGAATATTATCACGGAGAACTTTACGATGACGCTTAGCTCCTCCTTTTCCCAAACCCTTCCCACCTTTACCTCGGCCAGTCATTTTTAAAACACTTTAATTCACGTCTTAAGAAGAGCACCTTTAACTTCAACAACAGAGCACTGAGCACCAATTGACTGAGCTGCCAGACGATCGGCTTATTTATACAAAATTTCGACAATACTAACATAACTTTCACACTGTAAAGTAATGCTTGGATGGGAATGGGTGTGTGAAAAGCCACGATATAAATAAGCGACGCTGAGTGAGGAACTGCTCATTCTTGAAGTGTACTTTGTGCTTATTCTCTTGTGTCGTGCAGTGCTCTGCAGAGTTCGGAATTAAAGTGACTTGAATTTGTGAAATGGCGCGAACCAAGCAAACAGCTCGTAAATCGACTGGTGGTAAAGCTCCCCGCAAGCAGTTGGCAACAAAGGCTGCACGTAAAAGTGCACCAGCTACTGGTGGCGTTAAGAAACCCCATCGTTATCGCCCTGGAACTGTTGCTCTTCGTGAAATACGACGTTATCAAAAGAGTACTGAGTTGCTCATCAGAAAATTACCATTCCAACGGTTAGTGAGGGAAATTGCGCAAGATTTTAAAACTGACTTACGCTTTCAAAGCTCCGCTGTTATGGCTTTGCAAGAAGCCAGCGAAGCCTACTTGGTCGGTTTGTTCGAAGATACCAACTTGTGCGCTATTCATGCTAAACGTGTCACAATAATGCCTAAAGACATCCAATTGGCCAGGAGAATTCGAGGCGAACGTGCTTAAAAACATCTGTCTATAAAAACCATCTTAAAAATCGGTCCTTTTCAGGACCACAAATTATAATAAACATTGAGTAAATTTATTTTGGGAAATACAGACACATCATCTCTTTCTGAACGCATTAAATATGGCCATTTATAAATTAATACAAGATGGATCAGATTCTTAGTTGGGGCAAAACAAATTATTTCTCTTCTTATTTTATTCTTCACATTTTTCGTTTCAGGTGGCTGTGATTTAAATTGGTTTTTTTTAATGTAATTTCTTATCTAGAATCTAGTCTTTTAAAGATTATTTACAAAGGAAATACGCGATCATCGCATTGCATTAAGAATAGTACAATTTATATATTTATGCATACTCTTTGTTTAAAAAATTGGTGGCCCTGAAAAGGGCCTTTTTGTTTTATTCAATTTTCCTGGTCACGATCAAGTTATTTTGAGCTGGTGTATTTAGTAACGGCCTTCGTTCCTTCACTAACGGCATGTTTTGCAAGTTCTCCGGGCAACAAGAGTCTAACGGCGGTTTGAATTTCCCGACTTGTAATCGTTGAGCGCTTATTATAATGAGCCAAACGCGAAGCCTCAGCGGCAATCCTTTCAAAGATATCATTCACAAAACTATTCATAATGCTCATTGCCTTTGATGAAATGCCGGTGTCAGGATGAACTTGCTTCAGAACTTTGTAAATGTAAATGGCATAGCTTTCCTTCCTCTTGCGCCTCTTCTTCTTATCAGTCTTGGATATATTCTTCTGGGCTTTGCCAGCCTTCTTCGCTGCCTTTCCACTTGTCTTTGGAGGCATTTTCACAAATTCGCTTGAGCACAACTTTACTTCACTGCACTTGGCTTGATTACAAACTGTGATAGATGCCAGCGAAACAGCAATTCTTATTCATTTACCGTGTGTTCGTTCTATCCCCTCTCTAAATGTTCATATTTATTCTGGTATGCGGGAAAGTTGCGCATAAATAGGAGTGTTTGTGAGGAACGTTCTCATTCTTGTGAGAATTGTCTTTGAGTTAACTCTGTGTGTGCTAAGCTAAGCTAAGTTATAAAGAAAAATGTCTGGACGCGGTAAAGGTGGAAAAGTGAAGGGCAAGGCAAAGTCCCGCTCGAATCGCGCTGGTTTGCAGTTTCCAGTTGGCCGTATTCACCGTTTATTGCGAAAAGGAAACTATGCTGAACGTGTTGGAGCCGGAGCACCGGTATATTTGGCCGCAGTTATGGAATATTTAGCTGCTGAAGTTTTGGAATTGGCTGGTAATGCCGCTCGTGATAACAAAAAGACCAGAATTATTCCGAGGCATTTACAATTGGCTATTCGCAATGATGAGGAATTGAACAAATTACTCTCGGGAGTAACAATCGCTCAAGGTGGTGTTTTGCCAAATATTCAAGCTGTGTTGCTACCCAAGAAGACGGAAAAGAAGGCATAAAAAAACTATTGAATTTTTATCAAAGGCGCGAGAAACAAAACAGCCCTTTTCAGGGCTACCAAAAATTTTATGAAAGAGTAAACTACATATTGTTATATATTATATAATTTTTTTAACGTTACTAATTAAAACGAAAGAACGAATATTTTCTTTTCAATCAATTTTTTTGAGAGAATGTTTGATCTTGAATTGTTTTTACCCCGAACGGAACGTGGTCTTTGTTTTGCAGTTTTTCTACTGTTTTATTTAGCAAACGAGAAGTTGCAAAAACACAAAAAAGTGGAAAAAAAAACAAGACAACTACATATAAATTAAGTTCGAGAAATTTCGTAGCACAAATAAAAATTAAAATCAGATTTTAAATACACCTCATTTTAGGTAAACTGGGCAATTATTTAAAATATAATGCATACACGTGTTTCTTGGGAGAAATAATCGAAAGGGGTTTTTGGCGAATAAAAGCTGACTGCAGATTTATAAACATATGTATATTTTTTTAGTAAGTTATTTTTATCCACAAAATATTTGCCACTTCAACTATGTACATATATTAACGGATTTTAACATCAATAATATTTTATGCGAACAAAAAAATTTTTCTGCGAGTCTATATAAACATTACCAAATCTTAATAGATCATAAATTTTGTTAATATAATGTAAGCAACGGATGAAAATAATATTTAAGCACTTAATTTTGCATGCAACTATTATTTACAAAAAGATATAACGACTTTTCAATACCTTTTCTCTGTAGTTTTCTTGGCCAAAGATAACAATGAAAATCCTCAAAGCATCCAACTTCTCAGTTTGCCAGTTGAACGAAAGAAAAAATTATTTATTTCATCAAATTGAGTTGTTTTGCACAAAATCCGACTATTTTTAGAAGGGTATAATAGATATGTATTATTTCCGACTAATAAAAACACTTTACAATATTTAGATTATTTATAAATAATTTTTATCTGAAAATTTTTTCCCCAAAGCGAGGCTTTTAGTGTAGTTTTTCGGAAATTTAAATGGGAAGACTAAGATTCTCGTAAAAAATTATATTTTTTTACTATTCTAGAGTTGCAGCTTCATCGATTTGAGTGCACATTTATAAATAAATGTTGAATAAACATACTGAAAAGTTGAAAAAACCATAAATTGCATTAAACAAAATTGTTCCCAATTTGTATGGAGACAGAACCATTTTGCTTGAAGACTTTCATCGAACTTCTCACGATTAGTGTAGGAGCAGTAAGCAAACCCGTACGATAAAGTAAAGTTTGGTGTGTGTTGAATTATTTCGAGTTTATTGAAGAAGTGTTTGTGATCGTGAATATGGCCGAAGTAAGCACAGTAGTTGTTGCGGTGGCGAGTAAGGGAGAGTCTCAGAAGGCTAAAAAGGCGGCAGCTGCTCCTAAAAAACCAAAAGCGAAGGCATCTCACCCGCCAACGTCGGAAATGGTTACAAATGCCATTAAGATGTTGAAAGAACGAGGTGGATCTTCGTTGCCTGGAATTAAGAAATATCTTGCAGGAAATTACAAGGTTGACGTTGATAGATTGGCGCCATTTATTAAAAGATACTTGAAAAGTGCAGTGTCCAATGGAGTTTTGATACAAACAAAAGGTAAAGGTGCGGCCGGTTCTTTTAAGCTATCAAAATCTGTTGCAAAGCCAAAACCGAAGGTGAAAAGCATTGAGGCTAAGGAGAAAAAGCCTGCCGCTTCAAAGAAAGTAACCAAGAAACCGAAGAAGGAAAAAGCACCTGATGACTCGAAGAAACAACCAGCATCTGCAAAGAAAGTGGAAAAGAAAAAAACGGCGAAAGCTGTTGCTAAAACTGCGAAAAAATCGGAAGAAGTGAAAAGCAAGGCATCTTCTAAACAAAAACCCACAAAAGCTGCGACAAAATCTCCAAAACCAGCCAAGCCAAAAGTAGCCACAAAAAAAGGTGCTGCTAAGAAAATCGCAAAGAAATAAGCAAAACGTGAAAAAATCATGACTAACAAAAAAGCCCTTTTCAGGGCTACCAATATTTTTAAAAGAGTAAATTACGATTCATTGTCGATATATACAACAACTAGAAACTATCACACGTAGATGATATGCAAAAAAAAAATAATAATAATAATATAATAACTTAAGAAATTTGCTTGAAAGCACTTTTCATTGAGCCACCTTAATTTAAGTTTTCCATGCCAGCCTTCTCAAGACTAGAGTTTTCTAACTTGTCCTATTGTCCCATAAATGCATAATTAATTATTATTAATTTAATAAATTTGAAAGAAAAATCTATTTAGGATGGTTACATATTTTATAATAATTTCACTCTCTGGTAAAAAATAATTTGTGGTCCTGAAAAGGACCGATTTTTCGTACTATAATTCCGTGGTAATTTGAACTTTTTAGCCGCCGAATCCATAAAGAGTGCGTCCTTGTCTTTTTAAGGCATAAACGACATCCATCGCAGTCACAGTTTTTCTTTTTGCATGTTCTGTGTAAGTAACTGCGTCACGGATCACATTTTCCAAGAATACTTTCAGAACTCCACGAGTTTCCTCATAAATTAAGCCAGATATCCGTTTGACACCACCACGGCGAGCCAAGCGACGTATGGCCGGCTTTGTAATGCCTTGAATATTATCACGGAGAACTTTACGATGACGCTTAGCTCCTCCTTTTCCCAAACCCTTCCCACCTTTACCTCGGCCAGTCATTTTTAAAACACTTTAATTCACGTCTTAAGAAGAGCACCTTTAACTTCAACAACAGAGCACTGAGCACCAATTGACTGAGCTGCCAGACGATCGGCTTATTTATACAAAATTTCGACAATACTAACATAACTTTCACACTGTAAAGTAATGCTTGGATGGGAATGGGTGTGTGAAAAGCCACGATATAAATAAGCGACGCTGAGTGAGGAACTGCTCATTCTTGAAGTGTACTTTGTGCTTATTCTCTTGTGTCGTGCAGTGCTCTGCAGAGTTCGGAATTAAAGTGACTTGAATTTGTGAAATGGCGCGAACCAAGCAAACAGCTCGTAAATCGACTGGTGGTAAAGCTCCCCGCAAGCAGTTGGCAACAAAGGCTGCACGTAAAAGTGCACCAGCTACTGGTGGCGTTAAGAAACCCCATCGTTATCGCCCTGGAACTGTTGCTCTTCGTGAAATACGACGTTATCAAAAGAGTACTGAGTTGCTCATCAGAAAATTACCATTCCAACGGTTAGTGAGGGAAATTGCGCAAGATTTTAAAACTGACTTACGCTTTCAAAGCTCCGCTGTTATGGCTTTGCAAGAAGCCAGCGAAGCCTACTTGGTCGGTTTGTTCGAAGATACCAACTTGTGCGCTATTCATGCTAAACGTGTCACAATAATGCCTAAAGACATCCAATTGGCCAGGAGAATTCGAGGCGAACGTGCTTAAAAACATCTGTCTATAAAAACCATCTTAAAAATCGGTCCTTTTCAGGACCACAAATTATAATAAACATTGAGTAAATTTATTTTGGGAAATACAGACACATCATCTCTTTCTGAACGCATTAAATATAGCCATTTATAAATTAATACAAGATGGATCAGATTCTTAGTTGGGGCAAAACAAATTATTTCTCTTCTTATTTTATTCTTCACATTTTTCGTTTCAGGTGGCTGTGATTTAAATTGGTTTTTTTTAATGTAATTTCTTATCTAGAATCTAGTCTTTTAAAGATTATTTACAAAGGAAATACGCGATCATCGCATTGCATTAAGAATAGTACAATTTATATATTTATGCATACTCTTTGTTTAAAAAATTGGTGGCCCTGAAAAGGGCCTTTTTGTTTTATTCAATTTTCCTGGTCACGATCAAGTTATTTTGAGCTGGTGTATTTAGTAACGGCCTTCGTTCCTTCACTAACGGCATGTTTTGCAAGTTCTCCGGGCAACAAGAGTCTAACGGCGGTTTGAATTTCCCGACTTGTAATCGTTGAGCGCTTATTATAATGAGCCAAACGCGAAGCCTCAGCGGCAATCCTTTCAAAGATATCATTCACAAAACTATTCATAATGCTCATTGCCTTTGATGAAATGCCGGTGTCAGGATGAACTTGCTTCAGAACTTTGTAAATGTAAATGGCATAGCTTTCCTTCCTCTTGCGCCTCTTCTTCTTATCAGTCTTGGATATATTCTTCTGGGCTTTGCCAGCCTTCTTCGCTGCCTTTCCACTTGTCTTTGGAGGCATTTTCACAAATTCGCTTGAGCACAACTTTACTTCACTGCACTTGGCTTGATTACAAACTGTGATAGATGCCAGCGAAACAGCAATTCTTATTCATTTACCGTGTGTTCGTTCTATCCCCTCTCTAAATGTTCATATTTATTCTGGTATGCGGGAAAGTTGCGCATAAATAGGAGTGTTTGTGAGGAACGTTCTCATTCTTGTGAGAATTGTCTTTGAGTTAACTCTGTGTGTGCTAAGCTAAGCTAAGTTATAAAGAAAAATGTCTGGACGCGGTAAAGGTGGAAAAGTGAAGGGCAAGGCAAAGTCCCGCTCGAATCGCGCTGGTTTGCAGTTTCCAGTTGGCCGTATTCACCGTTTATTGCGAAAAGGAAACTATGCTGAACGTGTTGGAGCCGGAGCACCGGTATATTTGGCCGCAGTTATGGAATATTTAGCTGCTGAAGTTTTGGAATTGGCTGGTAATGCCGCTCGTGATAACAAAAAGACCAGAATTATTCCGAGGCATTTACAATTGGCTATTCGCAATGATGAGGAATTGAACAAATTACTCTCGGGAGTAACAATCGCTCAAGGTGGTGTTTTGCCAAATATTCAAGCTGTGTTGCTACCCAAGAAGACGGAAAAGAAGGCATAAAAAAACTATTGAATTTTTATCAAAGGCGCGAGAAACAAAACAGCCCTTTTCAGGGCTACCAAAAATTTTATGAAAGAGTAAACTACATATTGTTATATATTATATAATTTTTTTAACGTTACTAATTAAAACGAAAGAACGAATATTTTCTTTTCAATCAATTTTTTTGAGAGAATGTTTGATCTTGAATTGTTTTTACCCCGAACGGAACGTGGTCTTTGTTTTGCAGTTTTTCTACTGTTTTATTTAGCAAACGAGAAGTTGCAAAAACACAAAAAAGTGGAAAAAAAAACAAGACAACTACATATAAATTAAGTTCGAGAAATTTCGTAGCACAAATAAAAATTAAAATCAGATTTTAAATACACCTCATTTTAGGTAAACTGGGCAATTATTTAAAATATAATGCATACACGTGTTTCTTGGGAGAAATAATCGAAAGGGGTTTTTGGCGAATAAAAGCTGACTGCAGATTTATAAACATATGTATATTTTTTTAGTAAGTTATTTTTATCCACAAAATATTTGCCACTTCAACTATGTACATATATTAACGGATTTTAACATCAATAATATTTTATGCGAACAAAAAAATTTTTCTGCGAGTCTATATAAACATTGAAATCATTACCAAATCTTAATAGATCATAAATTTTGTTAATATAATGTAAGCAACGGATGAAAATAATATTTAAGCACTTAATTTTGCATGCAACTATTATTTACAAAAAGATATAACGACTTTTCAATACCTTTTCTCTGTAGTTTTCTTGGCCAAAGATAACAATGAAAATCCTCAAAGCATCCAACTTCTCAGTTTGCCAGTTGAACGAAAGAAAAAATTATTTATTTCATCAAATTGAGTTGTTTTGCACAAAATCCGACTATTTTTAGAAGGGTATAATAGATATGTATTATTTCCGACTAATAAAAACACTTTACAATATTTAGATTATTTATAAATAATTTTTATCTGAAAATTTTTTCCCCAAAGCGAGGCTTTTAGTGTAGTTTTTCGGAAATTTAAATGGGAAGACTAAGATTCTCGTAAAAAATTATATTTTTTTACTATTCTAGAGTTGCAGCTTCATCGATTTGAGTGCACATTTATAAATAAATGTTGAATAAACATACTGAAAAGTTGAAAAAACCATAAATTGCATTAAACAAAATTGTTCCCAATTTGTATGGAGACAGAACCATTTTGCTTGAAGACTTTCATCGAACTTCTCACGATTAGTGTAGGAGCAGTAAGCAAACCCGTACGATAAAGTAAAGTTTGGTGTGTGTTGAATTATTTCGAGTTTATTGAAGAAGTGTTTGTGATCGTGAATATGGCCGAAGTAAGCACAGTAGTTGTTGCGGTGGCGAGTAAGGGAGAGTCTCAGAAGGCTAAAAAGGCGGCAGCTGCTCCTAAAAAACCAAAAGCGAAGGCATCTCACCCGCCAACGTCGGAAATGGTTACAAATGCCATTAAGATGTTGAAAGAACGAGGTGGATCTTCGTTGCCTGGAATTAAGAAATATCTTGCAGGAAATTACAAGGTTGACGTTGATAGATTGGCGCCATTTATTAAAAGATACTTGAAAAGTGCAGTGTCCAATGGAGTTTTGATACAAACAAAAGGTAAAGGTGCGGCCGGTTCTTTTAAGCTATCAAAATCTGTTGCAAAGCCAAAACCGAAGGTGAAAAGCATTGAGGCTAAGGAGAAAAAGCCTGCCGCTTCAAAGAAAGTAACCAAGAAACCGAAGAAGGAAAAAGCACCTGATGACTCGAAGAAACAACCAGCATCTGCAAAGAAAGTGGAAAAGAAAAAAACGGCGAAAGCTGTTGCTAAAACTGCGAAAAAATCGGAAGAAGTGAAAAGCAAGGCATCTTCTAAACAAAAACCCACAAAAGCTGCGACAAAATCTCCAAAACCAGCCAAGCCAAAAGTAGCCACAAAAAAAGGTGCTGCTAAGAAAATCGCAAAGAAATAAGCAAAACGTGAAAAAATCATGACTAACAAAAAAGCCCTTTTCAGGGCTACCAATATTTTTAAAAGAGTAAATTACGATTCATTGTCGATATATACAACAACTAGAAACTATCACACGTAGATGATATGCAAAAAAAAAATAATAATAATAATATAATAACTTAAGAAATTTGCTTGAAAGCACTTTTCATTGAGCCACCTTAATTTAAGTTTTCCATGCCAGCCTTCTCAAGACTAGAGTTTTCTAACTTGTCCTATTGTCCCATAAATGCATAATTAATTATTATTAATTTAATAAATTTGAAAGAAAAATCTATTTAGGATGGTTACATATTTTATAATAATTTCACTCTCTGGTAAAAAATAATTTGTGGTCCTGAAAAGGACCGATTTTTCGTACTATAATTCCGTGGTAATTTGAACTTTTTAGCCGCCGAATCCATAAAGAGTGCGTCCTTGTCTTTTTAAGGCATAAACGACATCCATCGCAGTCACAGTTTTTCTTTTTGCATGTTCTGTGTAAGTAACTGCGTCACGGATCACATTTTCCAAGAATACTTTCAGAACTCCACGAGTTTCCTCATAAATTAAGCCAGATATCCGTTTGACACCACCACGGCGAGCCAAGCGACGTATGGCCGGCTTTGTAATGCCTTGAATATTATCACGGAGAACTTTACGATGACGCTTAGCTCCTCCTTTTCCCAAACCCTTCCCACCTTTACCTCGGCCAGTCATTTTTAAAACACTTTAATTCACGTCTTAAGAAGAGCACCTTTAACTTCAACAACAGAGCACTGAGCACCAATTGACTGAGCTGCCAGACGATCGGCTTATTTATACAAAATTTCGACAATACTAACATAACTTTCACACTGTAAAGTAATGCTTGGATGGGAATGGGTGTGTGAAAAGCCACGATATAAATAAGCGACGCTGAGTGAGGAACTGCTCATTCTTGAAGTGTACTTTGTGCTTATTCTCTTGTGTCGTGCAGTGCTCTGCAGAGTTCGGAATTAAAGTGACTTGAATTTGTGAAATGGCGCGAACCAAGCAAACAGCTCGTAAATCGACTGGTGGTAAAGCTCCCCGCAAGCAGTTGGCAACAAAGGCTGCACGTAAAAGTGCACCAGCTACTGGTGGCGTTAAGAAACCCCATCGTTATCGCCCTGGAACTGTTGCTCTTCGTGAAATACGACGTTATCAAAAGAGTACTGAGTTGCTCATCAGAAAATTACCATTCCAACGGTTAGTGAGGGAAATTGCGCAAGATTTTAAAACTGACTTACGCTTTCAAAGCTCCGCTGTTATGGCTTTGCAAGAAGCCAGCGAAGCCTACTTGGTCGGTTTGTTCGAAGATACCAACTTGTGCGCTATTCATGCTAAACGTGTCACAATAATGCCTAAAGACATCCAATTGGCCAGGAGAATTCGAGGCGAACGTGCTTAAAAACATCTGTCTATAAAAACCATCTTAAAAATCGGTCCTTTTCAGGACCACAAATTATAATAAACATTGAGTAAATTTATTTTGGGAAATACAGACACATCATCTCTTTCTGAACGCATTAAATATGGCCATTTATAAATTAATACAAGATGGATCAGATTCTTAGTTGGGGCAAAACAAATTATTTCTCTTCTTATTTTATTCTTCACATTTTTCGTTTCAGGTGGCTGTGATTTAAATTGGTTTTTTTTAATGTAATTTCTTATCTAGAATCTAGTCTTTTAAAGATTATTTACAAAGGAAATACGCGATCATCGCATTGCATTAAGAATAGTACAATTTATATATTTATGCATACTCTTTGTTTAAAAAATTGGTGGCCCTGAAAAGGGCCTTTTTGTTTTATTCAATTTTCCTGGTCACGATCAAGTTATTTTGAGCTGGTGTATTTAGTAACGGCCTTCGTTCCTTCACTAACGGCATGTTTTGCAAGTTCTCCGGGCAACAAGAGTCTAACGGCGGTTTGAATTTCCCGACTTGTAATCGTTGAGCGCTTATTATAATGAGCCAAACGCGAAGCCTCAGCGGCAATCCTTTCAAAGATATCATTCACAAAACTATTCATAATGCTCATTGCCTTTGATGAAATGCCGGTGTCAGGATGAACTTGCTTCAGAACTTTGTAAATGTAAATGGCATAGCTTTCCTTCCTCTTGCGCCTCTTCTTCTTATCAGTCTTGGATATATTCTTCTGGGCTTTGCCAGCCTTCTTCGCTGCCTTTCCACTTGTCTTTGGAGGCATTTTCACAAATTCGCTTGAGCACAACTTTACTTCACTGCACTTGGCTTGATTACAAACTGTGATAGATGCCAGCGAAACAGCAATTCTTATTCATTTACCGTGTGTTCGTTCTATCCCCTCTCTAAATGTTCATATTTATTCTGGTATGCGGGAAAGTTGCGCATAAATAGGAGTGTTTGTGAGGAACGTTCTCATTCTTGTGAGAATTGTCTTTGAGTTAACTCTGTGTGTGCTAAGCTAAGCTAAGTTATAAAGAAAAATGTCTGGACGCGGTAAAGGTGGAAAAGTGAAGGGCAAGGCAAAGTCCCGCTCGAATCGCGCTGGTTTGCAGTTTCCAGTTGGCCGTATTCACCGTTTATTGCGAAAAGGAAACTATGCTGAACGTGTTGGAGCCGGAGCACCGGTATATTTGGCCGCAGTTATGGAATATTTAGCTGCTGAAGTTTTGGAATTGGCTGGTAATGCCGCTCGTGATAACAAAAAGACCAGAATTATTCCGAGGCATTTACAATTGGCTATTCGCAATGATGAGGAATTGAACAAATTACTCTCGGGAGTAACAATCGCTCAAGGTGGTGTTTTGCCAAATATTCAAGCTGTGTTGCTACCCAAGAAGACGGAAAAGAAGGCATAAAAAAACTATTGAATTTTTATCAAAGGCGCGAGAAACAAAACAGCCCTTTTCAGGGCTACCAAAAATTTTATGAAAGAGTAAACTACATATTGTTATATATTATATAATTTTTTTAACGTTACTAATTAAAACGAAAGAACGAATATTTTCTTTTCAATCAATTTTTTTGAGAGAATGTTTGATCTTGAATTGTTTTTACCCCGAACGGAACGTGGTCTTTGTTTTGCAGTTTTTCTACTGTTTTATTTAGCAAACGAGAAGTTGCAAAAACACAAAAAAGTGGAAAAAAAAACAAGACAACTACATATAAATTAAGTTCGAGAAATTTCGTAGCACAAATAAAAATTAAAATCAGATTTTAAATACACCTCATTTTAGGTAAACTGGGCAATTATTTAAAATATAATGCATACACGTGTTTCTTGGGAGAAATAATCGAAAGGGGTTTTTGGCGAATAAAAGCTGACTGCAGATTTATAAACATATGTATATTTTTTTAGTAAGTTATTTTTATCCACAAAATATTTGCCACTTCAACTATGTACATATATTAACGGATTTTAACATCAATAATATTTTATGCGAACAAAAAAATTTTTCTGCGAGTCTATATAAACATTGAAATCATTACCAAATCTTAATAGATCATAAATTTTGTTAATATAATGTAAGCAACGGATGAAAATAATATTTAAGCACTTAATTTTGCATGCAACTATTATTTACAAAAAGATATAACGACTTTTCAATACCTTTTCTCTGTAGTTTTCTTGGCCAAAGATAACAATGAAAATCCTCAAAGCATCCAACTTCTCAGTTTGCCAGTTGAACGAAAGAAAAAATTATTTATTTCATCAAATTGAGTTGTTTTGCACAAAATCCGACTATTTTTAGAAGGGTATAATAGATATGTATTATTTCCGACTAATAAAAACACTTTACAATATTTAGATTATTTATAAATAATTTTTATCTGAAAATTTTTTCCCCAAAGCGAGGCTTTTAGTGTAGTTTTTCGGAAATTTAAATGGGAAGACTAAGATTCTCGTAAAAAATTATATTTTTTTACTATTCTAGAGTTGCAGCTTCATCGATTTGAGTGCACATTTATAAATAAATGTTGAATAAACATACTGAAAAGTTGAAAAAACCATAAATTGCATTAAACAAAATTGTTCCCAATTTGTATGGAGACAGAACCATTTTGCTTGAAGACTTTCATCGAACTTCTCACGATTAGTGTAGGAGCAGTAAGCAAACCCGTACGATAAAGTAAAGTTTGGTGTGTGTTGAATTATTTCGAGTTTATTGAAGAAGTGTTTGTGATCGTGAATATGGCCGAAGTAAGCACAGTAGTTGTTGCGGTGGCGAGTAAGGGAGAGTCTCAGAAGGCTAAAAAGGCGGCAGCTGCTCCTAAAAAACCAAAAGCGAAGGCATCTCACCCGCCAACGTCGGAAATGGTTACAAATGCCATTAAGATGTTGAAAGAACGAGGTGGATCTTCGTTGCCTGGAATTAAGAAATATCTTGCAGGAAATTACAAGGTTGACGTTGATAGATTGGCGCCATTTATTAAAAGATACTTGAAAAGTGCAGTGTCCAATGGAGTTTTGATACAAACAAAAGGTAAAGGTGCGGCCGGTTCTTTTAAGCTATCAAAATCTGTTGCAAAGCCAAAACCGAAGGTGAAAAGCATTGAGGCTAAGGAGAAAAAGCCTGCCGCTTCAAAGAAAGTAACCAAGAAACCGAAGAAGGAAAAAGCACCTGATGACTCGAAGAAACAACCAGCATCTGCAAAGAAAGTGGAAAAGAAAAAAACGGCGAAAGCTGTTGCTAAAACTGCGAAAAAATCGGAAGAAGTGAAAAGCAAGGCATCTTCTAAACAAAAACCCACAAAAGCTGCGACAAAATCTCCAAAACCAGCCAAGCCAAAAGTAGCCACAAAAAAAGGTGCTGCTAAGAAAATCGCAAAGAAATAAGCAAAACGTGAAAAAATCATGACTAACAAAAAAGCCCTTTTCAGGGCTACCAATATTTTTAAAAGAGTAAATTACGATTCATTGTCGATATATACAACAACTAGAAACTATCACACGTAGATGATATGCAAAAAAAAAATAATAATAATAATATAATAACTTAAGAAATTTGCTTGAAAGCACTTTTCATTGAGCCACCTTAATTTAAGTTTTCCATGCCAGCCTTCTCAAGACTAGAGTTTTCTAACTTGTCCTATTGTCCCATAAATGCATAATTAATTATTATTAATTTAATAAATTTGAAAGAAAAATCTATTTAGGATGGTTACATATTTTATAATAATTTCACTCTCTGGTAAAAAATAATTTGTGGTCCTGAAAAGGACCGATTTTTCGTACTATAATTCCGTGGTAATTTGAACTTTTTAGCCGCCGAATCCATAAAGAGTGCGTCCTTGTCTTTTTAAGGCATAAACGACATCCATCGCAGTCACAGTTTTTCTTTTTGCATGTTCTGTGTAAGTAACTGCGTCACGGATCACATTTTCCAAGAATACTTTCAGAACTCCACGAGTTTCCTCATAAATTAAGCCAGATATCCGTTTGACACCACCACGGCGAGCCAAGCGACGTATGGCCGGCTTTGTAATGCCTTGAATATTATCACGGAGAACTTTACGATGACGCTTAGCTCCTCCTTTTCCCAAACCCTTCCCACCTTTACCTCGGCCAGTCATTTTTAAAACACTTTAATTCACGTCTTAAGAAGAGCACCTTTAACTTCAACAACAGAGCACTGAGCACCAATTGACTGAGCTGCCAGACGATCGGCTTATTTATACAAAATTTCGACAATACTAACATAACTTTCACACTGTAAAGTAATGCTTGGATGGGAATGGGTGTGTGAAAAGCCACGATATAAATAAGCGACGCTGAGTGAGGAACTGCTCATTCTTGAAGTGTACTTTGTGCTTATTCTCTTGTGTCGTGCAGTGCTCTGCAGAGTTCGGAATTAAAGTGACTTGAATTTGTGAAATGGCGCGAACCAAGCAAACAGCTCGTAAATCGACTGGTGGTAAAGCTCCCCGCAAGCAGTTGGCAACAAAGGCTGCACGTAAAAGTGCACCAGCTACTGGTGGCGTTAAGAAACCCCATCGTTATCGCCCTGGAACTGTTGCTCTTCGTGAAATACGACGTTATCAAAAGAGTACTGAGTTGCTCATCAGAAAATTACCATTCCAACGGTTAGTGAGGGAAATTGCGCAAGATTTTAAAACTGACTTACGCTTTCAAAGCTCCGCTGTTATGGCTTTGCAAGAAGCCAGCGAAGCCTACTTGGTCGGTTTGTTCGAAGATACCAACTTGTGCGCTATTCATGCTAAACGTGTCACAATAATGCCTAAAGACATCCAATTGGCCAGGAGAATTCGAGGCGAACGTGCTTAAAAACATCTGTCTATAAAAACCATCTTAAAAATCGGTCCTTTTCAGGACCACAAATTATAATAAACATTGAGTAAATTTATTTTGGGAAATACAGACACATCATCTCTTTCTGAACGCATTAAATATAGCCATTTATAAATTAATACAAGATGGATCAGATTCTTAGTTGGGGCAAAACAAATTATTTCTCTTCTTATTTTATTCTTCACATTTTTCGTTTCAGGTGGCTGTGATTTAAATTGGTTTTTTTTAATGTAATTTCTTATCTAGAATCTAGTCTTTTAAAGATTATTTACAAAGGAAATACGCGATCATCGCATTGCATTAAGAATAGTACAATTTATATATTTATGCATACTCTTTGTTTAAAAAATTGGTGGCCCTGAAAAGGGCCTTTTTGTTTTATTCAATTTTCCTGGTCACGATCAAGTTATTTTGAGCTGGTGTATTTAGTAACGGCCTTCGTTCCTTCACTAACGGCATGTTTTGCAAGTTCTCCGGGCAACAAGAGTCTAACGGCGGTTTGAATTTCCCGACTTGTAATCGTTGAGCGCTTATTATAATGAGCCAAACGCGAAGCCTCAGCGGCAATCCTTTCAAAGATATCATTCACAAAACTATTCATAATGCTCATTGCCTTTGATGAAATGCCGGTGTCAGGATGAACTTGCTTCAGAACTTTGTAAATGTAAATGGCATAGCTTTCCTTCCTCTTGCGCCTCTTCTTCTTATCAGTCTTGGATATATTCTTCTGGGCTTTGCCAGCCTTCTTCGCTGCCTTTCCACTTGTCTTTGGAGGCATTTTCACAAATTCGCTTGAGCACAACTTTACTTCACTGCACTTGGCTTGATTACAAACTGTGATAGATGCCAGCGAAACAGCAATTCTTATTCATTTACCGTGTGTTCGTTCTATCCCCTCTCTAAATGTTCATATTTATTCTGGTATGCGGGAAAGTTGCGCATAAATAGGAGTGTTTGTGAGGAACGTTCTCATTCTTGTGAGAATTGTCTTTGAGTTAACTCTGTGTGTGCTAAGCTAAGCTAAGTTATAAAGAAAAATGTCTGGACGCGGTAAAGGTGGAAAAGTGAAGGGCAAGGCAAAGTCCCGCTCGAATCGCGCTGGTTTGCAGTTTCCAGTTGGCCGTATTCACCGTTTATTGCGAAAAGGAAACTATGCTGAACGTGTTGGAGCCGGAGCACCGGTATATTTGGCCGCAGTTATGGAATATTTAGCTGCTGAAGTTTTGGAATTGGCTGGTAATGCCGCTCGTGATAACAAAAAGACCAGAATTATTCCGAGGCATTTACAATTGGCTATTCGCAATGATGAGGAATTGAACAAATTACTCTCGGGAGTAACAATCGCTCAAGGTGGTGTTTTGCCAAATATTCAAGCTGTGTTGCTACCCAAGAAGACGGAAAAGAAGGCATAAAAAAACTATTGAATTTTTATCAAAGGCGCGAGAAACAAAACAGCCCTTTTCAGGGCTACCAAAAATTTTATGAAAGAGTAAACTACATATTGTTATATATTATATAATTTTTTTAACGTTACTAATTAAAACGAAAGAACGAATATTTTCTTTTCAATCAATTTTTTTGAGAGAATGTTTGATCTTGAATTGTTTTTACCCCGAACGGAACGTGGTCTTTGTTTTGCAGTTTTTCTACTGTTTTATTTAGCAAACGAGAAGTTGCAAAAACACAAAAAAGTGGAAAAAAAAACAAGACAACTACATATAAATTAAGTTCGAGAAATTTCGTAGCACAAATAAAAATTAAAATCAGATTTTAAATACACCTCATTTTAGGTAAACTGGGCAATTATTTAAAATATAATGCATACACGTGTTTCTTGGGAGAAATAATCGAAAGGGGTTTTTGGCGAATAAAAGCTGACTGCAGATTTATAAACATATGTATATTTTTTTAGTAAGTTATTTTTATCCACAAAATATTTGCCACTTCAACTATGTACATATATTAACGGATTTTAACATCAATAATATTTTATGCGAACAAAAAACTTTTTCTGCGAGTCTATATAAACATTGAAATCATTACCAAATCTTAATAGATCATAAATTTTGTTAATATAATGTAAGCAACGGATGAAAATAATATTTAAGCACTTAATTTTGCATGCAACTATTATTTACAAAAAGATATAACGACTTTTCAATACCTTTTCTCTGTAGTTTTCTTGGCCAAAGATAACAATGAAAATCCTCAAAGCATCCAACTTCTCAGTTTGCCAGTTGAACGAAAGAAAAAATTATTTATTTCATCAAATTGAGTTGTTTTGCACAAAATCCGACTATTTTTAGAAGGGTATAATAGATATGTATTATTTCCGACTAATAAAAACACTTTACAATATTTAGATTATTTATAAATAATTTTTATCTGAAAATTTTTTCCCCAAAGCGAGGCTTTTAGTGTAGTTTTTCGGAAATTTAAATGGGAAGACTAAGATTCTCGTAAAAAATTATATTTTTTTACTATTCTAGAGTTGCAGCTTCATCGATTTGAGTGCACATTTATAAATAAATGTTGAATAAACATACTGAAAAGTTGAAAAAACCATAAATTGCATTAAACAAAATTGTTCCCAATTTGTATGGAGACAGAACCATTTTGCTTGAAGACTTTCATCGAACTTCTCACGATTAGTGTAGGAGCAGTAAGCAAACCCGTACGATAAAGTAAAGTTTGGTGTGTGTTGAATTATTTCGAGTTTATTGAAGAAGTGTTTGTGATCGTGAATATGGCCGAAGTAAGCACAGTAGTTGTTGCGGTGGCGAGTAAGGGAGAGTCTCAGAAGGCTAAAAAGGCGGCAGCTGCTCCTAAAAAACCAAAAGCGAAGGCATCTCACCCGCCAACGTCGGAAATGGTTACAAATGCCATTAAGATGTTGAAAGAACGAGGTGGATCTTCGTTGCCTGGAATTAAGAAATATCTTGCAGGAAATTACAAGGTTGACGTTGATAGATTGGCGCCATTTATTAAAAGATACTTGAAAAGTGCAGTGTCCAATGGAGTTTTGATACAAACAAAAGGTAAAGGTGCGGCCGGTTCTTTTAAGCTATCAAAATCTGTTGCAAAGCCAAAACCGAAGGTGAAAAGCATTGAGGCTAAGGAGAAAAAGCCTGCCGCTTCAAAGAAAGTAACCAAGAAACCGAAGAAGGAAAAAGCACCTGATGACTCGAAGAAACAACCAGCATCTGCAAAGAAAGTGGAAAAGAAAAAAACGGCGAAAGCTGTTGCTAAAACTGCGAAAAAATCGGAAGAAGTGAAAAGCAAGGCATCTTCTAAACAAAAACCCACAAAAGCTGCGACAAAATCTCCAAAACCAGCCAAGCCAAAAGTAGCCACAAAAAAAGGTGCTGCTAAGAAAATCGCAAAGAAATAAGCAAAACGTGAAAAAATCATGACTAACAAAAAAGCCCTTTTCAGGGCTACCAATATTTTTAAAAGAGTAAATTACGATTCATTGTCGATATATACAACAACTAGAAACTATCACACGTAGATGATATGCAAAAAAAAAATAATAATATAATAACTTAAGAAATTTGCTTGAAAGCACTTTTCATTGAGCCACCTTAATTTAAGTTTTCCATGCCAGCCTTCTCAAGACTAGAGTTTTCTAACTTGTCCTATTGTCCCATAAATGCATAATTAATTATTATTAATTTAATAAATTTGAAAGAAAAATCTATTTAGGATGGTTACATATTTTATAATAATTTCACTCTCTGGTAAAAAATAATTTGTGGTCCTGAAAAGGACCGATTTTTCGTACTATAATTCCGTGGTAATTTGAACTTTTTAGCCGCCGAATCCATAAAGAGTGCGTCCTTGTCTTTTTAAGGCATAAACGACATCCATCGCAGTCACAGTTTTTCTTTTTGCATGTTCTGTGTAAGTAACTGCGTCACGGATCACATTCTCCAAGAATACTTTCAGAACTCCACGAGTTTCCTCATAAATTAAACCAGATATCCGTTTGACACCACCACGGCGAGCCAAGCGACGTATGGCCGGCTTTGTAATGCCTTGAATATTATCACGGAGAACTTTACGATGACGCTTAGCTCCTCCTTTTCCCAAACCCTTCCCACCTTTACCTCGGCCAGTCATTTTTAAAACACTTTAATTCACGTCTTAAGAAGAGCACCTTTAACTTCAACAACAGAGCACTGAGCACCAATTGACTGAGCTGCCAGACGATCGGCTTATTTATACAAAATTTCGACAATACTAACATAACTTTCACACTGTAAAGTAATGCTTGGATGTGAATGGGTGTGTGAAAAGCCACGATATAAATAAGCGACGCTGAGTGAGGAACTGCTCATTCTTGAAGTGTACTTTGTGCTTATTCTCTTGTGTCGTGCAGTGCTCTGCAGAGTTCGGAATTAAAGTGACTTGAATTTGTGAAATGGCGCGAACCAAGCAAACAGCTCGTAAATCGACTGGTGGTAAAGCTCCCCGCAAGCAGTTGGCAACAAAGGCTGCACGTAAAAGTGCACCAGCTACTGGTGGCGTTAAGAAACCCCATCGTTATCGCCCTGGAACTGTTGCTCTTCGTGAAATACGACGTTATCAAAAGAGTACTGAGTTGCTCATCAGAAAATTACCATTCCAACGGTTAGTGAGGGAAATTGCGCAAGATTTTAAAACTGACTTACGCTTTCAAAGCTCCGCTGTTATGGCTTTGCAAGAAGCCAGCGAAGCCTACTTGGTCGGTTTGTTCGAAGATACCAACTTGTGCGCTATTCATGCTAAACGTGTCACAATAATGCCTAAAGACATCCAATTGGCCAGGAGAATTCGAGGCGAACGTGCTTAAAAACATCTGTCTATAAAAACCATCTTAAAAATCGGTCCTTTTCAGGACCACAAATTATAATAAACATTGAGTAAATTTATTTTGGGAAATACAGACACATCATCTCTTTCTGAACGCATTAAATATGGCCATTTATAAATTAATACAAGATGGATCAGATTCTTAGTTGGGGCAAAACAAATTATTTCTCTTCTTATTTTATTCTTCACATTTTTCGTTTCAGGTGGCTGTGATTTAAATTGGTTTTTTTTAATGTAATTTCTTATCTAGAATCTAGTCTTTTAAAGATTATTTACAAAGGAAATACGCGATCATCGCATTGCATTAAGAATAGTACAATTTATATATTTATGCATACTCTTTGTTTAAAAAATTGGTGGCCCTGAAAAGGGCCTTTTTGTTTTATTCAATTTTCCTGGTCACGATCAAGTTATTTTGAGCTGGTGTATTTAGTAACGGCCTTCGTTCCTTCACTAACGGCATGTTTTGCAAGTTCTCCGGGCAACAAGAGTCTAACGGCGGTTTGAATTTCCCGACTTGTAATCGTTGAGCGCTTATTATAATGAGCCAAACGCGAAGCCTCAGCGGCAATCCTTTCAAAGATATCATTCACAAAACTATTCATAATGCTCATTGCCTTTGATGAAATGCCGGTGTCAGGATGAACTTGCTTCAGAACTTTGTAAATGTAAATGGCATAGCTTTCCTTCCTCTTGCGCCTCTTCTTCTTATCAGTCTTGGATATATTCTTCTGGGCTTTGCCAGCCTTCTTCGCTGCCTTTCCACTTGTCTTTGGAGGCATTTTCACAAATTCGCTTGAGCACAACTTTACTTCACTGCACTTGGCTTGATTACAAACTGTGATAGATGCCAGCGAAACAGCAATTCTTATTCATTTACCGTGTGTTCGTTCTATCCCCTCTCTAAATGTTCATATTTATTCTGGTATGCGGGAAAGTTGCGCATAAATAGGAGTGTTTGTGAGGAACGTTCTCATTCTTGTGAGAATTGTCTTTGAGTTAACTCTGTGTGTGCTAAGCTAAGCTAAGTTATAAAGAAAAATGTCTGGACGCGGTAAAGGTGGAAAAGTGAAGGGCAAGGCAAAGTCCCGCTCGAATCGCGCTGGTTTGCAGTTTCCAGTTGGCCGTATTCACCGTTTATTGCGAAAAGGAAACTATGCTGAACGTGTTGGAGCCGGAGCACCGGTATATTTGGCCGCAGTTATGGAATATTTAGCTGCTGAAGTTTTGGAATTGGCTGGTAATGCCGCTCGTGATAACAAAAAGACCAGAATTATTCCGAGGCATTTACAATTGGCTATTCGCAATGATGAGGAATTGAACAAATTACTCTCGGGAGTAACAATCGCTCAAGGTGGTGTTTTGCCAAATATTCAAGCTGTGTTGCTACCCAAGAAGACGGAAAAGAAGGCATAAAAAAACTATTGAATTTTTATCAAAGGCGCGAGAAACAAAACAGCCCTTTTCAGGGCTACCAAAAATTTTATGAAAGAGTAAACTACATATTGTTATATATTATATAATTTTTTTAACGTTACTAATTAAAACGAAAGAACGAATATTTTCTTTTCAATCAATTTTTTTGAGAGAATGTTTGATCTTGAATTGTTTTTACCCCGAACGGAACGTGGTCTTTGTTTTGCAGTTTTTCTACTGTTTTATTTAGCAAACGAGAAGTTGCAAAAACACAAAAAAGTGGAAAAAAAAACAAGACAACTACATATAAATTAAGTTCGAGAAATTTCGTAGCACAAATAAAAATTAAAATCAGATTTTAAATACACCTCATTTTAGGTAAACTGGGCAATTATTTAAAATATAATGCATACACGTGTTTCTTGGGAGAAATAATCGAAAGGGGTTTTTGGCGAATAAAAGCTGACTGCAGATTTATAAACATATGTATATTTTTTTAGTAAGTTATTTTTATCCACAAAATATTTGCCACTTCAACTATGTACATATATTAACGGATTTTAACATCAATAATATTTTATGCGAACAAAAAACTTTTTCTGCGAGTCTATATAAACATTGAAATCATTACCAAATCTTAATAGATCATAAATTTTGTTAATATAATGTAAGCAACGGATGAAAATAATATTTAAGCACTTAATTTTGCATGCAACTATTATTTACAAAAAGATATAACGACTTTTCAATACCTTTTCTCTGTAGTTTTCTTGGCCAAAGATAACAATGAAAATCCTCAAAGCATCCAACTTCTCAGTTTGCCAGTTGAACGAAAGAAAAAATTATTTATTTCATCAAATTGAGTTGTTTTGCACAAAATCCGACTATTTTTAGAAGGGTATAATAGATATGTATTATTTCCGACTAATAAAAACACTTTACAATATTTAGATTATTTATAAATAATTTTTATCTGAAAATTTTTTCCCCAAAGCGAGGCTTTTAGTGTAGTTTTTCGGAAATTTAAATGGGAAGACTAAGATTCTCGTAAAAAATTATATTTTTTTACTATTCTAGAGTTGCAGCTTCATCGATTTGAGTGCACATTTATAAATAAATGTTGAATAAACATACTGAAAAGTTGAAAAAACCATAAATTGCATTAAACAAAATTGTTCCCAATTTGTATGGAGACAGAACCATTTTGCTTGAAGACTTTCATCGAACTTCTCACGATTAGTGTAGGAGCAGTAAGCAAACCCGTACGATAAAGTAAAGTTTGGTGTGTGTTGAATTATTTCGAGTTTATTGAAGAAGTGTTTGTGATCGTGAATATGGCCGAAGTAAGCACAGTAGTTGTTGCGGTGGCGAGTAAGGGAGAGTCTCAGAAGGCTAAAAAGGCGGCAGCTGCTCCTAAAAAACCAAAAGCGAAGGCATCTCACCCGCCAACGTCGGAAATGGTTACAAATGCCATTAAGATGTTGAAAGAACGAGGTGGATCTTCGTTGCCTGGAATTAAGAAATATCTTGCAGGAAATTACAAGGTTGACGTTGATAGATTGGCGCCATTTATTAAAAGATACTTGAAAAGTGCAGTGTCCAATGGAGTTTTGATACAAACAAAAGGTAAAGGTGCGGCCGGTTCTTTTAAGCTATCAAAATCTGTTGCAAAGCCAAAACCGAAGGTGAAAAGCATTGAGGCTAAGGAGAAAAAGCCTGCCGCTTCAAAGAAAGTAACCAAGAAACCGAAGAAGGAAAAAGCACCTGATGACTCGAAGAAACAACCAGCATCTGCAAAGAAAGTGGAAAAGAAAAAAACGGCGAAAGCTGTTGCTAAAACTGCGAAAAAATCGGAAGAAGTGAAAAGCAAGGCATCTTCTAAACAAAAACCCACAAAAGCTGCGACAAAATCTCCAAAACCAGCCAAGCCAAAAGTAGCCACAAAAAAAGGTGCTGCTAAGAAAATCGCAAAGAAATAAGCAAAACGTGAAAAAATCATGACTAACAAAAAAGCCCTTTTCAGGGCTACCAATATTTTTAAAAGAGTAAATTACGATTCATTGTCGATATATACAACAACTAGAAACTATCACACGTAGATGATATGCAAAAAAAAAATAATAATATAATAACTTAAGAAATTTGCTTGAAAGCACTTTTCATTGAGCCACCTTAATTTAAGTTTTCCATGCCAGCCTTCTCAAGACTAGAGTTTTCTAACTTGTCCTATTGTCCCATAAATGCATAATTAATTATTATTAATTTAATAAATTTGAAAGAAAAATCTATTTAGGATGGTTACATATTTTATAATAATTTCACTCTCTGGTAAAAAATAATTTGTGGTCCTGAAAAGGACCGATTTTTCGTACTATAATTCCGTGGTAATTTGAACTTTTTAGCCGCCGAATCCATAAAGAGTGCGTCCTTGTCTTTTTAAGGCATAAACGACATCCATCGCAGTCACAGTTTTTCTTTTTGCATGTTCTGTGTAAGTAACTGCGTCACGGATCACATTCTCCAAGAATACTTTCAGAACTCCACGAGTTTCCTCATAAATTAAACCAGATATCCGTTTGACACCACCACGGCGAGCCAAGCGACGTATGGCCGGCTTTGTAATGCCTTGAATATTATCACGGAGAACTTTACGATGACGCTTAGCTCCTCCTTTTCCCAAACCCTTCCCACCTTTACCTCGGCCAGTCATTTTTAAAACACTTTAATTCACGTCTTAAGAAGAGCACCTTTAACTTCAACAACAGAGCACTGAGCACCAATTGACTGAGCTGCCAGACGATCGGCTTATTTATACAAAATTTCGACAATACTAACATAACTTTCACACTGTAAAGTAATGCTTGGATGGGAATGGGTGTGTGAAAAGCCACGATATAAATAAGCGACGCTGAGTGAGGAACTGCTCATTCTTGAAGTGTACTTTGTGCTTATTCTCTTGTGTCGTGCAGTGCTCTGCAGAGTTCGGAATTAAAGTGACTTGAATTTGTGAAATGGCGCGAACCAAGCAAACAGCTCGTAAATCGACTGGTGGTAAAGCTCCCCGCAAGCAGTTGGCAACAAAGGCTGCACGTAAAAGTGCACCAGCTACTGGTGGCGTTAAGAAACCCCATCGTTATCGCCCTGGAACTGTTGCTCTTCGTGAAATACGACGTTATCAAAAGAGTACTGAGTTGCTCATCAGAAAATTACCATTCCAACGGTTAGTGAGGGAAATTGCGCAAGATTTTAAAACTGACTTACGCTTTCAAAGCTCCGCTGTTATGGCTTTGCAAGAAGCCAGCGAAGCCTACTTGGTCGGTTTGTTCGAAGATACCAACTTGTGCGCTATTCATGCTAAACGTGTCACAATAATGCCTAAAGACATCCAATTGGCCAGGAGAATTCGAGGCGAACGTGCTTAAAAACATCTGTCTATAAAAACCATCTTAAAAATCGGTCCTTTTCAGGACCACAAATTATAATAAACATTGAGTAAATTTATTTTGGGAAATACAGACACATCATCTCTTTCTGAACGCATTAAATATGGCCATTTATAAATTAATACAAGATGGATCAGATTCTTAGTTGGGGCAAAACAAATTATTTCTCTTCTTATTTTATTCTTCACATTTTTCGTTTCAGGTGGCTGTGATTTAAATTGGTTTTTTTTAATGTAATTTCTTATCTAGAATCTAGTCTTTTAAAGATTATTTACAAAGGAAATACGCGATCATCGCATTGCATTAAGAATAGTACAATTTATATATTTATGCATACTCTTTGTTTAAAAAATTGGTGGCCCTGAAAAGGGCCTTTTTGTTTTATTCAATTTTCCTGGTCACGATCAAGTTATTTTGAGCTGGTGTATTTAGTAACGGCCTTCGTTCCTTCACTAACGGCATGTTTTGCAAGTTCTCCGGGCAACAAGAGTCTAACGGCGGTTTGAATTTCCCGACTTGTAATCGTTGAGCGCTTATTATAATGAGCCAAACGCGAAGCCTCAGCGGCAATCCTTTCAAAGATATCATTCACAAAACTATTCATAATGCTCATTGCCTTTGATGAAATGCCGGTGTCAGGATGAACTTGCTTCAGAACTTTGTAAATGTAAATGGCATAGCTTTCCTTCCTCTTGCGCCTCTTCTTCTTATCAGTCTTGGATATATTCTTCTGGGCTTTGCCAGCCTTCTTCGCTGCCTTTCCACTTGTCTTTGGAGGCATTTTCACAAATTCGCTTGAGCACAACTTTACTTGACTGCACTTGGCTTGATTACAAACTGTGATAGATGCCAGCGAAACAGCAATTCTTATTCATTTACCGTGTGTTCGTTCTATCCCCTCTCTAAATGTTCATATTTATTCTGGTATGCGGGAAAGTTGCGCATAAATAGGAGTGTTTGTGAGGAACGTTCTCATTCTTGTGAGAATTGTCTTTGAGTTAACTCTGTGTGTGCTAAGCTAAGCTAAGTTATAAAGAAAAATGTCTGGACGCGGTAAAGGTGGAAAAGTGAAGGGCAAGGCAAAGTCCCGCTCGAATCGCGCTGGTTTGCAGTTTCCAGTTGGCCGTATTCACCGTTTATTGCGAAAAGGAAACTATGCTGAACGTGTTGGAGCCGGAGCACCGGTATATTTGGCCGCAGTTATGGAATATTTAGCTGCTGAAGTTTTGGAATTGGCTGGTAATGCCGCTCGTGATAACAAAAAGACCAGAATTATTCCGAGGCATTTACAATTGGCTATTCGCAATGATGAGGAATTGAACAAATTACTCTCGGGAGTAACAATCGCTCAAGGTGGTGTTTTGCCAAATATTCAAGCTGTGTTGCTACCCAAGAAGACGGAAAAGAAGGCATAAAAAAACTATTGAATTTTTATCAAAGGCGCGAGAAACAAAACAGCCCTTTTCAGGGCTACCAAAAATTTTATGAAAGAGTAAACTACATATTGTTATATATTATATAATTTTTTTAACGTTACTAATTAAAACGAAAGAACGAATATTTTCTTTTCAATCAATTTTTTTGAGAGAATGTTTGATCTTGAATTGTTTTTACCCCGAACGGAACGTGGTCTTTGTTTTGCAGTTTTTCTACTGTTTTATTTAGCAAACGAGAAGTTGCAAAAACACAAAAAAGTGGAAAAAAAAACAAGACAACTACATATAAATTAAGTTCGAGAAATTTCGTAGCACAAATAAAAATTAAAATCAGATTTTAAATACACCTCATTTTAGGTAAACTGGGCAATTATTTAAAATATAATGCATACACGTGTTTCTTGGGAGAAATAATCGAAAGGGGTTTTTGGCGAATAAAAGCTGACTGCAGATTTATAAACATATGTATATTTTTTTAGTAAGTTATTTTTATCCACAAAATATTTGCCACTTCAACTATGTACATATATTAACGGATTTTAACATCAATAATATTTTATGCGAACAAAAAACTTTTTCTGCGAGTCTATATAAACATTGAAATCATTACCAAATCTTAATAGATCATAAATTTTGTTAATATAATGTAAGCAACGGATGAAAATAATATTTAAGCACTTAATTTTGCATGCAACTATTATTTACAAAAAGATATAACGACTTTTCAATACCTTTTCTCTGTAGTTTTCTTGGCCAAAGATAACAATGAAAATCCTCAAAGCATCCAACTTCTCAGTTTGCCAGTTGAACGAAAGAAAAAATTATTTATTTCATCAAATTGAGTTGTTTTGCACAAAATCCGACTATTTTTAGAAGGGTATAATAGATATGTATTATTTCCGACTAATAAAAACACTTTACAATATTTAGATTATTTATAAATAATTTTTATCTGAAAATTTTTTCCCCAAAGCGAGGCTTTTAGTGTAGTTTTTCGGAAATTTAAATGGGAAGACTAAGATTCTCGTAAAAAATTATATTTTTTTACTATTCTAGAGTTGCAGCTTCATCGATTTGAGTGCACATTTATAAATAAATGTTGAATAAACATACTGAAAAGTTGAAAAAACCATAAATTGCATTAAACAAAATTGTTCCCAATTTGTATGGAGACAGAACCATTTTGCTTGAAGACTTTCATCGAACTTCTCACGATTAGTGTAGGAGCAGTAAGCAAACCCGTACGATAAAGTAAAGTTTGGTGTGTGTTGAATTATTTCGAGTTTATTGAAGAAGTGTTTGTGATCGTGAATATGGCCGAAGTAAGCACAGTAGTTGTTGCGGTGGCGAGTAAGGGAGAGTCTCAGAAGGCTAAAAAGGCGGCAGCTGCTCCTAAAAAACCAAAAGCGAAGGCATCTCACCCGCCAACGTCGGAAATGGTTACAAATGCCATTAAGATGTTGAAAGAACGAGGTGGATCTTCGTTGCCTGGAATTAAGAAATATCTTGCAGGAAATTACAAGGTTGACGTTGATAGATTGGCGCCATTTATTAAAAGATACTTGAAAAGTGCAGTGTCCAATGGAGTTTTGATACAAACAAAAGGTAAAGGTGCGGCCGGTTCTTTTAAGCTATCAAAATCTGTTGCAAAGCCAAAACCGAAGGTGAAAAGCATTGAGGCTAAGGAGAAAAAGCCTGCCGCTTCAAAGAAAGTAACCAAGAAACCGAAGAAGGAAAAAGCACCTGATGACTCGAAGAAACAACCAGCATCTGCAAAGAAAGTGGAAAAGAAAAAAACGGCGAAAGCTGTTGCTAAAACTGCGAAAAAATCGGAAGAAGTGAAAAGCAAGGCATCTTCTAAACAAAAACCCACAAAAGCTGCGACAAAATCTCCAAAACCAGCCAAGCCAAAAGTAGCCACAAAAAAAGGTGCTGCTAAGAAAATCGCAAAGAAATAAGCAAAACGTGAAAAAATCATGACTAACAAAAAAGCCCTTTTCAGGGCTACCAATATTTTTAAAAGAGTAAATTACGATTCATTGTCGATATATACAACAACTAGAAACTATCACACGTAGATGATATGCAAAAAAAAAATAATAATATAATAACTTAAGAAATTTGCTTGAAAGCACTTTTCATTGAGCCACCTTAATTTAAGTTTTCCATGCCAGCCTTCTCAAGACTAGAGTTTTCTAACTTGTCCTATTGTCCCATAAATGCATAATTAATTATTATTAATTTAATAAATTTGAAAGAAAAATCTATTTAGGATGGTTACATATTTTATAATAATTTCACTCTCTGGTAAAAAATAATTTGTGGTCCTGAAAAGGACCGATTTTTCGTACTATAATTCCGTGGTAATTTGAACTTTTTAGCCGCCGAATCCATAAAGAGTGCGTCCTTGTCTTTTTAAGGCATAAACGACATCCATCGCAGTCACAGTTTTTCTTTTTGCATGTTCTGTGTAAGTAACTGCGTCACGGATCACATTCTCCAAGAATACTTTCAGAACTCCACGAGTTTCCTCATAAATTAAACCAGATATCCGTTTGACACCACCACGGCGAGCCAAGCGACGTATGGCCGGCTTTGTAATGCCTTGAATATTATCACGGAGAACTTTACGATGACGCTTAGCTCCTCCTTTTCCCAAACCCTTCCCACCTTTACCTCGGCCAGTCATTTTTAAAACACTTTAATTCACGTCTTAAGAAGAGCACCTTTAACTTCAACAACAGAGCACTGAGCACCAATTGACTGAGCTGCCAGACGATCGGCTTATTTATACAAAATTTCGACAATACTAACATAACTTTCACACTGTAAAGTAATGCTTGGATGTGAATGGGTGTGTGAAAAGCCACGATATAAATAAGCGACGCTGAGTGAGGAACTGCTCATTCTTGAAGTGTACTTTGTGCTTATTCTCTTGTGTCGTGCAGTGCTCTGCAGAGTTCGGAATTAAAGTGACTTGAATTTGTGAAATGGCGCGAACCAAGCAAACAGCTCGTAAATCGACTGGTGGTAAAGCTCCCCGCAAGCAGTTGGCAACAAAGGCTGCACGTAAAAGTGCACCAGCTACTGGTGGCGTTAAGAAACCCCATCGTTATCGCCCTGGAACTGTTGCTCTTCGTGAAATACGACGTTATCAAAAGAGTACTGAGTTGCTCATCAGAAAATTACCATTCCAACGGTTAGTGAGGGAAATTGCGCAAGATTTTAAAACTGACTTACGCTTTCAAAGCTCCGCTGTTATGGCTTTGCAAGAAGCCAGCGAAGCCTACTTGGTCGGTTTGTTCGAAGATACCAACTTGTGCGCTATTCATGCTAAACGTGTCACAATAATGCCTAAAGACATCCAATTGGCCAGGAGAATTCGAGGCGAACGTGCTTAAAAACATCTGTCTATAAAAACCATCTTAAAAATCGGTCCTTTTCAGGACCACAAATTATAATAAACATTGAGTAAATTTATTTTGGGAAATACAGACACATCATCTCTTTCTGAACGCATTAAATATGGCCATTTATAAATTAATACAAGATGGATCAGATTCTTAGTTGGGGCAAAACAAATTATTTCTCTTCTTATTTTATTCTTCACATTTTTCGTTTCAGGTGGCTGTGATTTAAATTGGTTTTTTTTAATGTAATTTCTTATCTAGAATCTAGTCTTTTAAAGATTATTTACAAAGGAAATACGCGATCATTGCATTGCATTAAGAATAGTACAATTTATATATTTATGCATACTCTTTGTTTAAAAAATTGGTGGCCCTGAAAAGGGCCTTTTTGTTTTATTCAATTTTCCTGGTCACGATCAAGTTATTTTGAGCTGGTGTATTTAGTAACGGCCTTCGTTCCTTCACTAACGGCATGTTTTGCAAGTTCTCCGGGCAACAAGAGTCTAACGGCGGTTTGAATTTCCCGACTTGTAATCGTTGAGCGCTTATTATAATGAGCCAAACGCGAAGCCTCAGCGGCAATCCTTTCAAAGATATCATTCACAAAACTATTCATAATGCTCATTGCCTTTGATGAAATGCCGGTGTCAGGATGAACTTGCTTCAGAACTTTGTAAATGTAAATGGCATAGCTTTCCTTCCTCTTGCGCCTCTTCTTCTTATCAGTCTTGGATATATTCTTCTGGGCTTTGCCAGCCTTCTTCGCTGCCTTTCCACTTGTCTTTGGAGGCATTTTCACAAATTCGCTTGAGCACAACTTTACTTCACTGCACTTGGCTTGATTACAAACTGTGATAGATGCCAGCGAAACAGCAATTCTTATTCATTTACCGTGTGTTCGTTCTATCCCCTCTCTAAATGTTCATATTTATTCTGGTATGCGGGAAAGTTGCGCATAAATAGGAGTGTTTGTGAGGAACGTTCTCATTCTTGTGAGAATTGTCTTTGAGTTAACTCTGTGTGTGCTAAGCTAAGCTAAGTTATAAAGAAAAATGTCTGGACGCGGTAAAGGTGGAAAAGTGAAGGGCAAGGCAAAGTCCCGCTCGAATCGCGCTGGTTTGCAGTTTCCAGTTGGCCGTATTCACCGTTTATTGCGAAAAGGAAACTATGCTGAACGTGTTGGAGCCGGAGCACCGGTATATTTGGCCGCAGTTATGGAATATTTAGCTGCTGAAGTTTTGGAATTGGCTGGTAATGCCGCTCGTGATAACAAAAAGACCAGAATTATTCCGAGGCATTTACAATTGGCTATTCGCAATGATGAGGAATTGAACAAATTACTCTCGGGAGTAACAATCGCTCAAGGTGGTGTTTTGCCAAATATTCAAGCTGTGTTGCTACCCAAGAAGACGGAAAAGAAGGCATAAAAAAACTATTGAATTTTTATCAAAGGCGCGAGAAACAAAACAGCCCTTTTCAGGGCTACCAAAAATTTTATGAAAGAGTAAACTACATATTGTTATATATTATATAATTTTTTTAACGTTACTAATTAAAACGAAAGAACGAATATTTTCTTTTCAATCAATTTTTTTGAGAGAATGTTTGATCTTGAATTGTTTTTACCCCGAACGGAACGTGGTCTTTGTTTTGCAGTTTTTCTACTGTTTTATTTAGCAAACGAGAAGTTGCAAAAACACAAAAAAGTGGAAAAAAAAACAAGACAACTACATATAAATTAAGTTCGAGAAATTTCGTAGCACAAATAAAAATTAAAATCAGATTTTAAATACACCTCATTTTAGGTAAACTGGGCAATTATTTAAAATATAATGCATACACGTGTTTCTTGGGAGAAATAATCGAAAGGGGTTTTTGGCGAATAAAAGCTGACTGCAGATTTATAAACATATGTATATTTTTTTAGTAAGTTATTTTTATCCACAAAATATTTGCCACTTCAACTATGTACATATATTAACGGATTTTAACATCAATAATATTTTATGCGAACAAAAAAATTTTTCTGCGAGTCTATATAAACATTGAAATCATTACCAAATCTTAATAGATCATAAATTTTGTTAATATAATGTAAGCAACGGATGAAAATAATATTTAAGCACTTAATTTTGCATGCAACTATTATTTACAAAAAGATATAACGACTTTTCAATACCTTTTCTCTGTAGTTTTCTTGGCCAAAGATAACAATGAAAATCCTCAAAGCATCCAACTTCTCAGTTTGCCAGTTGAACGAAAGAAAAAATTATTTATTTCATCAAATTGAGTTGTTTTGCACAAAATCCGACTATTTTTAGAAGGGTATAATAGATATGTATTATTTCCGACTAATAAAAACACTTTACAATATTTAGATTATTTATAAATAATTTTTATCTGAAAATTTTTTCCCCAAAGCGAGGCTTTTAGTGTAGTTTTTCGGAAATTTAAATGGGAAGACTAAGATTCTCGTAAAAAATTATATTTTTTTACTATTCTAGAGTTGCAGCTTCATCGATTTGAGTGCACATTTATAAATAAATGTTGAATAAACATACTGAAAAGTTGAAAAAACCATAAATTGCATTAAACAAAATTGTTCCCAATTTGTATGGAGACAGAACCATTTTGCTTGAAGACTTTCATCGAACTTCTCACGATTAGTGTAGGAGCAGTAAGCAAACCCGTACGATAAAGTAAAGTTTGGTGTGTGTTGAATTATTTCGAGTTTATTGAAGAAGTGTTTGTGATCGTGAATATGGCCGAAGTAAGCACAGTAGTTGTTGCGGTGGCGAGTAAGGGAGAGTCTCAGAAGGCTAAAAAGGCGGCAGCTGCTCCTAAAAAACCAAAAGCGAAGGCATCTCACCCGCCAACGTCGGAAATGGTTACAAATGCCATTAAGATGTTGAAAGAACGAGGTGGATCTTCGTTGCCTGGAATTAAGAAATATCTTGCAGGAAATTACAAGGTTGACGTTGATAGATTGGCGCCATTTATTAAAAGATACTTGAAAAGTGCAGTGTCCAATGGAGTTTTGATACAAACAAAAGGTAAAGGTGCGGCCGGTTCTTTTAAGCTATCAAAATCTGTTGCAAAGCCAAAACCGAAGGTGAAAAGCATTGAGGCTAAGGAGAAAAAGCCTGCCGCTTCAAAGAAAGTAACCAAGAAACCGAAGAAGGAAAAAGCACCTGATGACTCGAAGAAACAACCAGCATCTGCAAAGAAAGTGGAAAAGAAAAAAACGGCGAAAGCTGTTGCTAAAACTGCGAAAAAATCGGAAGAAGTGAAAAGCAAGGCATCTTCTAAACAAAAACCCACAAAAGCTGCGACAAAATCTCCAAAACCAGCCAAGCCAAAAGTAGCCACAAAAAAAGGTGCTGCTAAGAAAATCGCAAAGAAATAAGCAAAACGTGAAAAAATCATGACTAACAAAAAAGCCCTTTTCAGGGCTACCAATATTTTTAAAAGAGTAAATTACGATTCATTGTCGATATATACAACAACTAGAAACTATCACACGTAGATGATATGCAAAAAAAAAATAATAATATAATAACTTAAGAAATTTGCTTGAAAGCACTTTTCATTGAGCCACCTTAATTTAAGTTTTCCATGCCAGCCTTCTCAAGACTAGAGTTTTCTAACTTGTCCTATTGTCCCATAAATGCATAATTAATTATTATTAATTTAATAAATTTGAAAGAAAAATCTATTTAGGATGGTTACATATTTTATAATAATTTCACTCTCTGGTAAAAAATAATTTGTGGTCCTGAAAAGGACCGATTTTTCGTACTATAATTCCGTGGTAATTTGAACTTTTTAGCCGCCGAATCCATAAAGAGTGCGTCCTTGTCTTTTTAAGGCATAAACGACATCCATCGCAGTCACAGTTTTTCTTTTTGCATGTTCTGTGTAAGTAACTGCGTCACGGATCACATTCTCCAAGAATACTTTCAGAACTCCACGAGTTTCCTCATAAATTAAACCAGATATCCGTTTGACACCACCACGGCGAGCCAAGCGACGTATGGCCGGCTTTGTAATGCCTTGAATATTATCACGGAGAACTTTACGATGACGCTTAGCTCCTCCTTTTCCCAAACCCTTCCCACCTTTACCTCGGCCAGTCATTTTTAAAACACTTTAATTCACGTCTTAAGAAGAGCACCTTTAACTTCAACAACAGAGCACTGAGCACCAATTGACTGAGCTGCCAGACGATCGGCTTATTTATACAAAATTTCGACAATACTAACATAACTTTCACACTGTAAAGTAATGCTTGGATGGGAATGGGTGTGTGAAAAGCCACGATATAAATAAGCGACGCTGAGTGAGGAACTGCTCATTCTTGAAGTGTACTTTGTGCTTATTCTCTTGTGTCGTGCAGTGCTCTGCAGAGTTCGGAATTAAAGTGACTTGAATTTGTGAAATGGCGCGAACCAAGCAAACAGCTCGTAAATCGACTGGTGGTAAAGCTCCCCGCAAGCAGTTGGCAACAAAGGCTGCACGTAAAAGTGCACCAGCTACTGGTGGCGTTAAGAAACCCCATCGTTATCGCCCTGGAACTGTTGCTCTTCGTGAAATACGACGTTATCAAAAGAGTACTGAGTTGCTCATCAGAAAATTACCATTCCAACGGTTAGTGAGGGAAATTGCGCAAGATTTTAAAACTGACTTACGCTTTCAAAGCTCCGCTGTTATGGCTTTGCAAGAAGCCAGCGAAGCCTACTTGGTCGGTTTGTTCGAAGATACCAACTTGTGCGCTATTCATGCTAAACGTGTCACAATAATGCCTAAAGACATCCAATTGGCCAGGAGAATTCGAGGCGAACGTGCTTAAAAACATCTGTCTATAAAAACCATCTTAAAAATCGGTCCTTTTCAGGACCACAAATTATAATAAACATTGAGTAAATTTATTTTGGGAAATACAGACACATCATCTCTTTCTGAACGCATTAAATATGGCCATTTATAAATTAATACAAGATGGATCAGATTCTTAGTTGGGGCAAAACAAATTATTTCTCTTCTTATTTTATTCTTCACATTTTTCGTTTCAGGTGGCTGTGATTTAAATTGGTTTTTTTTAATGTAATTTCTTATCTAGAATCTAGTCTTTTAAAGATTATTTACAAAGGAAATACGCGATCATCGCATTGCATTAAGAATAGTACAATTTATATATTTATGCATACTCTTTGTTTAAAAAATTGGTGGCCCTGAAAAGGGCCTTTTTGTTTTATTCAATTTTCCTGGTCACGATCAAGTTATTTTGAGCTGGTGTATTTAGTAACGGCCTTCGTTCCTTCACTAACGGCATGTTTTGCAAGTTCTCCGGGCAACAAGAGTCTAACGGCGGTTTGAATTTCCCGACTTGTAATCGTTGAGCGCTTATTATAATGAGCCAAACGCGAAGCCTCAGCGGCAATCCTTTCAAAGATATCATTCACAAAACTATTCATAATGCTCATTGCCTTTGATGAAATGCCGGTGTCAGGATGAACTTGCTTCAGAACTTTGTAAATGTAAATGGCATAGCTTTCCTTCCTCTTGCGCCTCTTCTTCTTATCAGTCTTGGATATATTCTTCTGGGCTTTGCCAGCCTTCTTCGCTGCCTTTCCACTTGTCTTTGGAGGCATTTTCACAAATTCGCTTGAGCACAACTTTACTTGACTGCACTTGGCTTGATTACAAACTGTGATAGATGCCAGCGAAACAGCAATTCTTATTCATTTACCGTGTGTTCGTTCTATCCCCTCTCTAAATGTTCATATTTATTCTGGTATGCGGGAAAGTTGCGCATAAATAGGAGTGTTTGTGAGGAACGTTCTCATTCTTGTGAGAATTGTCTTTGAGTTAACTCTGTGTGTGCTAAGCTAAGCTAAGTTATAAAGAAAAATGTCTGGACGCGGTAAAGGTGGAAAAGTGAAGGGCAAGGCAAAGTCCCGCTCGAATCGCGCTGGTTTGCAGTTTCCAGTTGGCCGTATTCACCGTTTATTGCGAAAAGGAAACTATGCTGAACGTGTTGGAGCCGGAGCACCGGTATATTTGGCCGCAGTTATGGAATATTTAGCTGCTGAAGTTTTGGAATTGGCTGGTAATGCCGCTCGTGATAACAAAAAGACCAGAATTATTCCGAGGCATTTACAATTGGCTATTCGCAATGATGAGGAATTGAACAAATTACTCTCGGGAGTAACAATCGCTCAAGGTGGTGTTTTGCCAAATATTCAAGCTGTGTTGCTACCCAAGAAGACGGAAAAGAAGGCATAAAAAAACTATTGAATTTTTATCAAAGGCGCGAGAAACAAAACAGCCCTTTTCAGGGCTACCAAAAATTTTATGAAAGAGTAAACTACATATTGTTATATATTATATAATTTTTTTAACGTTACTAATTAAAACGAAAGAACGAATATTTTCTTTTCAATCAATTTTTTTGAGAGAATGTTTGATTGAATTGTTTTTACCCCGAACGTAGTCTTTGTTTTGCAGTTTTTCTACTGTTTTATTTAGCAAACGAGAAGTTGCGAAAAACACAAAAAAGTGGAAATAAACAAGACAACTACATATATGTATATAAATTAAGTTTCAGAAATTTCGTAGCACAAATAAAAATTAAAATCAGATTTTAAATACACCTCTTTTTAGGTGAACTGGGCAATTATTTAAAATATAATGCAGACACGTGTTTCTTGGGAGAAATAATCGAAAGGGGTTTTTGGCGAATAAAAGCTGACTGCAGGTTTATAAACATACTAGCTGAGTAACCCGGTTTCACCCGGTGTATCAAAAATACTAATTAGTTAATACTTCTGAAATGTTGATACTACAGCCCGATTAGGAAGTTTAGAAGTATTACTAAAATCTGTAAATGTGGTATAGAACCGTCCAAAACTCATTTTGCTACTACCGTCTATATCAGAAGGGCTAATAATCTATTCTGTACAGATATGTTTTGATTGTTAGGTGTTAAATAAATAAATAAAGGTATAATTTTTGTTTTTACTATTTCATCGTTACATGACTTAAATTCGTAGAATTCAAAAAATTGTTGTCGTCATATTGGTTCCGCTATTTTGAATTTCCAAATTTTGATAGCAAATTCGAAATTGATGGCCTCAAAATACCCATTATACTAATTCTCAATTAAATTCATTAAAGTTCGAAAATTTTTGGTCGCCATATTGAATCCGCCTTCTTGAATTCCTAAATTTCGAGCATAGATTCGCAACCAGGACCTACAAAAACCCCTAAATACCAATTTTCACGGCAATCCCTTGAAATTTACAATCTTTGGCCGCCATCTTGGGTCCCCCATTTTGAATTTCCAAATTTTGATAGCAGATTCAAAATTAGTGGTCTCAAAATACCCATAATACTAATTTTCAATTAAATTCGTTGAAGTTCGAAAATTTTTGGTCGCCATATTGGATCCGCCATCTTGAATTTCTAAATTTCGAGCGTAGATTCGTAATCAGGACCTCCAAGAAACCCCAGATACCAATTTTCCCGGCAATCTCTTGAAATTTACAATCTTTGGCCGCCATCTTGGGCCCTCCATTTTGAAACCCGTGCATGCAAATTAGCCTATATGTTAAGTCGGGATATGTAGTGTCTTAACTCAGAAAATGAAAATAATCGGACCCAGCGTTTAGGCGTGATTGAGCAATATATGTATATTGGGTCGGCCATTTTGAATTTCGAAATTTTGATAGTAGATTCGAAATTAGTGGCCTCAAAGTACCCATAGTACTAATTTTCAATTGTATTCATTGAAGTTCGAAAAATTTTGGTCGCCATATTGAATCCGCCATCTTGAATTTCCAGATTTTTAGCGTAGATTCGCAATCAGGACCTCCAAAAACCCCCAAATACCAATTTTCACGGCAATCCCTTGAAATTTATAAATTTTGGCCGCCATCTTGCGTCCGCCATTTTAAAACCCGTGAATAAAAAGTAGCCTATATGTTAGGCCGCACAGTGTTTCCAAATGCGGATTTTTTGGCCAAAAGTCCGAAAATCGAAGATCGGCATTCCGGTTTTTTCCCTATGGGATGCTGTAGAGGAGGCTTTGGGACGTTATTATCCGAAAGGATAAGTTTACAGGTATATTTCCTGAGGCAGGGGAACAGTTTGAAAACTGAGGTCGTAGCGGCTGCACGTTTTACGCGCTTGCCGCCCTGCTGACGGAGTAACATTTAATAGTGGATTGTTAGTAAAATATTGAAGTTTTTGAAAAAATTTATTTTGGACATTCTTCCCCAAGGTATGTATATTGTAAACTAATGTTTTTCTTTCAAAAAGTCGTTAATTTTATGTCAAAAAGGGCACTCGGAATTTGACCGTGTAAAATCGCGTTTTTTTAAACTCTGCACAATGTTCGTGTAGACGTTTAGTTGAAAGGGCCGTCGAAGGCCGCCGCGGTTTTATATTTATCGTAAAGGGGACATACTGAGCTTTAGTTTGGTTATGCATTTGGCTGCTCTTAGGTGCTCTACCACGAGCAACAGCAATTTTAGTTTCCTCGTTTGTCCTCAAAATTTCGAGAGAAAAAACTATGCAAGATGTATTCCATTAGCTCCTGACATCTTCAGATCCTTTAATAACTGGAATGCGAAGAATTAGAAATAAGAAAGGGAAAAATATGATAAAAGAAGCATTAAAGTTACTTGTTTCTGCAGAATTATCTGACAGAACCCTCAACGAGCAGAAGTAGTTAAAAGTAGTTTTATTTAACAATAGCTGACCCGTACCCGGCGTTGCCCGGGCACAACTTTCCATGAAAATGTGAGGTTTTTTTTATAAAAAAAATCAAGTATTTTAATGATTCTTTATTGGCCATGTATTTTGGTGCATGGGTTGCACTCTTCAGTGAAGCACCTTGTGATAGACGACATTTTTCGTTTTATTAGCTGGCGCAAGAACAAAGATGGTGTTCCGACCCGTGAACATGCCACATATAATTGACCATGGGAAAAACATGGATTTTCTAGATTCAGACCACAAACTTTCAAGGATTGGCCTTGTGATTTGTTAATGGTCATGGCGAATGCAAGACGGATCGGAAATTGAAGTCGTTTAAACTGAAACGGCATATCGGTTGGGATCATCGGGATCCTCGGAATGAGAACTTCCTCACCTTCGAATTTTCCTTTGAGTATCGTGAGGTTCCAATGATCCAATTCGATGGTGAATCTGTCCTTGTATCTACAAAATCAAAAGCAAAGTCAGTATTACTTATTTATAAACACCTTTTTTAGAATAAATAAATACCTTGAATGTCGGATTAAATTCTCATTCTTCGATAATGTCTGCCCCAAATGAGGTCATTTGGAAACAACTATTGTATTTTTGAGTGTTTGCTAGAAAATGTCGTGATTCGGGTGTTTCGCCACGAAGCAATGCATGCAATGGCTCAGGTGGCGGAGTCAATAATGGCAATTTCACTTTCCCACTAAGGCAGCACAATCCTGGCGTTTCTCCGGAAAACTTCAATGCGCCACAATACTCGCAAACAACGTCCATTGGCCCAATGCGAACGCTAGTATGCAAGCAGTAATCAGTGCTGCAATCGTATCGAAACGCTGCTCGATTCAATTCAGTACTTGATAAATTTCTTCTTGTGCGTTGAAAATTTTCTAGTTGTTCATCTCTGAGGTTTGCTCGACGATTTCGCATTGCCATCCGAGCCGTTCCACGTGCTGCCTCGCTTTGCTCTTGTGATTGAAAAGCACGAAGTCGAGCCATACTAACGCGGCGCTCTTCACGTGCAATTTCTCGTTCTTCTTCAGTCCTTTCATACGCAATGTTTCGAATCCTAGTTGCATTACGGCTTTGTCGTGAAAGATTTGATCGTCTTGGTCGCGGCATTGTATTTTTAATAGCTAATAGAAACTCGAAACGAACACATCAACCGGTCAACTTCAAAATTTAACATTTTCGAAGGCAACTTACCGTTTAAAAATAGAATTTCAATTACGAACGAATCTGCCTGGAAAATAAAACACACAGTCCAAAATTTTCGATTGGATTGATTGCTAATAGAAACTCGAAACAAACACATTAACTGGTCAACTTCAAAATTTAACATCTTCGAAGGCAACTTACCGTTTGAAAATAGAATTTCAATTACGAACGAATCTGCCTGGAAAATAAAACACACCGATTGGATTGATTGTGGATACGCGCACAATAACAAACGATATGAACTTTCACAATGTGCACTTCAATCAAAAAAGCCGTTAATCCGCCTGGAAAATCAAACTCACCGTCCAAAATTACCGATATAAACTTTCACAATGAGCACTTCAATGAAAAAAGCTGTTCCATACAAATGTATGAGAAAATTAATTTCCTTCAAATTGTCAAATTTTCAAAGGCTATACTGATAAATTTTTCGTTGTTATACTACGTTCCACGGGAACGGGATAAAAAGTGTCCTATCCACGGGAACGGGAAAAAAAGTATCCTATGTCCTTCTCCTGGTTCTAATCTACCTCCCCACCAATTTTCAGCCAAATCGGTTCAGCCGTTCTTGGGTTATAAATAGTGTAACTAACACGACTTTCTTTTATATACATACTAGCTGACCCGGCGAACTTCGTACCGCCTAACAGTCGATTCTTTAATTTTTTATTTTTTTTTAATACTTATTCTGCTATTCGGGACACCGGGTCAGCTTGTAAGATAAAAAAAGAAAGAAGAAAGTTGATAAGTCAACAATTACATTATGTCAAAAAATAAAAATTATAAAACACTTAAAATTCTTTTAATAGTCACTAAAAAATCACAATTTCTGATTTCTTATTATGATACCTACTTATTATATTTCATTTTATTTTTACTTATTCTAAATTAAGTATCATTTTTATTGTAGTACTTTATGCTAAAAGCAAGGCATCCAAACAAAAGCCCACGAAGCCAACAAAAGCTGCGACAAAATCTCCAAAACCAGCCAAGCCAAAAGTAGTCACAAAAAAAGGTGCTGCTAAGAAAGTTGCTAAAAAATAAGAAAAACGCGAAAACAAACATGACCAACAAAAAAAGCCCTTTTCAGGGCTACCAATATTTTTAAAAGAGTAAATTACAATTCATTGTGATCATAACACAGCTAAGCGCAAATCTCGAGAGCAGCTGAACCGATTTCGCTGATTAATAAACATACAACTGCAAATACTATTACAAACCTTAAAAGTTGGCATGAAATTTTCCCTAACTACTTTTGTTGCTCCAAATGAAGTCATTTGAAAGCAGTCGTTGTATTGTTGAATATTCTTTAAAAAGTGTATGGAATCTGTTCCCATTCCTAAAACCAATGAGTACAATGGCTCTGGAGGTGGAAGCAATGGTATCAATTTCACCTTTCCATTTGCGCAACACAATCCATTGGCTTCATTTTCGTATTTTAATGCCTTACAATATTGGCAAACTGAGTTCATATGTCCAATAGCAACACAGTTGTAGGCACTGTAATCAATTGACATATCGTAACAGAAAGCAGCTCGATTCAAACTTGCACCATTATTAGTCGAATTTCGCGCTTCACGGGTCTGTCTTAACCGAATTCTTTCATGTTCATTGCGATCTTCACGTTCCTGGGCAGTACGATTAGATTGATAATTAATTTGATTCGTTGCATTTTGGGTTCTTCTGCCTAAATTTGTCCGCCGCCTTATAGGAGGCATATTTAGTAAGTCACAAACACACAACACTTTTTTAATTTTATAGAAATTTGTGGCTTTTAGATTTAGTAATATTATAGATGCACAGCAAAGAGACGTTTACATTTCAAGTGACATTTTATTTATACGATACTAACGTCACTTAATTGTTTTGCCTTCCTGGGCAGTACGATTAGATTGATAATTGGGAATATTGAAGTGTTTTTTTTTTTGTTTTTTTTTTTTTATATTTTCAGGCAATTTTTTAAATTTTTCTCTCCGTAAGAACCATCCTCGTACTTCAAGGAATATTATAAAAAAAGAATTAGCGAAATCGGTTCAGCCGTTCTCGAGTTTTGCGCTTAGCAACACATTTAGCGATTCATTTTTATATTATAGATGTATTATATGTTTTTAATTTAACAATAAAATTTTTGCATTGCTTAATGAATTTTCTTTTGTATGTTTTCTACAATTTTTCTAAAATTTTTTTAGGTCCGCCATTTTGAATTTTGAAAATGCAATTTCATTTTTAAATTCGTGTCTTTCATACAAATTCAGTACACTGAATCGTTTTTGTTAAAAACAATTTTTAAACAAATATGGCGGCCATTTTGGATCCGCCATTTTGAATTTTGAAAAACAAATTGCATTTTTTATATCAGCGACCAAAAAAACCTTACTATACACAATTTCATCACATTCCGATTGGCATTGGCATTGACATCGGCCAAAAAATCGGCATTTGGAAACACTGTGGGCCGGGATACGTAGTATCTTCACTCAAAAAATGAAAATAATCGGATCCAGCGTTTAGACGTGATTGAGCAACAAACAAACAAACAAACAAACTTTCGATTTTATATATACATATATAGGGATGCATATTTTTTTAGTAAGTTATTTTTATCCACAAAATATTTGCTACTTCAACTATGTATATTAACGGATTGTTTTTTAGGGTTCCGTACCCAAAGGGTAAAAACGGGACCCTATTACTAAGACTTCGCTGTCTGTCCGTCCGTCCGTCTGTCTGTCACCAGGCTGTATCTCAAGAACCGCGATAGCTAGACAGTTGAAATTTTCACAAAAAGTATGTATTTCTGTTGCCGCTATAACAACAAATATTAAAAACAAAATAAAATAAATATTTAAGGGGAGCTCCCCTACAACAAACGCGATTTTTTTGCCCTTTTTTGCTCGATATCAATAATGGCAACAGGTAGGCACTTGAAATATTCACAAAATACTCAGTTGTATTTTTACTTTTATAATAAACTAGCAAATGCCCGCGACTTCGTTCGCGTGATATTAATTTTATTACTTTAATTGATTATCGTCAGTTTAAATTGTATTCTCAATAATATAGAAGCGCTTACGAAACGCAATTCAAAATAACTGAAATTAAACAAAACTAAGTACGCTCTAGGGCTGTGCGTAGCGGCAAATGATAAATTTTTCCTTTTACTTTATGTTATATTTCAGTTTTTATTAAATACAGCTTATAATAATCAGTGAATGAGAGTGAATTTTAACGATCATTTAATCAGAGTGAATTTTAACGATACGCGAGCAACCGATACTCAAGTTTACTCTATAAAGTTGGGCGTTATTTACTATTAAATATTATTACATTAAATTAATTAATTATTTTCCCAAAATAATAATTTTTGATCGAATTTTTGCATTAATAAATGCCATTTTCGTAATCAACGACCCAAAAAACCTCAATAACGACACCCATTTTAGGTCCAAAGGTTTGGGCTGGGCGTTGATGAGTCAGTGAGTGAGTCAGGACTTCTCTTTTTATATATATAGATAATAAAATTAAAATAAAATAAATATTTAAGGGGGGCTCCCATACAAAAAACGCCATTTTTTGCCTATTTTTGCTCGATATCAATAAATGGTAACAGCTGGGCACTTGAAATATTACAATATGAAATTTGTGTACCTACTGTTGTTTACCTAGTCAATGGTACGGAACCCTTCGTGCGCGAGTCCGACTCGCACTTGGCCGGCTTTTTTCCATTTCAATACCTTTTCTCTGTAGTTTTTGATCCAGCTACATTTTAACATCTCGTACGTTACTAAAACCTCCGTATCGTTCAAGAAACCACGCACCTATATAAAGGGGTAATATCGGTGAAGAGAGAAGGGTTAGTAAGATAAGAAGAGTAGTCCAGTTCGGATCAAGAAATGAGATAGGGGTGCCTTAATTTATTTCTTTTGTTGCAGAGGGATCGAAACTCTTTGTCGTATCAGGGTTGAGATAAAGAGCGAGTTTTTATAGGCTCGAAAAGGACACATTGGGATATACAGTTAAATAACAGACAAAATTTCGACGGACTTATTAATAGATGACTGGGGAAAATTTCGGGGTGAGGAGATATTTGTGTAGGAGGAAATTTAATTTATCAAAGTCAGTTTTATAAAAGTTAAAATGGAAGCGAGGCTCAGAACGAATCGGGGTGTTGGGAGAATCGTGAAATATAGTGAGGAAGAGAGGAGGGTATAAAGGTCAAGGGTGGAAAGAAGGTGGTTACTTTCAAAAGCAATAGAATTAAGAGGTATAGAATAAAATATTAGGTCGAGCTGACGGCCAAGATTATTTTTGACACCGCTGATTTGGTAAAGATCAGAGTAGGAGAGGCGATCAATAAATAGGCATTCTGTTAATGAGGATCCATTAGTGGGGCGATAAAAGGAGTCATCGTCGGAGAGAGACGAAAGTATCTGGGGGAGATTGTAATCGCTCAGGACTACAATGTCATCAAGGGGACTAGCAAGAGCAGACAGGGCATCAATTGTTTCAACAGCATGTTTGTAGGATCGAGAGGCTGACCTGGACGAATGTAGCAGCATAGAATTAAAAGAGAATGACGATTGAGGGTGATTTTCCCAGAGACCGAATAGAACAAGGACGAATCGGAGGAATAGATTTGGGACTTACTGAGACGATTGTGAACCGCGAGCAGAACGCCACGGCCGGGAGCACCAGAATTATTCAAGCTACGATTGGCTCGAAAGATGGTGAAATCGGACGAAAATAATTCGTTATTGTTAATATAAGACATTAAGTTTGTTGCAGTTAGTGTGAAGACGTCGTAAGGAAGAAACTGAGACTTCAAGAGGATATGACTGGTTTTGGAATGCAGTCCCCTGACATTTCGAAAATACAAAGAGATGCAGTTAGACAGGATGTTGTTGATGTGTGGAGGAGAGAAAGCCTGCGGAGAGGAATTTGGAGATTGGTTAGGAACAAAAGTAATTTTTGAGTCACTGCGGGTTTTTTTAAGATGGGAAACACGCCTAGAACTGACATAAGAGGCAAAGGCTATTTAAGCGTCGGATGCCTGTTTAGGTGGGATGCTGAAAGCCTCATGGTAGTTAAGAGGAATTGACGTAGAGTAGAGAAGTCGGTAGGAAGTCCTTCTTAGTGGATAGAGATTAGAACGTTAGTTTTGGTCTTGCCATCAATGCAGACAGAAGAAGGTGGTCGATAAATGATTGTTTAGATATCTCAGAGACGCAGTATTGGGAGAGGTGACAGATATAGAAGAGGATGCCGCGGGAGTTAATGAACAGAGTTTGGAGGGAGATTTATCAGAACTGTGAACAGGTGAAGGCGAGGGATTAGAAATAGGAACATTGGGAATAGAGTGGTCTGAAATATTAGCGGCTATAACGGAAGAGGATAGAGAGGGGTTAGTAGATTGACCGGATAAAGTAGAAGAAAATGGAGTGGAACGAGAGATGCTAGCTGAATTGGAGTGAATGCGATCAAGAGATGGAGAAGAGCTGGCAGCGGTTGCAGGATAGATAAAAATGGAGGATTGAGCGGTACTCTTGGGGAAAACACCCTCTTTAAGCTGCCAATTGGAGATAGGCTGGGGGATGAGGGACGGGATTTGGTTCGACGGTGAGGAGGCTGAGGTTTGTTATTAATAGGAGTGACAGAATTAGATTTAACTTTTATGGGCTTAAGGGTGTAGCAAACAGATTTGAGAGAACTCGTAGAGCGGGCAAAAAGGGAGGACGGATGTGCTCCGAGGATTAATGCTAGCTGTCTTCTTCTAAAGGCTAGGCTTACAAGTAGTATAGGTGTTGCATAGAACCTGACGGATTAAGTAGTCCATGTGGAGATACAAATATTCCCAGATGAGAAGAAACTTCCACTTGAATAATTGTGGAGCCATGCATATTTTGAAGTGATGAAGACTTTGGAACTAGACGAGCTCCCACGTTTAACGGATGGAAGTTTCACACAGTTGGTGGGGGCGAAAGTTGGGTGAAGAAGAAATTCGGAACCCATGATGGATCAATTTGCCGTGGGGCGCCGAGCAGCGGAATTGACATAGAAAGCAGGGCACCATTTGCGTTATGAAGTTTCTTCAGTCTTTGTTTCCAATCATTTTCATTCCATAAGGTCCCAAAATTTACTGATAGACGGAACCAAGTATTCTGACGGTGTAGAGGTGGAGGGTGTCGAGCATAGTTCAAACCGAGTAGACGGCGAAGTTGATGATAGTGGTTCCGGTGCCGAGGTGGAGGGGTGAGTGTTGGATTGCATTTAACCATTTAAGCCGATGAAACGTGGAGGAGTTCCGAAGAAAGGGATATGTCGACTTGGTCGTTCACAAAAGGGCTCCATCTGTTTGAAGACTCAATGAAGGATTTGAGGTTGTCGAAAATGTCGCTAAAAGAACGATGAATGTTGGAGAGTCCAACTGCAACAGTAGAGATATTATTAGCGGCATTTGTGATTAGAAGTTGTCCTTGTTCGCACGGTTTAGGTAAAAGGGGAGAAATGCGGGAGAGAAGCTGCGAAAGCAGACGAGTGGGCTTGATCTTCATTAAAATCCCCACGGAATTAGTTCAGCTCTTTTCAATGATTGCAAGTGGAAAAAATGCTTCCCTAGGGTGTCGCGGAGATCTTTCAAAATTGTTCAAATTGTTGAAATAGTCATCGGGGTTAGAGATGGGAAAAGTTTTGGGGGCTGTCAAAGACTTCTCCAAATTCAGGAGCTTGGGGATTCTGTGTAGCTATTGCTAAAAAGAAATACAATTACTAATATTATTAAATTATATTTTATAAATAACAATTTCATTTCCATATCAAGCTCAATTCCGCAAAAATGGTTTTCACGTGCTCCATATTGCAAATATTTTCGTATTTTAGGAGCATCACAAACGCCTTCTTCATTATTTGTAGCCTTTTAAGAATTTGCCCTCGTAATATTTTTTGTTGCTTCCAAAGCTTTAAATTTATTTGAATAGCCCCTGATAGTTCTCTTCGCAACACAGTTATACAATTGAGACATTTACCAGTTATCTAGAAATATACATGAAATTGTTGTTTAATTATGTAATTTAAATTTTTGAAATATTTTAGATTTTATATATGCTCAAATTAATATATACAGGATATTTCAGCTAAGGAGAATTTTCTTTATACAACCATAGGCAAATAAATACATATATATGTACTTTTAACAAACAAAAGGCAAACAAAAATTCTGCAAGTTTCACGGTCATTTAACATTTGCTTGTAGCTCATTCACATCTAAATGCTTACTTCGACATTTTTCACTTTCTGGCTGAAGTCAATAGTTTCAAAATGAGGGACCCTACATGGTGGCGAATAATTTTAAACTTCAAGTGATTGCAAAAAAAATTGAGGATTTTTGGATTTGCTGATTGCGCATCCACTTCTGAAATTTAAAAATTTAAGATGGCGGATCCAATATGGTGATCAACAATTTTCGAAATTCAACGAACTTAAATGAAAATTAATACTAATGGTATTTTGAGGTATTGGCATAAGTTTAGCGGTGAGAAAATAGGCAGCGGCCACTAGTAATGTACCTGTCAGAGTTGAATATAGTTGTGCCGGGAATTTGCATTAGTTTTAGCTAGGAACGTATGTGCATTTTTGTAGCGGTAATAATTAATGTAGCGGTCAGGGAACGAACCAGGTGCGGATCCAGGTATTCGCTCAGGGAGGGGGGCATTTTTTATTTAATGTCGTTATGTGGTTCCCAGAAAATCCTTTCTGGTCTTGTGATTTGCGGAAACAGGAAACAGCTCAAGTAAAATATGCACTTATTCCTAAACGGAATTTTGACAGTAGGTCAAGAAATTTTGACAACTTGTCATTTGTCACAGAATTAATTACATTTAGGAGGATATCGAAATCCACATATTCTCCATCTTCCATTTCGTAACTTTGTATATCCTCCAGACGAACTGTCACTTTTACCTCAAGGAATATGTGCTCGGAGACTTATTCCTTGAAGGAAATATGACTTTTCGATGTACAGTGCCATCTGCTTGAAAAATTCGATTTAGATTTTCCTTTGCGAACAGCATACCACTTTGATAAATGGAGCGGGAAAAAATTCCTTGAGGATTTCTTGAGCGTTTTTTTACATGTGTTTTGTATGGGTCAAGAAATTTCAGCATACCGGGCTTTAAGAAAAAGTTCAATTGCCACTGACATTTCTGGCGTTGTTAAAGGGATAAATTCATTTATCGGATATGTAATAATAAATGATCCATATTTTATATCGCGACACGTCAGTTTCATTGTTTCTTCATTCAAGGTAATGCTAATCAATGTAGGAACAATAATAACTGACATTGTCCGCCTTGCCAGTGTTCCTGGTGGGGGGAAATTACAAATATGTATGCTGACACCTGGAAAATATTTTGATCGCAGCACGTCATTTTCTCGTGTAGTACGGTAATTACATGTTTTTGATTGCAGAGAACCGAGAAAAAAATAACAACTGACAATTTAGCCATTATTTGCGAAAGGGGTGGTTTTTTTTATTGTAACATTTTTAAGCACTCTCGAGTTATAGCGGCACGCCTGTGTTCTACTTCAGATGATTGATAATACTCGGAAAGGGGTGGGGAAAAAGATCACTGACATTTTCAGCCTTAAAGTCGAAAGTAGCTAAACTTCTCGCTGTGTGTAGACCCGTTAGGCGCTTTCTCATTACACTGGGCACCGCTCGTACACATATAAGAACAGATAATCTGTGATAATATAAGCCACGTATTCAGCTGTGGCTGTCAAAAGCGTATAAAGCTCAACGCATCTGAAACGCATACTGTACTTTCACCTCAAATTGTTCGACACTTTAGTCTTGGCCTTATGTATGTATAATCCGCAGAGAGAGACCGTACTCCATTGCGATAAGAGTTCTCTGAGGTATAGGGTGGTGCTGGTACAGAAGCAATCTGATAGAAAATTTCACCCTGTAGCTTTTTCGAAGCGCGAATCTGAAACGGAAAAGAGATACCATAGTTTCGAGTTTGAAACTTTGGCCATAATATATGTATGTGCTAAGCCGTTGTACTTTTTAGGAACTTGGAACAACATGGACGCAATTCTAGGATTTGATATTCGAATTGATTCTTCAATTACTTTGAAAATGTCAAGAGGCGATTAAGAAATTAGTAAGTTGAGTAACAAGGTAGTTAGTTACAGGGCGATTTCTAATAATCTTTAGAAATTCTTAATTGGTTTTTCGGAGCATATAATATTACATAAGAATCATGTGGGTCGTTCTACTTTTCTACCGACAATGACGTGTCTCCTCTTGAAAAAAAATCGATATTCGTCCAAAATTGCAGTTTCTCAAATTTTATTTTCACAAGAGTTTTTTGGACCATACAGAGATTATAATAATACTAAAATCCCGTTTTTATTGTTTTTGGTTTTTACAAAATCATTGTGACAGAGTAGTCGAAATGTGTGACAGAGGTGTTTTACATAGAAATAAAATGCGTCTCTTTGCGCCGCCTAATGTTACAAAATGATCTCGCTTAAAAAAATCATATAGAACCCTTTAATATAAAATTATTTATTGAACTTCTGAAATATTATCATTCAATTAATTAGAATATAATAAACGTAAAGGTTCATACTATTGAAAAAAAAAATATTTTATTGTTGTCTCCGGTTTTGTATGTTTTTTCTTTACACTCTCTGTCACGCATTTTTCAAAACGAAAAACGCTTCTTACCTGTTTGACCTTCAACACTAAGCAACAGTACGGTGTCCTCTTCCCCCTTGGCCTCACGCCTTGAGGCCCCACCCGGGAGCAAGCCGAGGGGGTCGCGGAACAGAGGTGCGTGTGTTTATTCGGCTACCATTCCGTCACGAAAGTTACTACTTTGAAATTTTATTATAATCCCCTTTTATATATGTAATATTTTTATTTCCCAGTAAAGCTGTCATATTCACCTACTTTTATGAACAAGTCGTAATTTTGTAAACGCTAAAATTCTCGAACAATGTTATTTTACACTTCTGTTATGAGGCACCTCTGTCACAAAATTTATCACTCGGATTGTCGGTAGAAAAGTAGAACGACCCATGTATGATATAAATCATCTTTAGCCAGAGCAACCTTTGGCATTTTTATTATTTCAATCCAAGACCGAACAATTTTAAAACTTTGTATTCTATGTGTAAGAAAAAGGAGTATTTACGCATAATTTAATGCATAAAATAAAATGTTTGTAAAACTTACCTTGATTTTGTCACAATATTCTGTGAGGCCTTGCAATCTTTCCGAAAAATGTAAATTAGATAGTATGAATCCAAGAATATTTTTTTCGTTCATTTCCATATTATGAGGAAAGATTATTGATTCCGCTTCTCTTTAAAAATAATGTTTTTTTTTTATCTTTTTATGAAAAATAAATGTAGTTTTACCTTTTACGAGGAAATATAATCATTGTTGGATATATTCCCATGGAGTACTGCCAAGGCAAGTCATTTTTGTCTCCGTCTATTCTTAAATAATTTAAATTTAATTTTTTTAATATTGCTGCAACTTTTAACAACGAGTGGGAGATAATGTTGCATGTGGCACATTGTGAAGAGTGAAACAATACTACTATTGTCTAAAAATAGATTTAAAAATAATTTTATCATTTTCAATACAATATTACCTTACCGAATTTGCATTTCGAGTCAAATTGTTTAAAATTCCTATATAAGTATCTAAAATGCTTATGACTTTCGAATTTGCCATGGAGTCTTCAATATTTGTTTTTACATTCCTTTTTCGAAATGTTCTTTTCAAATTCTTATCGTGATATTTTTTAATAAATACTCGGAGAGAAGACTGATTTAGTGATCCATCCATTTCATACACTGTTTCATGCTGAAAGTAAACAGTAAATTTGAATACGTTAACAACTGTTTTTTAGAAAGATCGAACAAACTTCACAAAGTTAAGTTCTAAAAAGTATGAAAAAATTTTGAAATTTGGCTTTTGAATGTTGTTATAAAGTACAATCTCTTATTTAGCAGAAAGTTTAAACATAATCGTTCACATATTTATTAAGGTAGGGGTGGATTGAAGTAATATGGTCCGTAAATCAAACTCTCGATAAGAAATAATATATGTATATGTATAAGTATATTTTTTCTTAATATACCATAAACAAATTCGCAAACTAAACTTTATAATGAATGAGAAAAAATAAAGAATAAAAAAATTCATGTAAAAAGGAGAATGAAATTGAACGAATTTTAAAAGAAACTTTTTTTTTTAAACTTTTCTATGGAATTTGAATGTAGAACTAACAGAATTGAAATTCGTGTCAATAAGTACAAATGCATACGTAGTTATCATGTAAATGTCATCATATTTCACATTTAATATCCAAGGGGTTCGGCTGGCAGAATGAATTGAAGCAAATATTATGACTACATAGATGTAAAATATATGAAATAAAACAAACTTTTGAAATTATAATCTTTTATTCTAGATTCATATATATGTATATACATATGTATGTGAGTTTTAGGGACATCAGGGAATAATGGAAACGTGCCAGGTAAGTTTTAATCGTTATTCAATTATTTTATTTTAAATAATTTCACTCGGTTCCAAATAATGTAACAACAATAAGGGTAGTATTATCTAAGCACTAGGTTAATTCAAATAGTACGCAAATCTAGTTTTAAGTAAGGTAAGTTAATTTAGGCCAATTAAGGTTTAATCAACTTTACAGCACGACGATCAGCTTAGCAAACGATCCAACTCCGGCGACGCGACGGCTTAACGAGAAGAAAGTTTCTGTCGTATCATAGCCTGCTTCCAGACTCAGAGCCAAGGACTAACGGTCCGAACTGCGTGCTGACACTGTTAGATCACCTGATCCCAACTCTAACATCTGGTCATCCTGGATATCGCTTGCCTCAGGCGAATCCTCTTCACTCGTCGTCACTTCCTTCAGGCTGAATGCATGGCTTCATAAAATCTGCAGCCGAGGTAGTCAAGTTGATATCTTCATGATTTTCAACTTTACGGATGTCCTATCTATTTTTTCTCTTCACTTTGATGACTTCGTAGGGTCCCAAAAACTTAGGGTACAACTTAAGACCAGGGTCCAAACTGTGTTCACTTTATAGCAATTAATTCGAGTACTTTATACTAGCGTGCAGGTTTTACTCGACAATTGTAGTACTTCTAGTTTTATTCTTGGAGTTTGTGAATCTGCAGCTTAGCTTGGTTTCGCATTTATTGTCTCTCGGCATCAAAGTCATCAATAATGATACTTCCAGAAATATTGCTTATTATATATAATCATAACGACTACACAACACTATGTTATTACTTTAGGTCGGTATGTTATTCTGGGTAAAGCATTGCTCAGTAAGAATCTAGAAAAAATTGACATACGGTAGTTGGGATAAAAATCAGAAAGATGTTTGACTGAAATAATTTTTTTATATTAAAACCATGAACTGGCCTTTTGCATGTGTGCGTAAGAGGTTTGACAGTTCAAGAATTTTGAATTTAGTCTTCTGGAGGCTGAATGAAATTTCCAGAATAAATGGAATTGAATCTTCTTGTTTGGACACTAGGGGTATAAAAGTTTTAGCAAATCAAAATCACAGATGCTCTTACTCCATACACGCCAAAAATATTAATGAATTTCTAGCGAAAATCACATAAAGACATTAACACAAATCATGAAAAGCTTTTTAAAATTTTAATCTCAAAAAGTTCCCTCCCAATCGCAGGCATAAAAATGCTTCAGCAGCATAGGTACTTGTTGAAATTGTGTAGTCCCGTTAGGTCTCACGTAGAATTATCCTCAGCGTAGTATTTTGAAATAATAAATAAAATTGATCACTCACCCGTTGGCAGCAGCTTACCCAACTATTTCTCAAAATGTCTGTCCCCTTTTCTTTTTAGATGCAGTTCAGCTTCCTTTTCAGCTTTTATTTTTTCTGCAAGGAACGGCTCCTTTGCCTATGTTGAGACACCCACCTTAATTGTCTTACTTTTCAGCAGCACACCATAAAGCAGCCCACAATTAGCCAGCTAGTTTATTTTACCCGACAAATTAATATCCGGTATCAATTATTATTAAAATCGACTCGACTGGTCCACTTTCAGCTTTTAGAACGATGTTAAACTGTTCGATTATCTGTTCACCGTTACACTATTCCCGCTACACGCGCTTCAAAATTTTTCACTTTTGTTCACATTTGTGGTATAAATTACGCGATTTCTCATCTGTTCCAGTTAAATTATGCGTATCCCACTTCTGATATTTTAATTGTGGGACTTCAGGGAACAATTAAAACGGGCCAGGTAAATTTTAATCGTAATTCAATTATTTAATTTTAATTTATTTTACTCGGTTCCATATAAGCTTACAATAAAAAGAAGAGCGGGTGTAATTCAGTGCACGTGAAAGAATTAAAACTCTTTGGTGATCTCTATCTTTCTTCATAATAAAATCTAAGACCGAGATAACTCGGAACTCGGAGTCAGGAGTATTTGAAGAACCGTAATTATGCTGGCGCGGAACACTTTCATTTTTGAATAATTTTAAACAAATTGCACTCTACATTCGAAGTTTGTGCAATCAAAAATATTTATATTTCCATAATTATATATGTATATATTTAAAAAAAACAGAAAATTTAGTTCGCAGAGTGTTATATTTATGTTAAAAATTGCTCTCGAACAGCTTTTCTGGGATACACAATTAAAGAAAAAAACAAAATTGTATTCAATGAGAATTTTGAACATTTAATAACATTTTTTTATTAAGTTGTTACTGAATATTCTTTTTCCTAATCCTAATTCCCAATTGCTTCTTCAGAATCAATAATTGCTCGAACTAAAAAATGTACATACATATATTTAATAAAATATTACGAAATAAAAATACAACGCTTTTGTCCAATATTTCGTGAAATAATTAAATTTCGCAAAATTTGTTGATGCCAACAAATTACTCCTGAAATGATTCTTCGATACCTATGTATATATATCTACTAATAATGAAATTAAAAAACCAATGTTAATTATTCGTTGCTGATGCAAGCGTTTAAAAGAATCTATAAGCACAAGTACTGCATAAATATCTGTACATATACTTTTCTATATAAATTCTTTTAGGCCCTATCGCTATTAATTATATTTATTAATCACATAACCATTGCGCATCCACCGCGCTAAATCGAACAAGGATTCCCTTCCCCGTGTGATACGACAACGCCATTTTCATTTTAGTCAAAAGTTACGAGTAAAGTGTCAAGACAAAACTCTACGATTAAAATAATTTTATCTTTTACTAGTGACCCGCCCCGGCTTCGCACGGGTGTACAGTGTATGTGACTAATAATTATAGAATGTCTTTATATACAATGTTTAGAGCTGTTTTTTCATTAGACAGCACAAACAGATTTTGGTTAGATGTTACACGCGAAAGGGCTACATATAGTTGTCCATGGGAAAAACACTCAACGCTTAAATCTAAACCTGCAACATTGAATGTTTGACCCTGTGATTTATTAATAGTCATTGAAAAAGATAGTTTTACTGGAAATTGCAATATTTTAAATTGAAATGGTAAATCCGCGGGCATTAAGGGAATTCGGGGAATTAAAACAACTACTCCAGTTCCACATCCGGTCAGTATTGTGCACTCGATTAAAAAGGTTTTTAAAGATTTTACTTGTAAACGTGTACCATTGCACAATTTGGGTGGATTAAGGTTCCGTAATAAAATAATAGGACACCCTACTTTCAACACCAATTTATGTGGGGGTAGTCCAGAGGGCTGCAAGGAATTACCGCTTAATAATTTTAAATCTGTGATATTTTCTAAGATATGCATTTTAATGATGTGCTATAAAGGGCAATTTTTATCTACATTAAATGCACAACGTATCTAACGTATTTAATTGGATAAGGATTGTATTGTATTGTTTAAAACAGCTTCGTAAATAACCCATTATTTTTTAGTAATATGTAAAAGATAAAAATGGTTACTATGGGTTATCCTTAGGAGATAGACATATGCCATCGCGGACTTTTCTGTAGACCTTTTTAAGATATACAATTCCGTAGTACATTATTTTGATCTATCTCGTAAGGTTTAGCCAGCGTTAGCTATGTAAGCGCTCAAAAATATGTTTTTTACGACATCATCACAAATCTTTGAAATTCTCGTTTTTCCTCTACTATAATATGGATGTATTATACGTATAAACCTTGCGGAAGAAATTCTCTAAATGATAGTGAAAACCGTATCAAAATCCGTTGCGTGGTTTAGAAGAAGTTAGCGGAGAAACAGACAGACGAAAACAGCGACTTTGCTTTATAATATTTAGAGATTTTGAAAAATACCTACTTTTTAAATTTGAAATTTTCTGTGTGGTGTGATGTGCACAAATTGCGATAGCTGGTATTAGCTTAAATCTCATGATGTGCACAAATGGCGATAGTTGGTATTAGTTTAAATCTCATATTTTAGTTTTGCGTTGTAAGGTAAGTTGATATTCAGTTAATATTTGATTTTCCGACTGAATATGAAACAAAATAACAGGACTCTTATTTTTATTTTCAGCTGAATGAAAATTTAAACGTGAGTCATATTCTTGAAATAACGGAAATTTTTATTTTGATATCTGAACGGGGTTCTGTTTAGTGTTAGGTTTTAATAGGTATACTCCTTTTTTAATCTATGATAGAATATCACCTTCGAAAAATAAAAAACCATCTGGTGCCGAAATCCGGTAGATAGAAAGGCAGAGAAAGAAAATGAATATATGAAAAAGCCGGCCAAATGCTAGTCGGACTCGTGCAACGAGGGTTCAACTTATAGTTAAATTCAGCCTTTTTATATGATACCCCACTTGACCTGTAATCCCACTTTAAAATTTGAGTATGTGAGAATTGAGTAAATGGATATTATCGAACGCCCAAGATAGCGCGACTAGTACGTTACATTGTCCTTACAAGGATCAATAAGAACTTAAGTGAACGCACCTCCTAAAAAACTTTGACTGATTTAAAAAATGCAGATCACATTGTTCTTCTGAATTTCTATATTCGCCTAGCATTCACGCTACCTGTGACTTCTGCCAGCTGTGAAAGATCTTTCAGCAAATTAAAATTAATGAAAAATTATTTACGATCGAAGATTGATTAGGAACGTTTAAGCAGTCTCGCTTTAATATCGTTTGAGGATGACTTTGCAGAAAAGCTTGATTTAGACAATGTAATTAACAAAATGATTCAGAAAATGCCAGAAAGGTAAATTTGTAACATAATAAATAACTTAAGTAAATTAGATTTTAAAATTTTTGTTTTTTCCTTTCTACAAATTAACGTACGTTAATTTTTTGGGGGCGCAAAATTCGAACCTGACCCTGGACGTGTTTGTAGTATTGCTTCCTTTTTAATTTATTGCCTATCTAGGGTTCCCAATTTTGGCAGACGAAAATGGAGGACACAAATTTTTTAAGCGAAAAAAGAAGAAATCCCTTATAGCAACAAAACCATAATATGTACTTCATTTATGTAAACACAACGAAATCAGAGGCGGTAAAAATCATTCTAAGTATTCCAAAATTCTTAACTTACATAAGTCTAACTTAAATAAATAAATAAATATGATTTATAATAATAGTAAATAACACAAATAATTAATAAGACAAAAAAAAACATATATATAGTAATAATAATATTAATAATAATAATAGTAATAATAATAAAATAGTAATAATAACAATACTCTACACTAATATTATAAAGAGGTATAATAATAATAATAATATTACAAAGAGCTAAAGTTTGTGAGTTTGTTTGTAGGAAGTAATCTCTGGAACTACTGAACCGATTTTAAAAATTCTTTCACCAGTAGAAACCTACATTATTCCTGAGTGACATAGGCTATATTTGATTGTGATTAATAATATATTTTAATATTTGTTAATGTGAAATAACAATATTTGTCAATCAATCCCGAGAAAAACAGGCTGATGCGTTGATTTATCGGCGTGCGCTGACTAAACGGTTTGATATAGGTGAATATAATGTTCAACAAAAATAACATATCTATCTTTTAAAATTAACAAAAAGCTACACTAATCTTAAATCTATACTAATATTATGAAGAGGTAAAGTTTGTTTGTATGTAGGGGGTAATCTCTGCAACTACTGAGTCAATTGAGATAAAATTTTACCCGTATATTGCGCATGAGCTCCTGAGTGCTATAGGCAATACTTTGTAATTGGAAAGTGGAGCGGAGAGAAGAGGAGGGGAAATGTTGATCTGTGATGTTTATGATAAGTTACGCAAAAGTATAATACTTATCCGATTGAGATGAAATTCTATGGGCATGTTTCGCATAACGTCCTGAGTGACATAGCCTATACATCGCAATTGGAAAGTGGAGGGAGAAGGAGAGAGGGGAACATTTTGAGCTATGATATGTTCATGGTGAGTCGCGCAATAAGAACTTATCAGATCGAGATGAAATTCTATGGGCATGTTGCGCAATACCCTTTTTAGTGACATAGGTTATGCATCGCAATTGGAAAGTGGAGGAGAGAGAGAGAGGGGGATATGTTGAGCTGGTGAGAAACGTAAAAGTATTTATCCGATTGAGATGAAATTCTATGGGCATCTTGCGCATAACCTCCTGAGTGACATAGGCTATGCATCGCAATAGGAAAGTGGGAGAGGAAGTAAAGAGAGGGGAAAATGTTGAGTGATATGTTTGTAGTGAGTCGTGCATAAAGCACTTATCTGACTTACATGAAATTCTATGGGCATGTTGCGAGTGACATTTGACAAATTTGAAATCGGCAACGTCATATTTTTATTATGCCGGGAGCACAATGCAATGCGACGAAGACGCTGTTGACGCGATTAGCTGTCAGACAAAAGAAAAACATAAAAAATCAGAACAAGTGGAAACAATAAGCGCTCCTGACGCGATACCGATGCAAAAGTTACCCAAATTTTACTTTCAGCATCGCGGTCGGCGTCGTTGACAGCTAATGTTTTTCAAACTGTCTTCAGCGTGTCTGAAACGCGTTGCATTATACTCCCAGTGTTAAAGTTTAGCTTTATTATAGGAATAGTTGTGACCGGGCAACGCCGAGTACTGGTCAGCTAGTAATAATATATAACAGGTAACGAGTAAAACAATAGCAATTATAATTCCAATTTTAGGCCCCATGGGCACCAATTCATTGCTAATAGCACTAATCGCAGTAGCGATCTCATCATTACCATCTGCACAAACCCAGGAACTAATTCTACAGAATTTAAATTTAGTTCTCAATAATTTTAGGTACTTGATATTATACCTAAAACAAAAATATATGATTCAGTGAATTTAAACCAAATTCACTACAATATACTTTTTTTCAAAATACGACTCAGGTTTTACCTTTTAAATCAACTTTCACACAATATTAATGATTTACTTACAGCATTATCTATTATCACGGCTGATGACTTTTCACTCTTGATGCTCTTAAGAGTTGATTTTTGTAGAACGCCTGGATATAATCTCTCGTCTATCACCAAAAAAGAGAGAGTGTTGTTATATTTACATCCTAATCCGTTAATAGGAGATATCTGGAAGTAAAGAGCTTAGTAATATAAAGAAAACATATTGTCTAACTAACAGTATAGTCGTATAACTTAGGGATGCCCTCTGGTTTTAAAAGCAATTTCAACTTTTTACAAGTATTTACTTTGAAATCGTATAGTAATTTTTCCGGACTTCTTTGATCAACATTCGAAAGATTTTTAAATTCTCTTCGTACCTTGTTAGAATATTTATGAACATAAGACCCTTTTTCAAACAATTCGTTAACATTAGATTTATTTAACGTAATATTGCCAATATTGCTATGGGTTTCCTTGCTTTCTTTTTTAAGGTTTTCCTCTTGACATTCATTCCGAAAGTGTTGGCTCACTGCAAATAAAAAAATTACATATAAGAAATATAAGAAATATGCCACACTAAATATGTATTAGATTGTGATGCCTGATTTCCAATGATCGGTCCAACCATGAACCATGAACCCATTCAAAATATTTTTTGCTTTTTATTGTAAAGTGACGGACTGACATATGTATTATATAGATTTGCTATCTAAAAATGTTGACATTCGAGAAATTATAGGGATGATGACTGATGAGTGAAATATGTTCGAACAATTAAGTTATTTATTTACGCTTCATCAACAAACTGATTACTACAAAATATTTAGCACTATTTACATGGATACAATGACATACTTACAATAAATAAGTAAAAAAAAAAGTTAAGTGACATGGAAGTCAATCAAGGCTCGTTGTAACCATAATTAGTGCAGTATTGGGGAACGTGGAGAAAAGCCTTATGTCTCAGAGAGTGAAAAAGAACCAAAATATTAAAAGAAGACATCAAAACCGAAGAAACAACGGAGTGCAAATCCGATAAATCGTCGCTGAAAAGTTTCAATGCGATAGGTTGAGTAGAATGGTGCTTAAACGCAACTGGCATATTCTAAAATATGTCTCACAAAGGTACTCAAGCACTACAAATTAGCGACCCCTACATGATCGATGTAAATGTGCATTCCCGAGTAAGCACCGCTTTTGAGGCCTGACAGTGCAGTGCATCGTGTTTGTGCGTTCCCGTGAGCTGTATTATGACAACACCCGCTGTGAATCATGTTGAACTAAAGGCGCCGCCTTTTATTCCGACGGAATAAACCACATACATATGTAGTCTCCTTTTAGCTGTATACATTTAGTCTAGATTTACCAATTTTTTTATGCCTTCAAAATAATAGGTTTTCTTGAGGCCCTCAAAATAGACGTTTGTTTCAGTGATGACCTCTTTCTTAATTTGACCCAAATCTCTTATCGCCCAGCCATTCCCAGCGGGAAATGAAAAATGCGCTTCCACTAGAAGCGCTTCCCCTGCACTGCAAATTGGAAGCAGGTTGCTGCACACGAAATTTTTCTTTTTGTTTTGGCGTTTAATGTAAATGCGTCATATGTCAGATATCCGCAGTTCGATTTCATTCTTGTTTGGTGCTTGATGCTTGGTGCGTTAAAGTGAAGTGTGCTGTTTTTGCTGCGACGTAGAAAAAAAGAAAAGGTAAGAAAATAATCTAAGGTAGAATTTGCTTTATTTTCATTTGCGGGGAGTTACAAAAAAAAAGAATTTGTCAAGAATATTTTTAGAGCAAACTATAAGAATCGAAATTTTTGCATAAGTACACCATTTCTAGTTTAAAGTAATTATATTAGAGTGATTTTGTTGATTTCAGTAACCTTTGCCTTCAACTAATTTTTCCGCACATAGCGTCAAAATAATTCGATTGGATTTTTCTATCGAATTATTTTACCCAATTTGAACGAAAAAACTAATTGAAGTGAAAGATTACTGAAATGAATTTATGAGAATATTAGAACTTTATTAAGGACCTTTTGTCCAAAAAGGGCTTTTGTAAGCTCTTTTCAATTAGATTCAAGAATAGGACCCAATTTTCATAATTTTTCTCGAAATTCACTTTGCTTACTAAGTATATGATACACTACAAATTTATTTTAAAAAAATTTATATTAGGTCCTACTCGTCCTACGGAATTTTAAAATGAGTAAGAATATTGGAGGAATTAGTAAGAGGCATATGAGACGCCTAATTCAAAAAGAAAAAAATGCTGTCTCATACAGGAATGAAGTCTCGGGGTCTTTAAATCAATCTCCAACAGACCAAGTTGAATTAGAAGATAACTTCGCTAACATTCAGGAACGCGAAGAGCCATTCTTGACACAGAGCGAAGATATAAAACAAGATCTTGTAGATGATTTAAAAGATTGGTGTGTAACACATAGAGTTACAAGAAATTGCTGTGAACATATTTTACAAATATTTAATAAAGCTGGCATGAAAGTACCGACCTCAATGAAAACATTATTAGATATTAAAAACAAACCGATAGAAATTATTGCAATACCTCCAGGCAGATATTTTCATTTCGGACTAGAGAAGGCCCTGAAAATGCTAAATTTGGAATTTTCAGAGTCAAAAACCCATTTATTAATCGATATAGGCATTGATGGATTACCTCTTTTTAAAAGTAAGTAAATTTTCCTCTTATTATAAATAGTATATCCTAACTCTTTATCCATTAATAGATGCAGTAAAAAATGAAAACTACGGATATAAAGACTACGAAAGTGATATGAGGGTTGGTTTCCGACTCGCCAAAAACAAATGTTATAAAAAATCAAAAGAAAATCAAAATGCGTCAACTTCGGCTTCCACCTCTAATACATAAGATTTTAAAAAAATAAAAGACCGAATTATTTTTTGCCCTATTGCGAGTATCGTCATTTCTGCGACGAAAAGAGATTACGAAAGCCCTTTGTAGGTAAAAATTCCTTAATAAATAAAATTCTCATAAATTCGTTTCAGTAACCTTTGACTTTAATTAAGTTTTTATTTCCAAGTGGTTAGTATAAGTCGATTAGAAAAATTTAATCAAATATTTTGACGTTCAACCGACTTATGTTAACCACTTGGAAATAAAAATTTAATTGAAGTCAAAGTTTACTGAAATTATTTTATGAGAATTTTGAAACTTTATTAAGGAATTTTTGCCCACAAAGGGCTTTCGTAAATTCTTTTCGATTCGTACGATCGGACTCTTTATCGCAGAAATGGCGATATTCGCAATAGGGCCCTTTGTGAAATGAAACAAAGACTGATTTATGAAATAAAAAAAAACGAACTTAGATTAGATTTATAATGAAAAATAGATTTATTTTTACCAATAATTTGTGAAGAAAAATATTTATTTATGAAATGAACTTATAACAATTTGATTTACATAATGAAATAAAGATTTATTCATATGGACTTAGTTTTCAATTAAAATGTTTTATTTTCAGAGAGATATTATACTGAATTGAAATTAATTGTACTCAATGGCCTTAAGTTTAATTTAAAAAAAAATATTGATTATATAATACAGCGAGGTTGCCTATATAAAATCGCCAAAACATGAAAATGTTAATATACTTTAATTTCAATTCAATGTAAAACGATCCTTCTTAAAATTGGTGGAAAACGCAATTGAAAAAAAAAACATTCGCAAGTGCAGCCACAGCACTCGTATCGTTGCGCTTCGGAAGCGCTCTAAAGTATACATGTTTGAAGCGCATCTTTCTGCGGACATGCCCATGTAAAAAAGCAATGAAGGGGAATGGGAAAACGAAGCGCTCCGTGCTACAAAAGTAGCGCTTCAATAGGGCTGTTGAAGCGCACTTTTTCCCGCTGGGTTTCTTCAGGTTTGGAAACGTATTAGTCGCAGGGGGCTAAATCTGGAGAATATGGGGAAGCTTGGTAGCCTTGGTTTCGGTGATGGTTTTTGTACGCAAAAAATAATGCTTAATCAGCACACGAAATTCACTTTTTTCCATTTTCGTTAAAATTCACGAGGTTGTCTGCTTTCAATGGCTCCCCGCGTTGAACTGCGGTTCAAGAATCCTAATATAATTCAGAATTAAATGTGTGTACTAAAGTCTAATTCCTTAGGTTTCCTATGTGCCGGTGTAGGTGCAGGCGTAAATCGTTTTGGCGGGCGTTTGCAGCTGTTTTCTCTGTACCTAATGAGTAGCACGCAAATGATGAAAATGATGATCAGAATTACCGCCAGTGCGAGATATCCTATCGTGAACTGATGAATGTTGTTAGAGTAGGGACTCCTTAGTGACTCTTGTTGTAGTTGTGATGAGATCAGTTTCTTTAAAATTTCAAGCTGTTCATGTTAACCTCTGTAGGGTACCGAATCGCTTATAATAGGTTCTATGCGTACTGTACTGGAGTGGAGATTTCACCTAGATCGCCTAATCTTGTATGGGATGCCTTGACCCTGCTTGGATAGGTGTGGGTTCCATGAACTGTGACTAAATCATGTTTGATGACGTAGTCTGGGGATAGTTTCAATAGACCAGACCGATTTAAGTTAATTGGTTTTGCCTTATTCTTACAGTGGTGTTTATAGTGATTTCATCCCTTGTTACGAATATCCATTGGTTTGGAGCCTTAAATTGAGTTAGAATAAGACTATTTCCTGCCTTTTGCATATCACATTTTCTGAGTGGTGATTTGTTAAAAAGATTTATTTCGCAAGAGCAAATGTCAGCGAACTAGTGCTATATAGGATGATTCTGTGGACATAAATAGTCCGATTCTTCTGTTGAGATGCATGATGATAATTCTTGATCGGTCATCGTGAAATATTGATCTCTATATCACGTAAAAAAGCAATGAAGCTAGTGCTGGGCCTTATAGCCATGAGCGTTTCATTGACTAATATTGGTATTGGCTGACTAATGGAATCCGAATTTTTATGATTGTATGTCTGTTGTCTATTCCTGCTGCTGCAGACATGGTTTTGTGAATTTGTAAACTATTATGATATGTTGGCAACCGCAATGACGGGGGTAGATGATTCTTGATGGCTATCAATTCTCGGCTTAGTTGTTATGGAATCACAAGCAGAGGACTGATTCTGCTGTAATGTATATCGGTCAGAACGTCAATTATTGCCATTTGAGTTTTCCGCAAATTTGTAGCTAGGAGTGACATTTGCATGGATGTGAATGATGTGAATAACTGAATGATTTTAAGTTCGTAATTGTCTCTATACGAGATATTTCTGTAATGGCGCTAACACGTAACTTAGAACATAGAAGTCTCACGATGATTACGCCATTCTTATTTATTGAGCGCATTTATAATGCAGGTCCAAATGTTTTTTCGGAGGCATCTGAGAATACTGTAGCGTTCTTTAAGCAAATACATGTCTTAGAATAGTAATGTTGTTTAAAGTTGATAAAGCAGTCCGAAAGTTAACCCATTTTGTGTGCAGCTCCATAGGCAACGCTAACTAAATCCCACTCGATTTTTAAGTGCCAAAGCTTTTGGGCAAATATTTTAGCTGAGACGACCACGGGTGCGAGTATTCTAAGTGGATCAAAGAGCTTGGCTATGTCGGATGTAACAATTCGTTTTGTGATTCTTGACGCTTGAATTGAGAAAGCCTTGATTCTGAATTGATCTGCCTTCGGCAGACATGTTAGTTCTAATGATTTTATTCTTTCTTCTTTCGAATTTCCAAAATCAAGATTTATTTCCTGGTCCTCTGGTACTATTTCTTGAAGTAATTTAGCATTATTAGCGCTCCAATTTCTTAATTTGAAACCTGCTTCTTGCAGAACTTCTTTTAATTCATTCCTCATTGCAAGGGCTGCGGCGAGGCTATTAGATGCGGTGACGCAGTCATCCCCATAGAAATCGTTTCTAAGGATTTCTGCTCCAAGTGGATATTTCACAGCGGTCTCTTGGGCTAATTTTTGATTGCTAGATAAGGTGCTGGCCTCGTGCCATATCTAACTCTGCACAATTGATAGCACTTTAATAGATGGCTCAGATCATTTCGCCAGAATATCAGTTAATATTTCTGATCACTTTCCTTCAGAAGTACCTGTCGATACATTTTCTGTGTCTGCTGTGAACAAAAATTGCGGTAGACGAAAGCGGAGTAATATTGAGAATAAGTCGCTTTGAATTGTTGGCCCAATTTACAATATATCATTCAATGATAACTGTGTCGTCGTCTTCATTGATGCATCAAATACTTCAATTTAATGGTGCTGCTTTCGGGTTTGGGGACGCAATGGAATAAATACTGTGAACAGTCTACAGTATCGTTGTCTACTTCCTTCACGTGGCCAAGCTCGATGTATTCTCTCATAAAATCCACGTACTGTGGTTTTAGGGCTGCGTCTTTGGACAAGCGTGTTTCTAGCGCAAAAAATCGGTTTAAGGCAACGGATTTGATTTGCCTAATTTTTTTCGATCTTCCCGGAATGGTAAACTAACAATGAAACGGCATTTGGTAGTTCGTCCAACTGTTTGATTGAAGTAACTTTCACAACTTTTTTCTTGAGTTATGTTGTCCTGGATTGCTGAAATCTCTTCAAGCTGCCAGAATCGTTTAAGTAATTGAACCATTTATTCATCCTCGGTGCAAATACATACCACAAGTAACAGCTGTTGTCTGCTTCTGATCAATTTTACCCGCCAACATCCATCCAAAAATGGTGTTTTGTAATATGGGAAGATTATGCGCTAGCTTAATTTGCCCCACTGCGAGCAATTTGTGGTAGAGCTCTGCACTCAACAACCGGTCAACTGCATCAGAAGTGTTGAATTTGCGATCAGCTAATTTGATATTCTTGGGTATGTTCCATTTTGTTGTCTCGAATGAGTGTGTCGACTGAGGTCGGATTTTTCTTGGCAACACAAAGGCTTCTAGTCTAGCTAAGAATTCGTTGATTGTTGATTTTACTGAGATGTTCACTCTATGTTGAGCTCGTCCATTGCCGACACCGTAGATCGTGATGGTATCAGCACTTGTTGATAATTTCGATTGTATCTCCTTGATCTTGATCAGTTGCTAGTTTTACAATTGCCGAGAAGAATATTGCCTCGTTGCTGTTCATTAGTAAGTGTTGCTACTGTGCTTTGCTGAATGCTGGGATGGGAGTGTCCCATTTATTCGAATAAATCATGAAATTATTTCCACTTCAAATAATCACCATCAAACTTGTGAAACTTCATCACAGAATTTGGGTCCCATGGGGTTGATTGCATTTCTCCACATTTTTTTCTAACCGTACGCTTTCCGCGGTTTTGTAGCCTTCTGCAGCAGGTTCCTCGGTTAGCTCCCATATAAAATAGTCACATTTTTGAAATGGGGACCATTCCTGATTAATTGTGGTTATTTTTAAGTCAAGGTATAGTTTTGGCTTTTCCCGGTAATCTGCTTCAATGTGAGCTAGCAAACATTGTAACGTCCCAATAATTCTCCGCTGCCTTCTTATCAATCGACAGAGTTGTGGCGCCTGAGATTCTACGGCTAGCGGATGCTCCTATGAAGGATCGGGGGTTGGCCTTGAGTAATTGATCACTGCTTCCCTTTCATTTAGGACATCCGAGTGAAAAATCACTGAAATCACGTCGGGGTCAGCAAAGGCTTTTTTGCCTTAACGGTGAAGGTAGAAGTCTGTATAATCGGCAATTGAAACAATTATACTAAGTAGAAGATGTATAATTCACTTGAACCAATTATACTCGCGAAGATTCTTTGCTTATTGAAAGTGTAACCGGCACTTGAACCAGGCACACCAGCAAGAATTTTGGTTGTAATAATTGACGACACTAGAGTACGATAACAACTGCACATTTTATTATTCCTATCTTCAATATTTATATGGCAAAATATGCTTAATCTAAACACAGATTGAAGTTCAAAACCAGTTACTGAAATAAATAATTGCCAAGCATGCCCCAAATTACAATTACTTAATATTGCCTACCTGAATAATCAACAATGCACTTGAAGTGCATTGATCTTAAGTAACAAACCGGCAGCATGCGAGTTATTAGGTTCCTTAAGTAGTACGGTGACTCTTTAATTCACTGTAAGTGCTAACAAGGCAAATTTTTCTTTTTCGAGTAGTGCGGTAGGTAATTTTGTTTTTGTAAGCAATTGCAATTTATGGGACATGCTTTGGTATTGTTAACATATGTTTCTTAACACCAGGTATTGCTATGCATTGGGCGGTCTCGATCCCAAGTACGCTATACATATTATTGTTAAACCAAGGGGGGAAATGTCATACGCAGTCCTCAAAGTTAATTAAACGAATGAGGTCTTCTCAAGAACATAACACTCGGCGCCTTCTCGAAAGTGAATCTTTGCGTGATAGAAAGCCGTCGCAGTTTCTGCGTCACATTCGCGGTCTAGGGTGGCAATTTTCCCAATGAGGTGTTGCCCTTTTTTTATCGGTCGTTTTACCCAAGCACATGCAGGCAATACTAGCTGCTCATAAAGACTTATCGCTCGACAAAAGAGCAGAGATCACGGATTTGATTGCGGAAACTTACGGACCCTTAAGTACTGTTTCGGAAACTACCGTGTCTAACAGTGCGGATGTTCGATTGAATTATCTGGAGAGAACAGTGCGGATGTTCGTTTGTACCATCTGGAGAGAGCTCTTGCGACAACTCTCCAGGAAATTGCTGCAATCAAAGTAACTAGACATACTGTAGGCCACGGATTATTCACGCCGCCTCTCGCTCACGTTCCCATTCACGCGTGCGATAGGGGGAATACTACGCGGCATGTCCAGAAAGTAAGTGTACTAGGGCCCTCACGGGCAGAGGGAAATTTTCTTTACTATTTTCGACACACAGCCGTGCAGCTTAGCTGCTCTATTTCCAACGAGCCCAAAAACGCGACCGCACGACTAAAGTACCAAGTACCAATTTTGGTGGAAATCGCATGGACTTCAAAATTTGACAGTCTGCCATCTTGAATTCGTAAATTCTGACAGTCGGGTTGAAATCAGCGACCCCGAAAACTCGCAAGTACCAATTTTGGTGAAAATCGCATGCACTTCAAAATTTGACAGTCCGCGATCTTGTATTCGTAAGTTGGTGGAAATCGCTTTAAAATTAGAACTTTGTGAGAAAAAAAGAATAAATTTCTGAATAATGGTTATTCGGTAACCAAAAAAATAAAACTCCCGAAATAACTCTCATTACTGAGAAGAATTAAAAAAATTGACCCAAAAACTTATCCGGTAACCAATCAAAAATAAATTGCTGAATAATGGTTATTCGGTAACCAAAAAAATAAAATCCAGAAATAACTCTCATTACTGAGAAATATTATAAAGGTTGATCGATAACTCTTACTCGGTAACCAATAAAAATAAATTTCTGAATAATGGTTATTCGGTAACCAAAAAAATAAAACTCGAGAAATAACTCTCACTATTAAGAAATATTATAAAATTTGATCGATAACTCTTTTCTCATAACCAAAATAAAACAATTGCAAAATAATGGTTAAACGATAACCAATAAGATTTACAACTAAATATAACTGTTATTGTCTGATATTTATCCTAAAACTAATAACCGTTACGGTCCCTGCCGGTGAGACATATCCAGGATTTCTCTGTCACTGCATGGAAAGAGAATTATTTCAAAAATATACTTGATGTGAGCCTTTAAGCAAAGTCACTGTGGAGGATATCTCGAAAACGGCAATTACCACATCCTTCGGACTCTTTGAGTTTACTTTCATGACTTTCGGGTTGCGCAATACTGCCCAGACTTTCCAGCGTTTCATTGACGAGCAAGCAAGGAGCTACTTGCTCAGGCACCGTAGGCTATTTTCAATGACGCATCAGATCAGTGCTGATCCAATTTATAACGAGTTTACTTTTCAACAATTGTTAAATTTGATTTGATCAATTGACTATATCATATTTTTCCCAATTACCTCTTTTTTGCCTAATTGATATCATGTTTTATTAATTAAGCAAAAACTTTCAAAATGACAAATAGTGATGATGGCTTCTAATTTAATGCGGTCTGCTGCGGAAATCCGTAGAGAATATGGCCAATAAACCATTTTTTCCCATAAGAAATATGAACACATGAAAAAAATTATAAACTTTGGGCATACCTTTATGCTGTATAAAATCCTCATTCAGATTGGATTGCATTTCAACATCGTTACACATGTAATATTCTTGCAGAACACGTTTCACCTGTTAACAAAATTTAATAACATATAATCGAAAATCTAAAGCAAATTTTATATATACCAGCAGAAGCTCCACATTGGTTTGGTAAAAATTGTACCGTGGAGTCAATATTATCAAACTGGGATTCGATCGTATGTAGTCAGCCAATACAGTTGATTTTTTTGAATTTATTGCTACCAGTGGAGTAGAATATATAATATGCTTTTTAGCCCAATGTGTCAGATTCAATGACGACCAATTATTTTCCGAAAAGTACTATTACAAAATATGGAGACATTAAATATCAAAGAATTCGAACAATTAATTATTATAACCATTGTTTTATTCCATAAATATAGTCCAATAGAGGTCTCTTGCGTTATATTAAACATTCCTATTGTGGCTCCTGTGATAACTGCAAAAGTAACATCATGGAAAGATCCATCGCCTAACCATTTTAAAGAAGATTTAAAAAATGAGCCAAATTGTGAAGTGTTTATATTTTGAAAGAATCCTGCTATTATAACACTGTGTTCAATTCGTGCTCTAGAGAATTCCTCTATACTTGTAATTCTACGCAAAGGTGTCAATAATCTCTCGATAAAATATGATAGCGATACAACAGTCCATTCTCCAGTGTATTGCACGCTAATACTTCCCTGTAGATACGCCATGAGAATTGGCCATTCACGAACCTGAAATTATAGAAATCAGAGGAAAATTGAAACTACATATGTATTGACATTAATCTTATACTTCTGTATATTGCCTCCGACACTCTCCATCTGGTTGCCAACAATTTATCGCAGCAAAATATACCTTTAAGCAGATAAATCAATTGAATAATTGTTCTTACTTATGGATCATGTACCTACCTTATCAAAAAACTTTCCCGCCACTAGCTCATAAACTCTTTTATTAAATTCACTATCTGCACACCATGGTGCGTAAAAGTAGACAAGAGAAATCTCTGATATTGAAACGCGATTATGTAACATATCTAAGTCTCCTCCAGGCCAATCTTGTACAACTGACGATTTATGGAATAACCTTTTCATCTGTGGAATTTCCCTTATTACTGGACGCCTAAAAAATTAAGAACAATTAATATTAAAATAACAATAATGAATAAACAACGATATATATACTTCTGCTGAATAGTTGCAAACACCGTAAGAACCAAAGCTATGACACAAACTACTTCCTTCCCGTATCGTAACATTTTAAATGTAAAACAATCTTCAATTATTTGCAGCGGTGAATTATTATTTCTTGTGTTAAGAGATAATTCGCGTTTACTAACATAATTTGGACTTGAATAGGCAGACGTATCACTTTCGAATTTTCTTGTAGTTGCAACTCCAAAATTGTACTCCACATTTAATTTCTTAGCTTTGGACATAAGTGTTTATGCTGCAATTAAAACAATTACATAATGAGAGATTTTTTTTTTTTTAATGTCGTGCAAAGAAGTAAGGGTTATAAACTGGAATAAAGCAAATTTGGCAAAATCTTACTATCATCGTTTAAGAGAACAAATTACTACGGTAAGTCGTTTATGGTGAAAATTGAAATGGATTTTAATATCTCGCCTCCAATACGAAGACCAACCAACCACGAACCAATGAAAGTCGCCCCATTCCGTTCCCTTTTCATGTCCGCCACATCTTCTCTTTCGTTCTTATTTTGGTCAACCTGATTAACTTTTTACATGTGTGAGTTTTTACCAAAAATAATAGTCATACATTCAGCAACCATTTATACTAGAATAAGCCCCAACGCTGCAGCTGTCCCACTGGTTGTCAAAAATCATTTCATTAATTTCACAAATAAAAATGTGAGCGATAATTCCAGGTTAATATTATAAGTAAAATTGTGCAGTTGTTCCGTTCGAAAAGTAGTAAATACTCTTCCTCATTAAACATTAAACAAAGCCAGCTAGCACAATTAAGGGCAAGGATTTGTACTTTACACATGTTTCAGCCAATTGAGCAAATTGGTTGATCTTTTCTTGGTTTTTGCGATGCCGACTGGGCAAGTGATGAGAATGAGAGACGATCAGTTACGAACTGCGCGTTTTTGCTTCAGGATGGTGCAATCTCATAGAATACGAGGAAGCAACCAACGTTGCCAACTCCACAACTGAGGCTGACTATAAGTATTGCCCTGGTTGTTGCGGTGCGGGAAGCAACGTGGTTGAAGAGCTTACAAAAGAAATTCACCCCGGATTCTTCTTAGGCGACAACAAGCAACAACTCATAGCTCGTTTGGCCCTCACTAGTATACATCACGCAAGAACCAAACATATTTATGTAAAGCATCATTTCATACGAGATAAAATCAACGAAGGCAATATATTTTTGGAATACATTGATATGGGACATAATGTAGCTGATGTTATGACGATGTAACTACCTGCACTGAAGCACATCGCATGCTCTATAACCTTTGGGTTGAACTTCGGGAAAATCTAGTTCAGTGGGAGTATTGAAGTGACATGTCGGTAAAAAGAGGAATTACATTTTTTGGTGAATGAACGCACCCATATTGTGTACTGAGCTACGTAGGCTTATATTTGTACCACTAAACTTTAAATAAAGTGGCGCCTCCATCCCTTCCTGCGCAATTCTTCAACTGAGTATTCCGCTATTTCATTTTCCTTTATCTTCCTGACTTCCCACACACACTAGGTTAGACTCCCCTTCTGACCAACAGACATAATCTACTCTACAAAGTCAAGCCCAATTACGGCTATATCCAGTGTCGTCAAACATCGGGATCAAACGCTGAAATTTTACAACAGAAGGGACCTAAAAATTAGCGCGAACAAAACAAAAGTGACATGCTTCAGAAGCGCATACTCCAAAGGAAGAAGAGGAGTGAGTGAGCCAGTGAAAGTCGAAATTTCCAACTAAATCTACAAGGGAACCAAATACCATCGAGCAATTCCATTAAGTACTTGGTGTACATCTACACCACCTGCTGAAATTCAATTACCACGCCAGACAAACGTTAGCTTAGGCAAATAAAGCAAAGAATATACAAACTTTCTCCGCTACTCAGACCCCAGAACGGTGCTAATATTCGATCCAATCTTCTAATCTAAAAATAACTTATGCGACCGATATTGACCTATGCTACTACTACTGAAATTTTACGAGATTTACATGACAGCAATATCACCACCTCAATAAGAGATAAATACTACCTGTCCCCTTTAAATTGCCTCCATCCAGACTCTTATACAACCCTATATTGCGTCACATTTTAAAACATCCCTCAATTCTATATCAAAGTTAGTAAAGAAAACCACAGAAAAAATAAAAACAACTTAAAATAACAGCAGAAACACAAATATTTTCTTCCAAAATTCAAAAATATTCTATATAGCTTGGCAACACCATCAGCGTCTCACCTTGACTTCATACCCCAGTAGGAAATGTAGTAAGCGCTTACCCTAAGAAGGCCTGATATCACTACTTCCAAGGATTTTCAATATTCCCTCTAGCATGGCTTCACAGGTACCCCTTTAATCCTTGCTTCCTGGTAATCGAGTGGGTAATGAGTAAATGAGTTTGGCCTAAAAAACTTGGTTTGTTTTATGACGGTTTCGTCATCGTGCGATGCGCTTGCATCTGCGTTTTAAATTCACTCTGGAAGAGAAAGTGCGCAGGATAGGTGTTCAATTTTGAGTGAGTTTTGTTAAAAAAGTTTAATGAAGCATTATTAATTTTCTAGATAAAGAGAGAAATATCATGCCGTAAGGTAGGATTTGAATATAGTGACGAATGCAATGAACAAATCAAATAAATTTTAAATTACTCTGATTTTTATGAACAGCATAAGTGATTATTCCATTTATTTTGAATAACCTCTTCTATCTCTGGTTCTTGTGGAAGCGGAAATGGAAGCGCTTACCTTACACTTCTTATAATAGTCATTCAGCGTAAGTGATTATTCCATTGATTTAGAATAACTTCTTCTATCCCTGGTTCTTGTGGAAGCGAAAGTGCGAGAGCTTGCCTCCAATCCCATCGTGGGTAAAAAAGAAGAAAGAAAAGAATTGAATCGGGAAGCACATCTGCTTGCTCGAGAAGTAGTGATACCACTTCTTCTTAGCCCTTCCTTTTTCCTACTGATACCTCTTTATTACACCTAATGTACTAACATTTACATATGTACTAGGTCACTCTAAATTTAGAGCAATATTGAGATTCTCTAAACATTTTTTCTCTAACTTAGAGCTCTAAGTTAGAACGATTTCACTCACATATCAATTGTACGAGTATACTATATACTATTTCTCGCCATAAATATGTATTGCAAAATTTGCTGCAATTTCTTAATTAAATTTGATTTTTTTTCCTTTAAGGGGACCCTCTCATGCTAAATTGAAAAAAATTACTCTTTTTAAATTTTTTTGTGTGGAAAAAATACTTTATGTAGATACATAATTCTTTTTGTATATTGCAGGGAATAGTTTGAAATACATAAAAAAAAAATTGTATTGGCCATTTTAGTTCACCACCACCACTGTAGAGGGCGTCTTGCAAAAGGCTCATTTTAACTGGTGCGTCACTTTCTGGGCTTCCTGTAACACATAGAGTAAAAATTCAAACGAGGTTCTATTCCTGAGACTCAAAACTAGACACTGAACCTTTAAAATTTTTTTTTTTTTTTTATATTTTCCTTATTTTATAAACGTTTTTTCAAAAAAGTAAGAAAAAAACTCTTTTTTGGGGTAGTTAACCCGAATTTAGAAAGGGAGGGGGAGGTATTTTATGACTTTTCAGAGGTTCAGTGTCTAGTATTTTTTCTATAGAATCTAAAAAATTTTGGTTTGTACAAATCGGACGAGTAGATTTTGAGAAAAACCTCGCACCAGTTTGAAAAACATGATTTCGAGATAAACGCGTTTGAAGTTTTTATTCACTATATATTCACGCTGAGGTGCCGTTACATATATACCTATAACTTCTTTTCTATTACGAATTTCGTAATAAAATTTTGAGAGAGTATTTCTATGGTGCTAAGGAACAGTTTTATGTAAAAAAAAATCGATTTTTTTTTGAAAATTTTGCATGAGAGGGTCCCCTTAAAGGAAAACTAAAACCAATCGGAAACAATTCATCATATTGGTGAATTTCATGGAAAGTCATTCGGATTTAGCAACATATGTATTAAACTTTTTTGTAGTCGTAAATATGGCTTCAAATTAAGGCCGGCCGCAGACGTACGGTTTCCTGATCAAAAATTCAGATTCGGAAAACCTAAATGCTCCGCTTACATACAAAATGTTCAACAAGGCGCACACGTTCTTATTTTTCCCGAACGCCTTGATGAACATTTTGTTTTTGGAATCTGAATTCCTGATCAGGAAACCTAATTAGGAAACCGTTCGTCTGCGGCCGGCCTAATTTCTACAAAATAATTGAACAAATACAAATCTTTGAACCTAACAAGAAAAACTTAAAACGCGCAATGTCAAAAAATGTGCAAAGTAAAAAAATAATACATACATATGTAATACTCCTGACAAAGTATAAACGAAATTTAGAATTTCGCGTATTCTTAATTTCAAAAATTTTATATTATTTTTGAATTTCTTAAAAAAATTCAAACAAATATTCATTTTATTAAACATAGATTTTGACATAAATTTGACTTTCAAATCAATATAATTGTGAAATTGAATACGCCCGAAATTCTAAATTTTGTTCCAATGTGTCAATAGTATAACCTTTCTCAATATTCTTCTCATTTGGAACAACACAATAACATGTTCAAGATTATTCGGAAATGTCGCTCGGAACTGTCACCACCACTTTTCATGCAAAAATGTAATATTTTTTCCGATAGTCTAGTGGTATAGGGAATTCCAAGTTAGAAAACTTGTGTGATTTAGAGAAGCTCTAAATTCTAAATTCTAAATCGTTACGGAATTCCAGTGCTAATTTGCTTTTAAAGCCAACTAGCCGACCGGTATAACTTTATAATTAATTTAGCTCATTCACTTTCAAATTTTTTTACTCTAGAGACACTGAGAAAATTTTGCAAGAAAATTTTAAATGTGATTAATAACTAAGTATTCTCAAATCAAGTAATAGTGTTTTGTTAATTATGAAATTAGTAATTACATTATTTCAAATAGCAATTTTCTTATTTGTTCAACTTCTTTATCAAAACGTATAATTGACATTGTAAAAATTAAAGAGCCCCATCAAATATGCCGTTTTTTAACTACATACTACCATGAGAAAAACTTACACATTCCAATTCCCCTAACCCAAGTAGAGAAGTGCTTAAATGTTTTCTGGATATAGCCTCTCCGTTTTCGTTTGTTCCTCCATGTCCCGACCTTAAGTTGGTGACAGAATCAAAAATTCAGCCCGTTGCGTGCGGATATTGATGAAATATTTAAGCTGGTGATACAATCAAAATTTGAATGCGCATAAAATAATTAAGATCAAATCGAGAAAGTCGTCCAAATTATACTTGTAAATAAACGGCGCATCAGTTGTCACTTGCCGCACGCAGCAATCCATTGTAATTGACCAAGCGTTGGATGCGTTGCGTGCGACTGTCAACGCACACAACGCATGCGTTGGTTGTGTCACCAGCTTTAATCTGCTTTACAGACATTCCGGGTTTATTTTATATTTCTATGTGCAAGCCATATTCTGTTTGCACTAGCTGCAACAGCCAGAGTCAGAGCCAGGCCAGCACCACATTCTGTTCTAGTCTCAAAAGTCCAATAAGCTGTCAGTTCACTCCTGATTTTAACAAGGAATTTAAACTCTATAGGTCATTGTGCGTATAAACGAACCATATTTTAACTTCGGGACTTTCTCGAATTGAATTATATATCTACCTCATTTATGACCTTTTAAATCCAGATTGAAATTTGATCAGGATTGAAAACTGTCTTGAGTCAAGCCTATTTCGAAGGTGTTTACGCCCTTTTTCAATTTGCCCTATCCTTAAATGCGTTCGAATCGAATCGAAAAGAGCTTACAAAAGCCCTCTTTGAACAAAAATCCCTTAGTAAAGTTTTTAAAATTCTCGTAAATTTATTTCAGTAACCTTTGGCTTCAATTAATTTCTTCTTTCAAAGTGGTTAAACTAATCCGATAGAAAAATTCAATAGAATTATTTTGACGTTATGAAAATTTCAAGCTGAATCGAAATGTGGGCTGACCGATCCGATTTGAAAGTATCGATCCGGTTCGAAAAAGTGTTTATGGAAGTGGTTTGAGTCGATCTACATCAAAGACTATCCACAATAAGATGTGACACTCGTCACGTGTCACGTATTTCCTTATCTAAATTCGACTTTGGTACAGTTACCAAAAGAACTTAAGGGGTTATTCTACTAATCGCCCAGTAAAAAAGAGGTATTTTTAAAATCAAAATAAAACAAAAACTACAATAGATATCGTTTCGAAATTTTGCATTATTATATATTATCGGATGAACATTAAATTATTGTCAATTAAAGCACATTTGAAAACAAAATGGCGGCTGCCAAGTTCAGTGACGTCATACGTAAAAGTTAAAAAAAGTTTTGCGCCTGGTAAAACTGTGGTGAGAATATTAATTTGCAATAAAAAAAAAACAAAAAATTATTAGTTTGAGCTATAAACTACTGCACTGACCTAAGTTTAGGCCAAAATTTATATTTTTTTGGACTTTGCCACAAGTTTGAAAAAAAAGTGTCAATTTTCGACATTTTCTTGATTAAAAAATAACTTGTCATTTTGCCAAAACATTTTTTTTCGCTCCAAACTGTGGTCAGTGCAGTAGATAACTACTAAATAAGTATGTACACAAAATTTGAAGTCGATCGGTTAATTAGTTTTTTTGAAATTTTACCACGCGCGAAAAAAAAGTATGTCACGAGAAAAACGCGTTTAAAGTTTTTGCAACCGAATTTTTTGCTATGCACAATACACAAACTATCGAAATACCGAAGGGAGCGGAAAGTGTTATAAACTCAAAACGAAGTAAGATATCGTTGTGAAATTTTAAACTGTTATTCTTGAGATACTTTTCTATCGAAATATGCAAAAAAAAATCGAAAACAATTTTTTTGATTAGTAGAATAACCCCTTAAAGATTTTGCAAGAAGTAGATAGTATTAAGAAAGTCATATGCAAGAAAGGGGTAAAAAATTGAGAGGAAATGGGACGAGAATTGAAGCACTTCTACAGGGTGCCTCTTTATATTTTACAAGTTTTCTATATACATATGTACGCTTCGCAGTATTATCTTTACCAAAAATTGTTAAAACACACAACATTTTATTACTTAAGTTCACAGCAAAGCATGTACGTTCTTATATAATAATTAATTTCTCAAATGGTAACACTTTTCGAATTAATTTTACAGGTTGCAAATTTTCTCTGAAAAAATCAAGACCACCCCATACTCTTCGCTATCTAGAGCCACGCACAAACGCCGCATTATTTTTGCGCCTTTAAAAATGCAGAATGAAAAAATGTAAAGAAACACATTCGTATTTATCTGTGTGTGCTACATGCCTCTTCCCCCTTCTTTATTCAGAACAACCTTATACCAGGAACATTGCACGGAAATAATTACGAACACTTATGAATGCATGTGTGCTTGGGATTAGTGCCTTTTGCGCCTTTAAAAGTTAGTTTGCAATGTAAGTGCTACAAACACTGAGATATAGAAATGGACAACTCGTCCCATACAAAACGCCTATATCAAAATGGTCCACTTTACGTTCCCTCGTGCTCACACCATTAACTGATTTTGAGCAGTCAGCTGTGGATTTGAATTCTTGTCAAATGCATTTTTGTAGCATTACTCAGTTCTAAAGACATAAACCTACTAAGTAATTACACCGAAAATTATTAAATAATTGGTTTTGTATCTTAAGATCCTTAAAAGGAATTCAAATATGAAATTACGGCACTTTGAGATACTATTGAATTTCAATACAATTTCCAAGTTTTCAGTATAAATTTTGTTATTGAATTTTGATAATTAATCTTTTAGTATCCCATACGGTAAAATCTTCTTATTTTATGCCAAATTTACCTACAAAAAATTGCACAGAAACTTGAAAAAATCCAGGTGGCATAATTTGGCGAATTAATTCGGATTTAATTGCATTTATGAAATTTTATTGTAACTAAAATTAAGTGGGGATTATATAATAGAAAAAGCACAAAAGTACTCTAATTATAACTTTTGAGTTGTTAAAACAGTTGTTTAGCAATGTAAACCGCCTTTCCAAAAGAGAGCATTTCGACGTTTTGCTGAGAATTTTTTAATGAAAAATGTGTTATTCCAGAAACTTCTCACTGCGCAATGATTTGATGCTACTTTTAGGGGAATTAGATTAAAGTGTGCAGTATACAACTTTGAAGATAAAGCTTAAGGAAGCGTGATATCATTCTCCGAGCGTAGTAAAGTCCGACTAATGTTAGTGCAGACAATTGTTGTATTAGTCAGCAGTGGAGACAGGAATAAAACAAATTTTCTTATGCAGAAACCCCCCCATAAACTATTTTTTAACGCCGTCTGTAAGAAGACCACCCCTAACCGTGCGAAATGAACGAGCGCCCATGCTACTTCGTTCTTTCCCTTTCATTTATTAAAGTCGTATTTCTCTTTCTATGGGCACCTCTGTTTTTACTACGCTCACGTACAGGGCTTTCATACGATACAGCGTTTCCTGAGGTTTTATATTCAAAGGTATACAAAAAGAAATAAATACAATTTTTAAATTTGCCGCCTTTTGGAGGCGCCCATCTTGTCTAATGTGAAAGAAATAAACATATATATGCACCCTATATCTGAACTGTCCTTAGGTGAGAACTGTCAAAAGGGTGCACCTTTTGAAACCTTTGAATATAAAGCCTCAGGAAACGCTGTGTCGTGTGAAAGCCCTGTACGTGAGCATAGTAAAAACAGAGGTGCCCATAGAAAGAGAAATACGACTTTAATAAATGAGAGGGAAAGAGCGAAGTAGCATGGGCGCTTGTTCATTTCGAACGGTTAGGGGTGGCCTTTTTACAGACGGCGTTAAAAAAGAATTTTTGGGGGGGTTTGTGCATAAGAAAATAAATTTGTTTTATTCCTGTCTCCACTGCTGACTAATCCAAAAATTGTCTGCAGTAATACTAGTCGGACTTTACTACGCTTGAAGAGTGATATTGCGCTTCCTTAGGTTTTATCTTCAAAGTTTGAAACAGCAAATTGAGTGGTCCATTTCTATATGTCAATGGCTATACGTAAGCATTTTGTTTTCTCTCGTTCGCTCTTATCGGAATTTACGTAAGGAATGGTTGACAGTAGTTCTTTGCCGCTTTATCTAAAGGGACATTTTTCTTGATCCCGTTTTCGGAATTGCATATGGGTTAGACCTTTGAGGCGGTATAGCGAGTGTCAAATCTTATTCTATAGCTAATCTTTGATATACATTGACTGGAACCGGCTTGAAAGAAGTCGTAAACAAGGGGACACACGTATCTTGTTTGTTTACTTTTTGCCTTTCTTTCATTGGATGGATGGAATATATGTATATGTAGTATGTATTGTAGAGAACAATAAATAGCAAACTTACAATCATTAACATTTGAAACTAAAATCACTAAGTAGTCACACATCGGATTCAGATTTTATTCGTTGAATAGATATAAGTCTTGCTTAATACATTGAAATCACTTAATGAAGTATTTACATTTAGCAATCACACGTCAATCAACTTTACCGACCCATTACACCAATTTTTATTCAATGACATATTTTGCTAAAGCCCCGATTAAATCGAAATTAATAAAATATAAGTCAACGAAAAAAGTGATATCTAAAGCTAGGCACACAATTAAGGAAGTATTCTGATTCTCTAACCTTTTTTCATTATTTTTTGACGTGATAACGTCTTATAAATCGATGACCGCCGGCTGCACGCACGAAAAAGCATGACTCATTGTCACGTTCCGCCTGAGCCGAGCGTGCAAGCGAGAGCGCGGAACAAGCGAGAGCGCGGAACAAGCGATAGAGAGGCACGATCGGCCTAAGCGTTTCAGTGATAATAATTCAATTCAATTCATAAAAGTATGCAATTTTTCATCAATGTTTTCTTATGACGTTATCACGTAAAATTATCGTCCGTAAACCGACTTTACAGACAACCAATTTTTTTTTTGTCTTTTTTACATATGATAATATATATATTTAATATTACAAAAAAATTTTGTTTGGATTTTTAGGCCCCTATATGGACATAAGCCGGCGGCCTCAAAATGACTCCTTTTATTTCTGGCTGACATGATTTCTCCATTTAGGAACATCTGAAACCAAAAATTTCAAAAGATTATTAAAATATAAGTAAGCGGCTATCCCATGAACTAGGATAAATCGTTTTGACTGAAAAAAAAAACGAAATGGCGGACTTTTAAAATTTTCGATCTGTTTTTTGCACTTTTTTTTATGTTAATTGTTTAAAAAAAGGGGTATATGTTAATCAATTTTTATAATCCTAGTTCATGCGAAAACTTCACGTGTTTGGAGTAACTCCTCAACATTTGAGCGAAATCGGTCGAGTGGTTTTTGTTAAATCGTGTCAGTCAAGGTCGAAAAACGTTGTTTCGAGAAAAACGCGTTTAAAGTTTTTTTTGTTTTTAAAAAAAATACAGAAAATCTTAAAAAATAAAGTATCTTACGTTAGTCAGCGAGTAGTTTAAGTAGTTTAAGCCAATTTATTGTAGCTTGTATTAAGCGAAATAAATAAAATGATGCCTGCTCCATACATTATGCTTCAAACATATCATTTTCCTGGCTTTTACTTTTTAGAAGCTCGGCTCTACGCTCTTTGGAAACTTCAAGAAAATTGAGAACCCTCTTAAGTTATGTTTAGAAAATCTTAAAATATTAAGTAGCTTATACCCTAGACACGTTATGCCCTAACTGATAAACGATTATGTTGATCAAAACCTCTAATTAAACCATTAAGGATTCACGTACAGACAGTGTATCCAATTAACCTAAAATCTATGGTTAACTATTGCCAAATTTTATCAGCTTTTTTACAATTTATTATTGCTGATTTATAAGGACAACAACAATTTATAAGACAGAAGCACTTCGTTTCTGTTTATCAGTTGTGCACTGACATAGGTACTGACGAAAATGGCATAAAAACCACAGAAAAGGAGCTGTAAAACGACGAATTATTTCGAATGAATTCCATTTTTGTCCTTTTACTGTAACTAAAATTAAGTGGGCATTATAGCAAAAGCACAAAAGTGCTTTAATTATGATTTGAGTTCTTAAAGCAATTTTTAGCGATGTAAACCTCATTCCCAGAAGTGAGCATTTCAACGTTTTGGTGAGAATTTTTCAATGAAATGATTATTCCAAAAACTTTCACTGCGAAATTTTTTGAGATTTGATGCTACAATTAGGGGATTAGATTTAAGCGTGCAGGATGCAATTACGAATAAATACAAATAATAAATTTACAGCCTTTTGAAGGCTGAAGGCCCTAATACGAAAGAAATAGACAGATATATGCTCCATATATTTGAATCTTTGAAGATAAAGCCTCAGGAAGCGCGATATCACTCTTTGAGCGTAGTAAAGTCTAAAAGACTAGGGTTAGTGCAGACAATTTTTGTATTACTCAGCAGTAAACATAGGAATAAAACAAATTTTCTTATACACAAACTCCCCAATAACTCGTTGTTAATGCCGTCGTCTGTAAAAAGAGCACCCGTAACCGTGCGAAGTCAACAAATGCCCATGCTCCTTCGCTGTTTCACTCTCGTTTATCAAAGTCGTATTTCTCTTTCTATGGGCACCCCCGGTTTTACTACGTCCGCGTACAGGGTTTTTACACGATACAGCATTTCCCTAGGCATTATATTCAAAGTTTGTCAGTCTCTTTATTCATTGCGAGAATACAGATTTTTTCGCTGAAGTTCTGTCAGTGGGCAACTGACGTTGTTTGTCAAATATTCTTGCGGCTAGTCAACAAATCAACAACTTTCGTGGTTTTCAGATTAAAGATAATTTGTCGAAGTGAGTAAAACTAATATTCGAAGCGTATGATGACAAAGAACAAAATTGACATAAGTGGCGATGGAGGAGTACTCAAAGAAATTTTAGTGAATGGAATAGGAGACGAGACTCCCACAGCTGGTTGTAAAATTTCGTTACATTATGTAGGGAAATTATCGGATGGGAAAATATTTGATACTAGTGTAGAAAGGCAAACACCATTTGAATTTGATCTGGGGAAAGGTAAATTAGTTATACTTTTGGAACAATGGAATGAATAACTTACTTTCAGAGAGTGTAATAAAATGTCTAGAGCTAGGTGCTTCAACTATGAAAAAAGGAGAAAAATGTATTTTAACTAGTAATTCATCTTACGGATTTGGAACTTCCGGTAGTCTTCCAAGTGTTCCTCCTAATTCTACATTAACTTTTGAAGTAATATTTTCGACTTGGGTTTTCTTGTTTCATTACTGAAACCTTGTTTTAGGTTGAAATGCTTGGATGGAAAGGAGAAGACTTGAGTCCAAATAAAGACGGTAAAATCGAACGGTTTGTTGTTGTTAGGAGCAGTAAAAGAAAAACTCCAAACGATGGTGCGCACGTTAAAAGTAAGTTTCAATGTGTTAATTAGAATTAAATTTTTAATATATAGTGACGTTAGGTTTGGTAGCTACTACCAAGAATAATTTATATGAATTTTTATAACTTAAATATAACTTGTACATTATAGTCGGCAAGCCGTGATAAACTTTTATGGTGGAATTTGCTTTGTGTTCTGAAGGATGTACTCTGTTATCGTACCTTTAATCTTTTTTATGGCACCCGCACCTTGTGCGTAGAAGCAGCCCCACACTAATGCATTATTTTCTCCAAATTTAACTGTTTTTAGGCTTCCGTACCTTAAAAGGAAAAACATAACACTTATAAGATCAATTTCCTGTCCGTTCGTTTTTCCGTCTGTCGCAGAGATTTTTCTCGAAAGTATGTAACGTAGAAATTTGAAATTTGGCATAATGTTAGGTCTTGATAACGCGCACATGTATATCGCCAGTGAACGATTAGAAAACAAAATTATTTTAGATTAAAATGGGGGTCGGTTTGGTCCAAAGAAAGCAAATGTTTTAATTAATATATCGTGTGAGCTATCAATTGAAAGAGCTCTCTCAAAGGATTCTATAAATATTTTTTTATAATTCTTGTTCCAGTGGTCTTAATGATATAGCTCAAAATTTACTAGAAATTAGCGTTCCTCCTGGTTTCCTAGGTTTCTAAAGCTAAAATTTAGATTTTAATAGGGTTTGTGTTTACTTTCGTAGGCCTTTCGTTTGACCTACATATATATAGTATTAATCCTTATCAAATAAAAAGTGTTAGTTAGCTGAAGCATATGGTGTAGATCACATCTGTCCTTTATATCATGTCATTTAGATGTATACTTTAGGAGCTAGCACAGACTTATTAATTATGGGCAATGCAGTTATTACAGCAGATCAGTAGCCGGCACCTACCACCAAATAATATCCATTCTATAAGAAGTGACATAAATTTTGCAATCGACTGTATAAATAAATGCATATTTGAAAATTATTTTTGTTCAAAAATTATTACAGTTGGTGACTTTAAAATCGATTTTAACACTCATCCACGAAAAGATCTATCACTATACTTCACATCATTAGGAATGAGCCCGTTAATAACAAAGCACACCACAAGGGGAAACAGAGTAATAGACAACGTATTTCTAATGTTTCAGTATAATATGAGACAACTTATTAATTTTTCAGTTATGACAAGCAAATTTAGATAAGATTTAAATATACATAAATAAAAAAAGGTTTAATTTGGTCTATGGACTGCTCACTGTAATATTGGTATAGAACTCTGATTGTGCGAGTCCGACTCGCTCTTGTCCGGTTTTTTCGGTGTACTTACATAATATACAGTAAAGGAACGGCTACGTGTAGTCTGTGTGAATGAAGCATCTCCGGCGGGGAAAATTTCAGGGGAAGTGAGCCTTGAGTGAGAAGACGATACTTTGGCAACTTAAGGGGGTTCTCTGGTTTGACGGTCGGATTTTTAAGCATTTTTTGGGATTTTTTTGTGAGAACCAATGAAAAGATAAAACTTTGGAGTTTTTATCATTTATTTATAAGTGTTTCAAGAGTATACATATAAATTTTTAACTAAAAATATTAATTAGAACCAAAGTTATAGCGCTCTGAAGACACCTCCCTCGAAAAAATGGACGCTCACTCCCTCCACGAAATCAGCTGATTGGCTTATCTGAAACTCAAAAAATTGGCGGTGTTTTAATCTGTAAGCTTATATCCACGAAATGGACTATTATGAAACGAAAATTTTGAAAAATGGATTTTTGACAGACTTCGGAACAAAAAATTTCGAATTTTATGTATTTTTTGTCAACTTTTTGTTAAAAAAAAATAGAAATATTTTAAATTTTGGGGTGATAATAGATCATTCCGTGTTTATATGTATATGCTGAGTCGACCCTATAAATTTGAAGTGAATCGGCCAAGCCGTTCTCGAGATATGATGGAAAGTTTGAAAAACATAGTATTGAGAAAAACACGTTTGAAGGTTCAAGTACAGTTACAACTATAAAAATTCTAACTTACCATTAATCTGCGATACCTGGTCCATAGAGTACACCTTCCTCCTTCTCTTGAAAGCCTTCTACAGCAGATTTTTCTGCTTTTGCAGAAAAATCGATTTTTTGAACCCATCAAACCAGAGAACCCCCTCAACAAGTTTGTGATTTGAAGGGATCACAATGTTTTTAACTGATTTTTTTAATTAAAAGTGCAAACAAAGAAGGTAAAATATGATAAAAAATAGTGTGCAGAATATTGGTTTTCGTTTATTGTGTAAATAGTGCAATACCTAAGGTGAAATCGAAATAAGGTGATATTCCCCTTGCCTGTTTTGCTGCACTTCCACAAATCATACGTACAGGGCTTTTACACGATATAGCCTTTCGCGTATTTGTTCTTCTATGGCTAAAAACTGATAATCCGAAAATCACAGACACACTTCAATTTTATATATCTGTATTCATTCGTATTTGCAATTTTAAAGCAATATTAAAATAGTAATTTTTTCTTTTAATTTTAAGTACACATAACCGGCCAATATGATGGAAACATATTCGAAGACCGTGAGGTTGATTTTGATGTGGGAGAAGGTTCTGAACGTGGCATAATAGAAGGTGTTGAAATTGCTATTTTGAAAATATGCATTGGTGAAGTTTCCAGGTATTAACTTTAACACTTATAAGAGAATTGTTAATGCATTTTCATTTTAGACTTGTTATACATCCTAAATATGCTTTTGGAGAATCTGGAAACTCAAGCCTGGGAATTCCACCTAACGCTGTGGTTGAATATGTTGTTACTTTGAAGGAATGTGAAAAGGTCTTTTTCTTTAAGTTTTGAATGCCAATGTATTAATAATATATTAATGTGTAGGCCGTCGTGGAGTGGCGTTTGGATAAAGATGAGAGTCTAGCCCAGGCAAAGTTATTTAAAGAAAAAGGAAATAACTATCTCAAACTCGGAAAATACAATTTGGCCATCAAAATGTACAAGAAAAGTAACAATTATTTATCAAATTGTGGTAAGTATTTTTAGATAATCTATACATGAGATGGATATAGGCCTTATTGAAATTAAAAAGCGTGCTATTGCACTGAAAATTGATGCCATTTGCGAATTTAGCTAACGGCCCGGGCGCTGTTGGGCCAATAGGCAAAACGACGCGAGTTAGGCTATCGGATTGACGATATTAGGCCTATAGCGAAATAATACGCGATAAATGTAAACAAAACATGCCTTTCTCTAATAGTGCACTATGCACTTTTCGCTCGCACACAAGCATGCATTAGTGGAGTATATCATATTTTTAAAATAACAAATGACTTTTTACGCGTTTTAAAAAATAAAAATATTCGGAGGCTTATAAATTCGTGCGAATTTTTTTTTAGTCTCCGGGTATTTATATTTTTTTAAAATAATTTAAAAAAAAAATAAAATATATAGCTGAAGAAAAAGAATCCTGACCTATACATGAGATAGCATATGGCTGCTTACTGGTTCTGACCTTGAATGTCCACACACCACCGCAAAGAGTCACATACGGTCCGAATTTAGGGACTATAAATAGAACAAAAAGGAAGCCAATCGCGCTTGCCTCTTGCATGCAATAAATACTCTTAGGAAGAATAGAAGAATAAATATCCCCAAGATAGAAAGAGACAACTCTATCGGCTATATAAACCCAATATAAAATTCAAGTAAATAGGTCAGATTATTTACTCAGGTTATGGAAAAGACAAACCTTATGGAAATTTGGGAATATCCTTTCAGTCAGCAACACCCTAAGTCGTACATCAACGATTTGCAAAATCCCACGAAGAAAGGAAACTTCAACGGAAAAAATGCGAACAACATAAGTCTATTTCTTTAGGAGGTGGAGAGACGAAAGAAACATTAAAATGCACCACCATCAACCATATTACAAATAATCATTTCCACTTCCAACTGCCAGCAATTTGTTTAGGGGCGTCAAAGACCGGTGCGGAGAGAGAGGTGAGGCTCGATTTGTGTGCGCCTGCCGCTGAGCGAGGCATCAAGGTTCTCGAGTGAAGAAGATAAAAGGTGAATGTTCGGTGAAAAAGAGGGCATCCCCGCGCCAGTCTTTGATGTCAGAATTTCCTACAACAAAGCTGACCGAATGGCGAGCCGATGCCGGAGCGCCGCACCCGAGCGGCCGGCGTGTTCGGGTCAAAGATTATCCAAAACGAGATGTGACACTCGTGACGTACTTCCTTATCTAAATTCGACCTTGGTACAGTTACTCAAACGATCTTGAAGATTTTGCAAGAAGTAGATAAGGAAGTTATTTGCAAGAAAGGGATAAAAATTTGAGAGGAAATGAAAGGAGAATTGAAACACTTCTATAGAGTGTCTCTTTATTTTTTACAAATTTACGATACCTGCATCACATTATAATATTTACCCAAATTTGTTAAAACAAACAAAATTTTATTGCTTAAGTTCATAGCAAAACATGCACGTTCTTATTCAATAAATGAGCTGTTTATTTTGAAAGTGGTACAAGTCCAAAATGTCATAAGGTCAATTTTTCTATATTCTTTTAAAGTAAATTCGACTTTATGCCAGTTTGGACTTGTACCATTTTCAAACTAAACAGCTTACATATTTTCCAAATGGAATTAATTTCTCAAGTTGTAAAACTTCGCTGAGAAAATCAACCTCACCCAGTACTCGCTTGCTAGAGACACACACGATGAACTGAACAAGATGGAAAGCAACAACAAAATGAGCGTATCCGTATTTAAGGCATGTGTGTGCTACCTGCCTCTTCCCCCTTCTTCAATTCAGATCTTCCGTATCAACGAACATTGCAAGGGGAGGGTACTAATACCATCCACGCACGCATGCATGCTTCTCTACCGAAGCTCTAGAACTGCATGTAAAAAAAAAATTCTACACATTATTCTCTGCAGTGTAAGCGCTGTGTGTGAGCATTTTGTGGTAGCCTATTTTTGTCTCGTTCGCTCTTATTGGAATTTACATAAGGAATGGTAGGCAGTAGTTCTTTGCCGCCTTATCTAAAGGGACATTTTTCTCGATCTCGTTTTGGGAATTGCATATGGGTTAGAGCTTTGAGGTGGTATAGAGAGTGTCACATCTTATTGTAGATAGTCTTTGGTTCGGGCCAGGGTGAAATAAGAAGGTGAACCAACTCCTATCCCGTCACAAAGGATGAGGCGTGCGAGAGAATCCGGTGGTTCAGAGATTTAAGCGTAGAGGGCTCTTGGGTTCTGGGTCCGTGTACATGTGCGATTTTTACATGTGCGCGTGCGATTTTTACATGGGCGGGTGCGGTATGCGAAGAGGGTAGAGGAAGAATTGGAGAATGTAAATGCTAAATGCGGATCATTATGAGTCGCACGTGTATTCCTTCGTAAAAATGTAACCTCTAAATATGAAATACAAAATATCTCAGAACTTGATGTGAAATATAATTTAAATATAAAAATATTTTCCATAATAAATCGGAAACAATGGTTTGGCATTGTGTATTCCCTAATTGTGTTTGAGGAGTTATTACCAGAAATTCTACGAGTTTTGGCAGAGTTGTGGTGTACACTGATTTCAAAACGCGCGGGTTCCTGGAACATCAATGCCTCTAAGCGGTGATTGAAAGTACTACCGGATTCTCTAGCATAGTGGAGGAGCTGAGTTGGTTCACCTTCTTATTTCACCCTGGTTCGGGCTCTTCGAATGCTGGAGAGGTGTAAACGAAGGAGCGCCCGAAGAGTGTTCGGGTTCTGGTCGATTCCGTCCGATGCCGGCCAGCCGGCGCACACGAGCGCTCACACCTCTGTGATGCATTGCAAGGCGTCACGAAATCAATTCATTGTTTTTTTTTTTTTTATATATATATCGAGATTTGTATATCCGCCCTTAAGAAGTTTCACTTAAAAAAGAAATAAGCACACGCGGATGAATACATACAAGCAATCCATTTTGCTCGTGAAAATTTATTAGACAGGGTGTTTCATATAGCACATACCAAAATAAGTGAGATGAAAGATCTCACCAACGAAAATATGTATGTATAAAGAACTGGCACCCAATACAACTTTGTGCTGTACGAAATTCTTGCTGTAATAGTCCTTGTCCTTCAATGTTATGGTTGTTTATCGATGATTTGATCACAAAAAGTAAATCTCAAACTAATTTGCTGCGCCTCAACCTTCTATCAAAAGATCAAAGACGTAAACATTTCCTTTTTTGCGAGCTTATGGAGCTATGTACTTATAGCATTGCATATGGGCATATTTATATTTAATACTAGCTGGCCCGGCAGACCTTGTTCTGCCTTTTCCGGTGGGTGGCGCGATGAGTTTGATTTGGTAAAAGTTCTTCTATAAGAATGTCTAGACAGTAGAGGTCCACTAAGTCACTAAGCACCAAATTTGATGGAAATCGCATAAACTTTAAATTTTGGATGCTCATATCGACGAAAAATTCTTATATGCATGTTTTATCTATACATTATTTGTCCGCGGGGAAATGTCAATATCAAACAAATATCAACATCGCGTCGGGCAAGATGAATTATGGGGCACCTACCAATACCTTGTCCAAATTAGCTGTTCTTTTCATAATCATTTTTTATATTCTCTTTTCGATGTAATATTTGCTCTTTCCATTCTTCGCAGATTTTTGAAAGAAAGTGAAAAATTGGGCGATTTGATTTCTCTGATACCATCAAGAGAACTAAAATTCATGAGATCTTAAAATTAAGCACACAATTTTGCGTATTATTCTTTGTATCACAGCACAATGAAAATAAAATCAAAATTATGACACAAAAAACTAAATTTCAATGCCTGACAATAATACTTATGGATACTTATGGAATTTAAAAATTAATTACAACCCTTTTTCTACAAAAAATCTTTAAATTTGCAAAAAAAATATTGACAGTCACTTATCAAGATAACAACTATCCTATCTTTTAAGTTGGACCAAACAATACATATTTACAAAATTTCATCGAAATCGGTTCAGCGGTTTCGGAGATTAGCGTAAACGCACATCGTGACACGAGATTTTTATATATAAAGATAGGGTGTTTCATATAGCGCATGCCAAAATAAGTGGAATAAAAGATCTCACCTAGCAAACAAAACATTATTTGACGGAAGGAAGCGAGGGGTGTCATCTCAACCGTTTAGGAGTTACAGGATGATTCATAAACTCGAATTCTTCACGGTATGCACATCGTTATTTTATTTTGATCTACTCAACGCAGCGACATAGAACTTCCGCTAAAAATCTACTATTCCAATTTCCTTTCCAAAAATGTTAGCAATGTTGACCTACTAATTCGAAACTGGAAAAAATGTTTTTCATAAAGGATCAGTCAAGGTTTTCTAAGGAATAGGTTTTTTTTTACTTCTATTTTACCTAGACATGCTGTAGCTTTTTCGGAAAGACAATAAGATGGGCAAATGGATAAAAAAAAAAATAGATGTGTTAATTACATGAATTTCGAAGGAAATTTGGAGAAAATCTGAATTTTAGGAAAGTGAAAGACATTTTTCCAGTTTCGAAAGTGAGTGTACCTGGAGTGGTAGGTAGTAGGTCAACATTGTTGACATTTATGGAAAGGTAATTGGGATAGTCGATTTTTGACGTAAGTTCGATGTCGCTGTGTTGAACAGATAAAAAATAAAAATACAACAATGATGCGCATACCATGAAAATTTCGAAGTTATGAATCACCCTGTAACTTCCAAATGGTTGATGACGGTGATTCATATATTAGAATTTTTGATGGTATGCGCATCGTTTTATTTTTATTTTTTGATTTATCCAATGCAGCGACATCAAAGTCACGTCAAACATCTATTATCCCAATGTTCTTTCCAAAAATTTCAACACTGTTGACCTACCACCTGCCACCAAGTTGCTTGGAATAATATTCCGGTCACCATTTGTCGTACTTTGGTGGAGTCTATACTTAATAGAATAAGAAAGAAAAAAGATGGATCCGATATCTCTTTATTGATATAACAAGCATCATTAGCCGTTGTATTTGATTTATCGTTGGAGCAAGACTGACCTTAGAAATACATATTTTCCATTTCGGGAAAATATAATGATCAATTCCCGAAGATCAGAATTCATTGGCTATCCACGAGGCATAATGATAAACAGAATATCGATTTTAAAATAAAATTGCAAAACAAACGACTTAGAATGCAAAGTGCTACCAAAATGGATGCGAACAATACCATTAAATGAACAGAAACTTATCAGAAAGCAGGGTAGATCAACTATTTTGCACTCAGATCAGAAAAGACCAACTATTTTGCTTCGAGAACTAATAACTGAATATGTGTAGCATTAGTACTATTTTTTCTATATGCATTTTATACTATTAATAAGTTGAATGAAAGGACAATGTAGTTTTTAAATTATAATTATTTTTTCGACAATATATTGTTTTTTACAAAATAATGGTATGGGTTATAAAAATATTCCTCAATTTTATATGTGGATTAAAATATTTTGCATAGGATTGCAATATTGTAGGATTGTATTATGAATGACATTTGTTTAAACTAAATTTTACTTATGTTCCAGATAACGAAGAATCGCAACAAACAAAAATAGCAATAAATTTAAATATTGCTCTCTGTAATAAAAACATTGGAGAAATATTTGAGGCTAAAATGGCAGTAAGTGTTTTAAAACTTTGTATGCTTTTTTAAATGTTATTATTACAGTGCAACAAGGTGTTGGAGTTGGATGCTTATAATATTAAAGGACTGTACAGAAGAGGTCAATGTAACTTAGCTTTGAATGATTATGAAAATGCCTTGAAAGACTTTCAGAAGGTAATAATTTACATAATAATAATTTGCATGTCTTATCTTTTTAGTCAAAAACGTCTTCAATGTTATGGTTGCTTATCGTTGATTTGATCACAAAAAGTAATTTTCAAACTAATCTGCAGCGCCTCATCCTTCTATCAAAGACGTAAAAATTTGCTTTTTTTGCGAGCTTATGTTACAAGCGACTGACAAAATGTTTTTGCATATTATTATTTATGTATACTCAAAATTGATAAATATTTAAGCTCCATTCCCAATGCTAGGATGACTTGGGAGCACGAAAAACTGTTACTAATATTGCTTAATAAATTTAATTCTTCTTCCAGACTAATGAATTAGATCCGGAAAATAAAGCAGCTGCAAATCAAATTACTATTTGTAAAAAGAAAATCAAGGAGTTCAACGAAAAGGAGAAGAGAGTGTATGCTAATATGTTTACAAAATTTGCTGCAGTTGATGATCATGTATGTATATATAAAGTTATTAATCCATAATAGTATTTCGAGTTTGAGATGTTGAAATAAACAAATTTAGAAAAATAGAGACAGACAGACTTGGGGGTAACATATAATTCTAAGATTTATTATTATCAGAAATAATATCTTATCAAAGTAGTAATATTTATAATTAGCTAGCCTATGTGGGTGTTGCTTGGATGCTATCATATGGCCCCACACTCGAATAATTTGGTCCTATTCGAAACGTCTCACATGCATTTAACATGTTCTTCTAGTCTTGCATTTCAATGACAAAATATACGATGACATATACAGTGACTCAAAAAACTGTTCCAATAATCGGTTAGTTGATATATTTAACCTTACCATGCATTCAATATTTCCTTTTTTTGAAAACGGCAAACAGGAAAATAAACCTCATAATAACAGCGTTGTATTTCCAGCAAATTATTTAATTCCTTTCGAAACTTAAGTAAATAACAGTATTTTTGTAAATAAAATGCATTGGAACGGTTTTTTGTGTTTATTGAAAAATATCTTTTTATATTAATATTTTGTATAACTTCCTTTATTTTGCAAACAATTATTTATTCTTCTTGGCAAACTTTCGAAAATATTTTTAATATAATCTTCTGTGATCGATTCCCAAACGTCTTGTGTTCTTTGCCATAGCTCATCCATACTTTTTGGCCATGTCATAAAATTGCTCAGTTTTCTTTTAAAAATGAACCAAACGTGTTCAATAATATTAAGGTCTGGAGACTGAGCTGGCCAGTCAAGAACCTTAAAATTATTTTCTTGCAGCCATTGTTTGGTTTTGCGGGCTGTATGTTTGGGATCATTATCATGTTGAAAAATGATCCTGTTCTTGCAAGCCTCAAAAATGGTTATACTTTCAGCCAAAGATGTTTCGAGGATCCCAATGTAATCATCAGCTGTCATTCGGTTGGTAATACGATGGAGTTTACCCAATTTTGTGCCCATCATACAGCCCCAGACCATAATATTACCTCCACCGAACTTAACCGTTGGTTGAACTAATCGGTCTTGCAATGGACCAGAACGTTTTTTCCACACCCACTGTCTCCCATCAGAACCTCTTAAGTTGATTTTGGTCTCGTCGCTAAAAATAACTCTTGACCAGTCGTCCAGTGTCCAATTTTCATGTATTTTGGCAAAATTTAAGCGAAGTTTTTTATGCCGTACTGTTAATAAGGGCTTTTTCACTTTGGGTTTACGTTTACCACGCAAACCTTCATTTCGTAGGCAATTTCGTACGGTTTCGACGCATCCCATGAAATCTGAAGAAGAAACCAAATGCCGGTGTATTTGTTTAGCGGTATCCATTTGTCCACTCTGTGCAAGACGAACGATAAGTCGAGATCGTTCGGGTGAAATCAATTTAGGTCGACCTCCAGCACTCTTAGGGAAATTATTATTGTGGTTTTTCAGCAGTCTAGCAACTGTTCCTAAGCCGATATTGAGTCGCACCGATATTTGACGATAAGAAAAACCTTCATTCGACAAATGTAAAATTGCTCTTCTTTTTTCTTCCGAAATTTTTCTCATTTTAATGAATATCTAAGAATTTATACTTATTAATACAGTTGTACTCAAAATAGTTTTAAAAAATCATTACTAACCGAATTAATTCACTTAAAAAATAATTAAAAATCGTTTTCTATTGGCTGCAGTTGAAAACTCCTTAAATAACTTAAACAATATTTAAATTACATACAAAAAATTTCCACACAAAAAACTGTTCCAATTGATTTTAGTAACGTTTTACTAAAAACACACACTATTACTAATCGAGAAAGGCATCCATCTGAAAAAAATTCACAACTTTGATCTCCTCTTTGTTTTTAGCAACCTTATATTGAGTCTGTTCAAATTCTAAGAGTGAATTATAAGAACGAAGGGAAATTTAAAATTTATTGGAACAGTTTTTTGAGTCACTGTATATACATAGACATATTGCAAATAAATTATCGTCAGTGTCCTTTTATCACCAGATATTTGAGGAGTTCGTTATTATTTTATTAAAAACAGGTATCAATTCTGTAATATTACAAGTATAATAAAAGTATAATAAAAACATCGTAATTTAATACTGCAAATGCTTACCATTATAGTGTGTTAATTTACCAGAGAAATCTAATTCTCTTTAAACCATACGATAGCGTAAAAACTACACACCCTTCGATTCACCATAACCGAGAACTTAAGTGATAAGAAATGTGTGCAACTATTGAAATATAAAACTTATAACTTAATTAATAAGAAAATATTATACACTCGCCAAAAAACTTAAGGGGCAATCTAAAAATTCAAAAGATCTTAAAATTGTTGATCATTTATATTTTCACGAAAAATATGTAAATTTTGATAATCCAAAGCTTTCTAATAGCTTGTTCTTTCTAATTTGTGACCTTACATTTTTTTATCATCTCCTACTGCTCTGTGCTAACCATTAGAAGATTTAGAAAAATTATCTCTTATACAGGGTGTTTTTTTATATCGTATGTCAAAATGAGTGGGATGAAAGATCTGACCTAGACAAACAAAAAATTGTAAGGCGGGAGGACATGTCAACCGTTTGGGAGTTATAAGGTGATTCGTAAATTCGAATTTTGCATGGTATGAATATCACTATTTTATCTTTTTTTATCTACTCCCTGTGTCGTATTCCAGAAGTCAAGTACAAAATTCCAATCTTCTGTCGGAATCTCCTTCCAGTAGTTCTTCTAGGGGCATATGATGATATGAATACAGTCTTTCTCGATTAATAACCTTCGTCTCGTAATCGTTTTAGGGTTTTGCATGACGATAATGATTATTTGCTGTTCGACGTCGGAAGAATCTTCCGAAGTTCCAGATTGCGATTCCCTGCTATTTGAAGTTACGCTTCCGCTTTCTCTTAACCTCTGGAAAGTTCACGAAAATACCCATCTTTGGGTACACATCGATTAGGGAATCTCCTTTGGTAATCCCAGACAGCCTCTTTTTCTTTTCCGTCTACTACACCGTCAATGTAAATTATATCGGTGTATTCCTCAAAATAATAAGAAGCCAATCATGATTTTCCATGGAACAGTTTTTTTGCCTCTATTTCACCTGGACATGTTGTACCTTGTTGGATGGGCAAAAAATAAAAATAAAAATTAAGTGCATTAATTACAAGAATTTTGGAGAAGATTCGGGAAAAAGGTGAATGTTAGGAAAAAAAAGTTTTTTTCCGTTTCGGATGGTAGTGTACCTGCAGTGGTAGGTGGTAGGTTAACATTGTTGATATTTTTGAAAGCTAATTATGATAGTAGATTTTTGGCGTAAGTTGATGTCGCTGAGTTGAGAAGATCAAAAGATAAAAATCAAATAATGATGTGCATACCATGGAAAATTGGAATTTACGAATTACCGTGTAACTCCCAAACGGTTGACATGCTCCCCCCTGCATTAAATTTTTTGTTTGTGTAGGTCGCATCATTCATTCCACTCATTTTGACATACGCTATAAAAAACATCCTGTATTAATATATAATATAATAATAAAGTATTGACAGTTGAGTGAATATGCAGGTAAAAGGGGAGTTTTTGTTGAATATTGAACTAGTCGACGAATCATCGTGAAAATCAGTAGGGTCATATGCTAATACAAGGGGCTTGTGGGACTACCGTGAAACGTGAGAGGATTGAATTTTTCTCGGAATCCTCGGAGTTGCGTGCTCTAGGCAACTCAATGAATGAAATCTTCAAGGGAAAAAGGAACACGGACAGATTCATTAGGTTTATATTTTATCTAACTAGTTGAGTAACCCGGTTTCACCCGGTGTATCAAAAACAATACTTAGTTAAATACTTCTGAAATGTTGGTATATCAGCCAGATTAGGAAGTTTAGAAGTATTACTCAAATCTGTGAATGTGGTATAGAACCGTCCAAAACTCATTTTGCTACCACCGTCTATATAGAAGGGCTCATAATATATTTTCTACTTATACGTTTCCATTGTTAAGTGTTAAATAAATAAATAAGGGTATTATTATTATTTTTGTTTTTTTACTATTTCATTCTTACCTTATTGGAAAACATTATCTCTGCCTAAACATTTCGGTACACATGTAAATGTTCAATAGTAAATCATTGGGTATTGAATCAACCATTCTAATTTATTTTCATTATCTATTGCATGTTAAACAGTTACATTTTAAATAGAAACTGTAATCGTATATAAACAATTACTTGATAGATACCTCTTGTGGTGATTCTATGCTGCGTACGATATGTTCCACGAAGTTTGAAATGATCGATGATACACAACACAATGATTGTGGTCTTCTATAACAACATCCAATCGTTTAGCACTTTTAAGTCCGGTGAGATAGAAGCCAAGTTGTCATTAAAATAAAATCGAATGAAAATAACAGAAAGCACAGAGCACAACGAACGCAATCGAAGTCAAGTCTGCGAGTGCGTCATGATTCCAACAGAGCAACTTGTGCCAGTGGCGTCACTACTCTTCTCTCTTTAATATAATGAGAAGAACAATTTTTTAATAATTACTTTGGCAAAAGAAATAATAATAAAGAGACCGATAACACGCTTCGGGCGTTAGTGTGCGGCTCTCCGGCTTTCGGCAGAGACCGACCACGTTTCAGGCGCTCGTTCGTGGGCGCCTTTGCGACATCGGCTAGGCGTGCGCCGCATCGGTTCGGAATTCGGCCAGCTTTATTGAGGGAAATTCTGACGTCAGAGGCAGGTGCGGCTCGATTCGTGTGCGCCTGCCGCTGAACGTGGCATCGAGCGAACGGCTTGATTTTTACTAATATCGTTTAATAAAATTCACGCCTAGAAGAATAATCAAGGCAATCTTTTTCTGTTAGCCACTGGCTGGAGAGATCACATATATTTATGTTTTATACACATGAAATGTACAAAAATCTTAGATAGGCTCCTTTTGCGTCGGGGCTACGGTAATTTTCTATGAGATTTCCGCATTCTCCTTTCGACTACTTCTGGTAAAATAAAGGATATTAAGAAGCTTATGATAACTGAGTGTTTAGAAGCAATAAAAGGTATTCAAACATTTTCTCCCTGGTTTTCCAATGATAATCCTTGTTACGAACATCATTATAAAATATTAGATTATATGTTAACGGCATTATTACGCAAGAATTGTCAATGGTGGACTGAAAAAATGCTAAAGAATATAAAGCTTAAAGGAAATTAGCAATATTACAAAATAAATAATATTTCTTTATCATACAACGAGTATATTGACAAACTCAAAGAAAACTAAGAATAGGTATATACATACATAGAGAGAATATTCTCCTTTCAATATAATAACGGTTTTATTTACCCAATTTAATAAAAACCTATAATATTGATTTCAGTGAATTTATTCAAAAGCCGCCGAAAGGCCGAAATTCCTTCGAATGTCGCCCTTCATAATTTGGAATATTGAAAGGAAAGTAATTTTTCTAAATAAATATCTAAAAATAATTTACAACAAAATTAATTAAAAAAATTAAAACCAGAAAACAATATAGTGAAACAATACATTATGCCGAGTCAACCAATTTGTTGAATGTACATATATTCAATAATTTCATATTCTCATAAAACCTCTCAAATAAGAGCAAAATATAATGTCGTTCCCACACCCCGCTCACCCCTGAGCAAACTTTAGACTACATTCAAATGTTTTTACACACACAACTAGCCGGGATTTATTTAGTTCTCAGTTGATCTTGATACAATTCATTCCACCTCCCACAAAGCTTATGACCAATATCACAATCTTGTGGATTATTTCGTTAATGAAAGCTTCAGGTCGAGATAATCTCAGCGCACAAAGCGAATTTGTTTTGATGATTCCTTATATGTGTTGAAACTTCTTTATGCTTTATTATTCTATTTCTAGTCAAGACGTTTTTTTCTTTCGCGTTTTTCTTGAAACAACTTTGAAACAATTTCACATAATCTCTTAAAAATAAAACGCGACCGCTTACACTCAAATTTACAACATTTTTCTTTTTTGTAATATTATTTAAAATGTAGCATGTATTCAAGCATACAAAACTAACATTAATTTTTGTTTTTCTTGTTTAGCAAAATGGCTTTATTCTTGTAGATAACGTTTTTCGCGGAGGTCAAAACGGTGTGCAGGGTTTCACAATACCGCTTATACATATCTAAAAAATAAAACCATTGACAATATTTTCTACAAAGTATTAGCTTAAGAAATATGTAGGGGCTTTGTAAACTATACAAATTTCGAAGAGTTATAAGACAGGGACAGAACTCTGTGGTGGTATAGTTATAATAAGTATGTTCACCCCGGGAACAAAATACACCCTTTACCCGGGTATTTTCCACAATTTTACACTCGGGTAAAAATGACCTATTTTGTATATATTCTATTCTTATATTCTATTTTTTTTTTCCTTTTGAAAAGCATTGCTTGAATTACAAGAAAAATTCCTTAATAAAACTCAATATATTTTAAAATAAACGGCAAAAAATTAGTGTTTAGTTAATGGTTTTAATTTTATCAAAAATCTTTGTTTGTCTATTTTGAATTGGTAAAAAAGTAAAAAACTATGTCATACATATGTATACTATGCAAATGTGTATATGTAGGTACATCTATTGTTTATTTCAACATCTAATCTTAATTTTAATATTTGTTATTAACAAGTGAAGTAGCTTTCTGATTTTTAGCATGTTATTAAACTACTTTGCACAGTTGTAATAAAGACGAAACATACAAGATTTCCTTTGTAATTCCTAAGATTGAAGAAAGAGAAAGATAAAACAAGGCATAAAAGAAAATGGGGATACTTCAAACAATGTACTCATAGCCAATGTTGGGCACTTTACCAGTTATATACAATTGTATTATATATACATATGTATATAACGGGTAAAGTAGTATGTCGGTCATTCGATGATCTTTGCGAAATCTTCCGACACACTTCCCTATTCGGCAATTAAAATATCTTCGGTCGGTTTTCGGTCTTCTTTCCGCAGCTCTATCTTTACGGACTTTCTACACATTATGTAACAATGTTTTCCACCATCACTGCGCATCTGGGGATTACGCATTCTGAAAGATAAATTTCCTTAGAAAGTCGCCGGACGCATACTTTGCGATTTGGACGAAGTTGTAATGTACTCTCGTCGGTGAAGACTACCTTTTTCCATTCTGAAATATACAGCTTATTTATTGTTTATGAATAGATAGCTTATTTCCAGTTTTTGTGAAATCTCTCGCTATGTATATGTAATCGTCACGTAGAGCTATGGTCTATAGAAATATAGCGTAAATGTAAATTAAATCTGTCAAAATTCAATATTAGTTTTTCTACCTGCTATAATTTTTCAAGCCATTTTTTTACCATTTTTGGAGCAATTCAACGATTGTTTTATTATTTTAGGAAAATATTTAGTAAAAATCACCATGTAATAACAACGGTTTGAATCACGTGAGGACGGAATTTTATATTTAAAGAGAGATGAAAGAAAATTATAATATATATAATTATAATTTTATATTTATTTTTGTAGTCAAATGTTATGGAATAATAAGGAGATACACAGATTTTATGTATACCCGTCGTCAGCATTCCTCTTCTCGTTTTCAACAAGTTAGCCCAACAGAATGTATGCCCAAAATCAATAGGAATAGAATGTATGCCCAAAATCAACGTTTGGATCTAAAATATTCGATAGCACAATACAGGGTGCGGCATTTATCTTGAGACAAAATAATATCCCAGTTGGGCTCGATTTCGAAAAAAGTTTCAGACAAAAATTGTAGGGTACCAAAAGGGCCATTGAAAGGTCCATATTACGACTTCCGGTATAGACCGGAAGTGGCGTTTTTAGACCGGAAGTCGATTTTTTGAATGAAAACACTCATTTTTTTACCACGGATTGCAATTTGAGAACGAAAAAAAAAACTTTTTGTTCTTATTATTTTTTCGATTTATCTCATACTTTGCCTATAAAATGGATATAAAAACTAAAAAAGCAAGAATTTTTTTTACATTTTCAATTTTCTTTCATACTTTTTCTAAATATTGAACCTTTCAATGCCCCTCGGTGCCCTACAACTTTTGTATGAAACATTTTTTCGAAATAATCGAGTCCAACCGAGATATTATTTTGTCTCAAGATAAATGCCCCACTCAGTATATCGGATGTAATGAGTTTTGTGGACACGGTAGAGGCCATATTTTTAAGCCGATTTTGATCAAACTATGCCTGTAAATTAATTGGGTCAATATCTCGGCCAGCCCTCTTCAACTTTCATTCAAGGTACACACAGAATTCTCCAAATGTTGTCCATTGGGTTGAGGTCGAGTAAACATGCTGGCAAATCCATTACCTTAACAGAATTGATTCTGAACCAACTTAATGTTTCGCCGCTGATTAGAATTCTGGCATTGTCTTGTTGAAAGACCCACCGTTTTTTTCCACCTTTCTCCTTCCCAAACTTTAAAAAGACTCGTATATTACCCAATCAACAAAAAGCGTTGCAAGAGTGATCTCTCAAATTATCGTTCAATTAGTACACTATTCTGCATCCCTAAATTCTTCGAAATTCGTCTCTCTAATATTCTAGTTTCAGTCCTCATATAGATTACCAAACATCCGACTCTACCTGAGTCGAAATTTGCAACCTTATTTGAACCTTTTCCTCCCCAATATTGTAGGAGTGAGAAGTATGAAAATAGGCCTAAATAAATTCCATGTAAAGTAAGATCCTACTTAGCGCCTGAAAGTGGCACAAATTTCCAGTTTTTCCATGTTTAGGAGCAAAAGAGTTCGTGGATTTCGTCTTTTGAGGATGTAAATCCTGTTTATTAGTAGAGGTACCAGAACACATTTAAATATAAATCTTAATATTTTAATAAATAAGGCAGCACAGCGCAACAAATATAGCACAATAAAATTTCAAGATTTAGGGTTATGTTTTACTCCTGACAAGCAAAGTTGCGTTCTATTGGGAAAATACTCGAAAGTACTTTACACAGCCCAATGGAATGCAGCAAATAATATTTTGTTGGAATGTCTAGATATATAACTTCCTTTTGCAGTTATCTTTTGTGATGTTGGAGGTGTCGTTGTATTTGTTGATGTTGTGTTTAGCGTTGAACTGTCCTCTTCTCCTGTTCAATAGATGGGCTGGCTTTAGTCTATCCAATGAAATTGCTTGACATTAACCTTTTATGTTTGTGCCAAGGTGTTTATTTGTCTGTTGCTTTGATATTACTGGAAATGGGCCATCGAATGCTTGGTGCAAAGGGCGTTTTACAGCTTTGTTTCGTACGAAAACATAGGTATAACATGCTAGGTCTTTATGTGAGAAGACCTTGTGTGCACCATGCCTCCATGGTTGTTTTGGTTGCAAATCCCTCATGAACCCTTGGAAGTGTTGCAGGATTCTTGAGTTAAGTTCTGCTTCTTCTGTAGAAAAGAAAGTCCTCATGCAATGATGTTCGCATACCTAATAAAACGAATGGAAGGGTATATGTCCACTGTTGTATGTTGTGATACTTATTATTATTATTGGGAGTGGCTCGTTCAGGCACGAGTTCGCCTCCCATAAGTACCGAGACTTAAAAAGATCTTTTGTGCGAACCCTACTTGGTATATTCCCCAACCAAATTAAGATCTTTATAGAAGGCTATTGTGTCTTGGAGATCCGCCTTTGATACCACTGACGGAGTTACTAAGGAGCCTCCGAAGTATATCAACCTCTGGCGGCAAAGGGCTGGGCATTCGCTGAGCACGTGCTCTGTTGTCTCTTTCTCTTCGAGGCAGAAACGACATGTATCATCGTCCGCGAGGCCTATTTTTTAAGTTGGTATTTAAGCGGACACTGACCCATGTATAGATCCATGGTTTTTAGTCCCGCTTTTTCGAGCGAGAGAAGATTTTTGGTCCCTTTCCAGAAAGGTTCCTTTTAATTGTGTAAGTCTCGGTTGGTTCAACCAGAGCTGTGATTTTTGCTGTTTCTCCCAACCTTTTAGAACGGAGTCCGTATAGCTCCTAGTCAGATTACAGAAGGGTTCCGGTCCAATGAATGGGGTTTCCGCTCCCTGCCTTGCGAGTTTATCTGCCTTCTCATTGCCGTCTATTCCTTTGTGGCCTGGTACTCAGGCTAGAGTTACCTTATTGGGTATGGAAAGCGATCTCAGTACGTTTGATTCCTATTAATTTTGCTAGTTCGTTAAGGAAGGACGTCATTGTAAAGGCGTTTTTTCGGCCTCAAGCTTTGGCATTTTGTATAAAGAAAGGAATTAAATGTCTTGAAAAAGAAAGGTTAAGGCATTATTAGGCATATATTGTATTTTAGTATCCATATAAAAACAAGTTTTACTAGTCAAAAAAATATAAAATGACGGCCCACCAAAACATGTTTTTGTGAAACTCCACGCAATAGAACTCAAACAATTTTCGACCGATTGATTTCAAATTTTAATGGATTGATTTTGTCGATTAATTGAAAATTGTAACAAATATTTAACTTTTTATACGAAAATGTATATGCAGTTATGAAAATCTAACTTGTTTTATATGTTTGCGTTCAGACACGGCTATTTCTTCTAATGCTGGGTTAGACGAATCCCTCAATAAAACGATGCGTTGTCCTCTTTACACCAGCATGGTAGGTTGGTACCTATAGCATCAAAAACCGGTTTCCGTCGTGACGCTGACACATAGGGACGATCCTTGTGTTTTGATTTTTCTTATTTTATTACTTTTGATCTTTCAACACTGAGCATTGAGATACTTATACATTGATATTACCTTTTGCGAAAAATAATTATAAAGAATATTTATCGTAAGCTAAGCTTGTTCGTCCACGCATTGTAAATTATTCTTAATTTATTAATTTTCTGAACAATATAATGGCAAATAATGAAGTTTTGGTAACCCTAAATACGAATATGAAGAAGTTACACTTCTGCCGAGCGTTCTTTGACGTACACTTTTTTTTGACTGAGTTAGGAAACGCAATCTTCTTGTCTTCAATCAATCTTCATGTGGGTAGTATATTTTTAAGTTCTACGTCTTCTTCTTGTTCTTTGCCAGATCATCATAATTAATGGTTGATGGCAAGGAAATAGCCTGCACTCTTGATGAAGTGTCTGCCACGATGTTCTTTCCTGGGATATGCTGGATGTTGGTTGCAAATTAACCTATAAAGCTCAAATGTTTGAGTTGCCTAGGTGAAGATTCCTCAGGTATTTGGCTAAAAGCAAAAGTACGCGGCTCGTGGTCCGAGTACGAAATAAATTGTCTGTCTGCCAACAGATGCTGGAAATGTTTGATGGCAGAGTAAGCACCGAACCACCCTTTAGATATTCTTTGTTAGACTACTGCTCCCATAGCTGTGTCTTAAGTGTCTACTGTCAGAGCTAGTGGAGAACTTGCTGATGGATATTCAAGAAGGATTGAGCCTGCTAGAGTTACACTGGTCAACTCTGGTGTCTAAATTATGTAGGTTTTGTCAATCTTTTTGTTGTCAGAATAACACTGTTGAAGAGGTGCTTGTATCTTCGCTGCTCAAGGCATGAAACGTCTATAAAAGTCAAACATACCCTGGACCGTTCGAAGTTCTCAGTTTTGGACCTCTTGTACTTGATGATGACCTTCATTTTTGATGGGAGATACCTAATTCCCTCTTCAGATATCAGGTAACACAGTTGTTGCGATGAAAAGTTTGTGAGGCATTGCAAAAACCAAGGGTCATCACGTGAAACTCGATAAGTCCAAATGAAGTCGTGATGGCTGTTTTTGGGATGTGATCGGTTTCCACGGGTATTTGATGGTACGCTCTTATTAGATTAATAGTGTTAAAGATTTTTTTCTGTACAGCTAATGAGAAAAATCCTAGCTATGTGGAATGGGGAAGAGATCTGGTTGTCAACTCTTCTTGACCATGTGGAGAGGGTTGTTTGATATGCCAAATGTATTGATCGAACATGTATTGGAATTCCTTCTTTGGAGCTGTGGCAGTGTTAGTTGTCTTAGCTTGGCATGAACTGGTGGTACTGTTGTCTGAATGTGATGTGTTATACTGTACATGACTTGAGCTGCTGTAGTCATGGTGATGTCTTCATATCAGTGGCGGCTGCTCAGGGTGTTCTAGGTGTTCGGCGCACACCCATAATTTGTTTTAAAAATATCAATCAATTATATATCTTTAATTATTTACAAATTGCAAGATAAAGTCTGCCGCTGGATAAGAAAGCAAAGAATTTTTTAATAATCAGCGAACAATGAATGTGAATAACAATAATATTTATAAATGCAAAGTGCAAACGCACCCTATTTCTTCTGAGTTCTCTACCAAGTAGCGAACATTTACCCACATTAAAGATTGCAAACGCACCACCCTATCCCTCCTTTCTAATATTTCTCGCTGTGGGTTCTCTGCCGACTAGCGAACCTGAGCCATATAGGGATTTTGCACTAAACTCATCAGGACTTGGCGGCTGCTCAGATTTGGGTTTCTATGCAGGAAATATACCGAGGGTGGTGCGCTGAGCGATTCGCACCACTCACGCGACGTATGAGAATGTCAAATAAAAGAGAGTATCGGATAAAATAAAGAGCCGTCATAGAAACGACTAAAGAGTCTAACTCGCCCTCCGTTGTTGCTCCCTCACCATAGTTCACTGGTTGTGCCGTGCTTGCCTGTTTTGCGTTGGGGGAGGCTTTTACTCTTTCGATGCAGTAGGTTAACTAGGACAAGACTTTGACTGAGGGAGGACGGGGCGTAAAAAAAGGATATCCAATTTTTGAAGAGTTATTGAAGAGTCTAATATTCTCTTAGTTGGAATTCCGTCCCATTTCCGATTGAAAGTGGTGCAATGAGAATAGAGAACCACGATCAGCTTTTTCAACGTTTTTTTTGGTTTAATTGACGATTTTTCCAACATATTTTTTTTTGTTAAATATTTATCACAAGATATTTGCACATATTGATGTACTTTTCGATGTTCTTCAATCTAAACATTTAGATATTTCCTATTGTATCGAAAAAATTGAACATACGATAAAGTTTTTAACATTAATGCGATGTGATTTTCAAATATTTTATGATGAAACTGTGGCAGACATTGGACCTCCCCGGAAACGTTTGAATTCAGAAACTTGCCATTTTAAACAAATATATTTTGAAATTTTAGATACCGTAACGATGCAATTAAAAACTAGATTTGATACTTGGAAAAACTAGAATTTGTGCAACTTTTAAATTTCCCTAAAATATCGAATTATCAAAGATTTTTCCCAGAAAAACCGTTTAAAAATCTCCAAGAAAATTACGGTGAAACTTTTGACTTTGCCAAGCTGAAAACAGAACTGACAGTATTTTACAGCTCGAATTTTATTGGCACCTGTGAAAGCATTTCTAGTATTATAACAAATTTAATTCAAAATGATTTGAAAGAATCGTTTTCCGAAGTTTTCAAATTAAGCGAACTTATTTTGACATTGCCAATTAGTACTGCTTCTGTTGAAAGGTCTTTTTCGACAATAAAGAGGATAAAGACTTTTTCTAGAAATACCATGATGGACGAACGATTGTCAGGTTTGGCACTAATGTCAATAGAAAAGACAATACTAAATTCAATGAAAGAGAGGCCAGAGTTTTATCAAAAAATCATTGAAATTTTTTGCATCAAAGAAAGGAGGATCGATTTAGTATATAAATAAATTTCTAAATAATTCTTTACGATACTACTTTCTTTAGGTTTTGCATTGCATATTGGTTTAAGCCTAATTTCCGGCTTTTGTATTGTAACTCTTTCTGCACTAATAACAGGGAAATTTTTTCCATTGGTTGAATTAATTATGTTACATAGGTACGGCAGCGCACACCTTGATAATTTAATCACCAGCCGCCACTGCTTCATATGTATATCTTTAACAGTGGATATGACAATGCTTTGATAGTGCTTAGTTATAGCGTACCTTCAGAAATTGTCACATTGAAGCCGGTTGTTTATAATTTTGTTGCGTTGTCTATCAGCCTATTTTTGTTATGGCAACTAATATGTTAAATTTTGTCAGGAAGTCTGAACCGTTTTTGGGCTCGGTTACACGAGCGACGATAAAAGGCCAGTTGAAGTTCCTTCGTAAACGTTGGTTAAGCTGCATCAGTCGCTGTCCTTATTTCGGAATTTAAATTCTATTGACATTAAAGAGAAGACGGGCTGCGGCTTGCTAGTCGTCCATTGCGGGCCACGATTTTTTTTCTGGTATTTGCAATGTTGTTGACACAGTTTAGTTGCCTTACCAATTTTCCGATGATACCATTAAAGTGGTTGATTGGTGAATGCCTCTCGTGATGTTGCTGGTGATGACCTCTGTCGTTGTGCCGACTAGAGTTGCGTTGTCGTGATGAACTTCACCGTCTGTTCTGTTTGAGCTGCCTAATTTCAGTCCTCAAAGCGGCTATTTGCTGCTGAAGTATAGCAATGGAAGATTATGCTGATGTTGTAGATGCAGACAAAATATCTGGTGACGAGATATCTTATCAGCGATCAATGCCTGCTGAATAACGTTTTGGCTAGCGTTTATCGCCAAGATAGCCTGGATCTGATGGGGAAGCCGCTAAAATCACAAGGATCGCAAAACGTCAGAAGTGATGTCATCAGATGCGACCTCTCTCATACACCTGGTATGCCATCAGCAGTTGTCGTTTTAGAGTTTCGAACTTCTCCGTTACTGGCGTCTTTCGGATGATATCTTGGACCTCCGTGAGGATGTTGGAGTTCAAATTATCAACCAAAGTGCAGTATTTTGTCTCATCCTGGCAAACAGTACTAGTGTGGATTTGGGCCTCCAGTTGTAGGGACCATAGGTCCGGACTTTGCTTCCAGAAAAGTGAGATTCGTATGTCCACCCTTTGAATCCCTTCGGGTAGCAGGGCGTCCTTAGGTGCATGTGGCGGTGGGATGTCGCTATTGGGCAGCATACATATATATAGGACTTCTACATTGGATGGGTAGACGCTGGATGTGTCTTGTTGGTTAAGGGACACGTTACCACTGGTGGGTGGATACCGCTTTAACAATTCCCTTGTCGGGGTCACCACTTTGGAATTGAAAGAGTGTTGTGTAATATAACTTATTCTTTTTTTATTCATGTGTGGATTCGGAAATTTGTTTACAAAATATTAGAGTCCTATATGAATGGTTCTTACAATTTCTACATGCGAGTTATATTGAATTAAAAGTTAACAGGCTTACATATTTTCTGTCAAGTGTTTTCAAGTTGCCACAAGGTCCATACCTAAGTTGGTCAATGTGATGAGGGTCTTCAGTTTCTTCTATACCGTTAGTGAGGGCAAGTAAACTCGTATATTTCTTAATCTGTTTCAAGTAAATTTAGGCAAAATTTTAACACTGCGGTCGAATGCCGCCCTACAAGCGGCATCACATTTCTATTCTCTAAATCGAGTGTCGCCGCAGAGACGACCAAAAATAATGTTGGTTTCTATGACGTTATTCGGTTTTTTTTCAAATCATCAGGGATTACAATTTATAAATATGTTTTGTGGTTTTGAAATACGCAAAAAAATAAACCTTTAATGTTGCGCTTACGCAACGATAGGCGCAAATGGGTTAACGCTTTTAAACAAAATTAGAGCCTGTAAAAAGCTGCAATATAGTTTTTCATGCTACATTGTGAGGTTTATTATTTATTTTTAATAATGATCAAAGGTTATAGTGTTTGACAATTAAATTTTTTTCAAGAGGTATATAGGTTATTCTACTCAGGAAGAACGAAAATGATGTTATTTTTGGCACGACATCTAAGGTCAGAAAAGTACACTTCGGTGTAATAAAATCGGGCCACTTTGCATTTGACTTTGGAGACCAATTTTTCAGGTATGACTGCGTGTTAAGTAATGAATTGTATGTATGTACAGTACATATATCCTTCGAAAAGTTATTTTATTACCTTAAAAATGAGATCAAATTTATGGTCAGGTTTTTTATTGTTTCGAAGTCCAAACCCTAAAATCAGAGGTGTTGCACTAATCTATATAAATAAAAATGAATCGCTAAATGTGTTGCTAAGCGCAAAACTCGAGAACGGCTGGACCAATTCGGCTAATTTTTTTTTTTCAACTATTTGTTGAAGTTCGAGGAAGGTTCTTATGAAGAGAAAAATTGGAAAAATTGCACGAAAAAACGTAAAAACCACTGTTTTTTCCCATTCAAACTGTTCCTAGCTATCAATTCTAGGAATGGCGATCTGAAATCGATTTTTTTTTCGTTTATGGCGTCGTACTGTAGCACATTTGCCAGTGTCAAGTATTAGAATTTTCAAGTAATATTTCTTTCTACTGCATACAGTTTGACTTTGAAAGTTCGTCAGTAGAAATCTGTGGATGTGGTATAGAACCGTCCAAAACTCACTTTGCTACCACCGTCCATATCAGAAGGGCTTATAATCTATTCTGTATACGTTTCCATTGTTATGTGTTAAATAAATAAATAAGGGTATTAATTTTTTTTTACTATTTCATCGTTACCTTATTGGAAAACATTAAAACTGCTAAGTTTCAAACTGGTGGACTTAAGATGGCGGCCAACAATTGTAAATTTCAATGGATTGCCATGAATATTGGTATTTGGAGTTTTTGGAGATGCTGATTGCGAATCCGCTATCAAAATTTAGAAATCAAGATAATACACTCAATATGGCGACCACATTTTTTCAAAGTAATATGGGAAAATAAATTAGAATGGTTGATTCAATACCCAATAATTTAATATTGAACATTTACATGTTAACGAAATGTTTAGGCAGGGATAATTTTTATAACGAATAGGCAATCAATATAAGGTTTACAGCTTTAATGTTTTCCAATGAGGTAACGATGAAATAGTAAAAAGAAATTAATACCCTTATTTATTTATTTAACACATAACAATGGTAACGTATACAGGATAGATTACACAGCCACACAAAAAAAAAAAATTTCGGGCCCGGGGATCGGACTATGTGTTTCATATGTTTTTGGGGTCGCTGAAACTGAATCCGGTGTCAGTTCAACCCCATCACGTCAGGTTTTTGACATAACCTCAAAAAACCTCAGCAAAAACGGGAGAAAAAAAATTTTTTTTTCAATCTGGGGATCAGACCATGTCTTTTATATGTTTTCGGGGACGCTGAAACCGAATCCGGTGTCGATTTAACCCCATGACGTCAGGTTTTTGACATAACCTCAAAACCCCACAGAAAAAAAAATCTGATGTCGGTTTAATTCTGTGGTTTTTTGAGGTTATGTCAAAAACCTGACGTGATGGGGTTAAATCGACATCGAATTCGGTTTCAGAAAAAAAAATCTGATGTCGGTTTAACTCTGTGGTTTTTTGAGGTTATGTCAAAAACCTGACGTGATGGGGTTAAATCGACATCGAATTCGGTTTCAGCGACCCCGAAAACATATAAAAGACTTGGTCTGATCCCCAGATTGAAAAACATTTTTTTTTCTCCCGTTTTTGCTGAGGTTTTTTGAGGTTATGTCCAAAACCTGACGTGATGGGGTTGAACTGACATCGGATTCAGTTTCAGAGACCCCAAAAACATATGAAACACATAGTCCGATCCCCGGGCCCGAAATTTTTTTTTTTTTTTGTGTGGCTGTGTTATGAGTCCTTCTGATATGGATGGTGGTAACAAAATGAGTTTTGGAGGGTTCTATACCACATCCACAGATTTTAGTAATACTTCTAAACTCACTAATCTGGCTGAAGTACCAACAATTTAGAAGTATTTAATTAAGTAGTATTTTTGATACACCTGGTGAAACCGGGTTACTCAGCTAGTTTGCAATATATCGAACAGGAAGTTGGAGAGGAGAAGGAATGAAACACAACAGTATTGAACAAGTTTTTTTTTCTTTTATTTTCAATATCGGGTGTTTTCCCCCCGTGCTGTTATAACTTCGTTCATTCGATTTGGCAACGATGGTTCAATTTGTACTATGAAATCTTGTGGTATGTTGTTTCACTCCTCTATCAATGCCTCTTTAAGCTATTGGATAGAAGAAACAGTCGGAACCCTGGACCGGATTCTTCTTTTGAGTTCATCCAACATATGATCAATGGGATTCAGGTCAGGGTTCCGTGGTGTCCAACCCATAGCTCGAATTCCGATGTCTGCGTTGAGTCGACGATTCCGTAGTGATGTCATTGTGATGAAGCGATCATCTCGCTGCGATGTAAGCCGTGGTCGAGCTGAGCCGGGTCGCCGACCAAAGCCTCCAGTTTCTTGATATTTCTTATAGACACGTTGCACCGTTGACCGGCTCATATTGAGTCTTCGAGACACTTCGCGTTGACTATGCTTTGCTTCAAGTACAATGACTTGGGCGGCCTTTTCCGGAATAGTATCCATTTCTCGAAATTGCCTACTTCTGTTTTAAACACGCAATTATATTCGTTTATTGCTAATAAACAAATGATCTGGAATTAAGGAACTTCTTCCATATTTGTACCTTCAGAGATCATTACATTCAAATGCCGCTTAACGATCAAATAAGGGATGATTTTGTTCTCACTATTTGAACTTTGGACAAAATAAACGAGTGTCATAAACTGTGGGCGAGTTTTGAAGGTAATAAAATAACATTTCTAAGGATATATAATTCATTACTTAACACGTTGCCATACCTGAAAAAACTGTATTCAAAGTCAAATGTGCAAGATGGCCCGATTTTATTGCACCGAAGTGTAGCTTGAAGTTTAGCTTAGGTAATTCTTTTATTCATTTAGAACGAGCCAGTGAAAAATCAAAAACATAAGAATTTTATGGATTGAGGCTATGAATATATTGAGTATCAAAACAAAAGGATCTCATAAACTGTTGTTTATTTAAATCAAATTATGTTTTACACATAAAATATCAAAAAAATAGACGTATTTAGTCTAATAAAATAAAAAGAGCATCAATAAATCTTTCAAGACACATTGTAATTTTACTTAACTATTATATTTACACCCTTACTATCCAATAACGTCTATTTTAAGACCTTGACCCACAACTAATAAAATAACACACTAATCAGTAGCATAATATTAGGAAAATTGGAAAAAAAAATTAAGTTTGCAGGAGACAGACCAGGATACTGAAATTATTTTAGTTCTTAGCAAATAAGTATGTACGTCAATACAACGTTTAATGTTGAAATTATTCAATTCTGTACTACAATTATAAAGGATTTACGACCTATGAATTCAAAAAACATATCTAGAAAAAATACTGACCAGGGTCTGATAGACTGACTAGCCACGACACAAAATTACTCACATAACTCGCTGTATCGACTAAACGAATTGCAAGCCGAGACGGACGCGAGTGATAGTAAGCTACATATTATTGGTGTATTAGAGGAGACGATAGTCTCGAGCGCTCAGACAATAAATAGTCTTTTGCACTCGACCCGTACTCTTTCCGAATTTCCTAGTTGCCCTGATAAACTTAAGAACATCAGATAGAGATTGAGAATTGAATTGTTCCATCCTCGTAACATTCGAAAGCCGTCCTGCGCGCACGAGAGAAGGCCGGACAGTTACAGAGGAAATGCTCCGTACTGTCCTCATTCTCCCCACACGAAGCACACGTTGGGTTGCTGATGATCCTTAAGATGTTCATGTGCCTGCCACATGTGTTATGCCCCCGTGATTGTCCCTACAAGCATTCTGCAATCCTTCCTTCCTAAGCTAAGTAAAAGTTTCGAAGTATTCCTGTCAGGGTGACTAACGAACCACTTGGTGAATTTGCAGGTTAATATGCTGGACCATCTTTGGTCGTGAATTGAGTTCACATGTCTAGTTATCCAGTTTTTCAACACTGCATAGCTGACACCAATAACACAGGTCAACACCAAATTTGGTGCCAAAGAAATGGCACATCATTTCTATAGGATTTTTTCCGTAGATTACTAATTCGTAAATGGAAATGCTCATTCACGTCCCATTTTCGAGAAAAATAGGATTAAAAAGTACAAAACGCGATATTTTGACCATTTCTGAAAAATCATCACAAAGTAACTGATTGATCCAGAAACTCATGATGTTGCTCAAATGACAGCTGAAATATTAAGCTATTATATAAAAATATAAAAAGCTTTGAAACATTTCGAAATAATCAGTGTATTTTACTTTATTCCATAAACTGATTATTTCATACAATGGATGACGAATAAAGAACACTCATGAAAAACTTGTTCGTCAAGATGTGTAAAAAAGGCTATAGAGGATAAATTGTATTTGATACTCCTAGATTAAGATTCAGGCTTTCATTTATGTTAAAACCTTCTTTATTTGTCATCCACACTCAGAAAAATATTTCGTATAATTTACAAAAAATAGGGATAAACTTAACGAAAGTTGTCGTTAATTTCGAGCCAATGAAATATTTTCGTGCAAAGAACGAAAAGATTTATAAAACGCTTGTAATAACAACTTTTCATAGTATTTACAAAAATTTCGTAAATTTGAATGGTTACGATAATTTTGTTAATAGTACAAAACAGCATCATAAAAATTAACGAAGATTTCGTTAATATTTTACAGAAAATTTCGTTAATATTATTATGTTTTTTGTTGCCCTTTGACGATATTTCTCGTTAATGTTACGATGTGTATTGTACACTTTTCATATATGCTCCCTCTCCTCTCCAACCCCTCACTTTTGTATCCCCTTTCTCGAATTCCATTTTTTCGTCTGCGGACGCTTATTCGAAGGCGTGTGCTTTTATCTTTCTAACCAATAACTGACTCCACGTTGGTTAATGATACTTTTATACAAAGTCAATAAATAAAAGTAGAATGAAATGAATGCCAGTAACAAAAACTCATTGTACCAATTTCTATATGATTTACATGGTGCACGATAAATAAAAAGCTTATTTATTTTTAGAACCTTTATTAAACATTTTACATTATAAGAGTAGGTGAATTTAAAAAAACTGTTTAATTCTTACAACGGTTTGACCTGTCAGAAGCTTATAAAGATGGAGTGGTGGATGAATAAACTCTATTAGAGAATGAATTTCAATAATGTCTGATTCACAGTTAACAATATATAACTTAAAATATGTTCATTATACAAATCGAAACAAATGAAATAAATACAACTCACGTTGGCTTTTTGCCAGTCAAAAAGTCTTTTTTCGAATATAATTCGAACTCCCAGCAATTCAAGTGGAAATAAAAGATCTAAGTGATGCGAGTTTAACCACTTCAATGATTCTACGCCAATGCTGTGATCTAATGCAAATAATGCAAATTTTAATTATTGTAGTTTTTAGAAACACTTGTTGACACTAAATATACCACACCTTTTAGCCTTTGATAAAGGTTTTCACTTTTTAATTCAGTCAAAATATTAAACAATTCGTCCGACTCGCTGATAATTCCGAAAGCAGTAATATTTTCAATATTATTCATATTTTGCCAAAACAGTGAGTCAACTTTACAACTCCACAGCATTTCACAGAGTGAAAAAGCGCCGCGATTCCTGCTTTCCTGAACCGTTAGAACTACATATACGAAATAATAGGCTACTTCTACGAAATTCTTGTGACATTTACGAAAATGTTGTTGCAATCAGCGTTTGTCAGCGCACACATAGTAAGAATTTTGTAAAATTCTACGAAATGCGTCGTAAAAGTTACGATGATATTGCAACACGTGTGTTCAGAAGGAACATGAAAGGAATTGCAAAATCTTTACAGGGGAGGCATTCACAAATATTCTCTAAAAGTTTCGTAAAATCTACAATACATTTAATGAACTTTTCGTATTCCCCACAATGCTGCTTTTTCTCTTTCGTTTACAATAATTTAGTAGATATATACGAGATTCTCGTACTAAAGTAATGAAAATATCTTAAATTTAAACTGGCATTATTGTAAATATTACAAAAACTATGTTGATAGCTGGTTAACTCAATTTTTCGTAAAAAAATACGATAACAACTTAGATTATTAACAAGAATTTCTTAAACATTATGAAAGTTAGTTTAATAATACAAAAATTTGATAGAAATCAATTTTAAGAAGCTATTTCGTAAAAAAAATACGAAATATTTTTCTGAGTGCATTGTATGAAGCTTATAGAAAAAGTAAAATTCATTGATTGTTTTGAAATGTTTCAAAGTATTTTTATTTTTATATATAATGGCTTAAATTTCAGCTATGTACCATTTGAGCAACATTAGCTTCTGTATCAATCCGTTATTTTGTAATGATTTTTCATAAATGGTCAAAACATCGCATTTTGTAGTTTTTAATAATTTTTTCTTGTAAATGGAAGTTGTTTGAGCATTTTCATGTACGAATTGGTAATCTACGGAAAAAAATTCTGTACAAATGATGATTCGTGCTCATATTTTTACTACGCTCCAGTTTCTTGTTTTTAGTTTGTAGTTAAAATATATCGTAAAGGATATATTGAATATATTGCTGAAAAGTTTATAGAACTACATAGGTACATATGTATGCATCTGTTTAAATTTTCGTATTTTCAAAAGAAATTAACAGGCAAAGTGACAAAGCACAAAAACATCCTGCTCCAGAATTTCTTAGAAGCCTCCGCCAGCTATGCGCTCCGTTCCTGTTTTGAAATGAGGCAAGTCCTTCTGCTGGTTGCTTTTGCTGCTTATCACGTAGAAAATAATCGGATAATCTCGCTCCAGGACTAGGCCTCCGTTGATTGACAGCCTCGTTCTCCTTAACATGATATTGCATTAAGATGTGGACAAGCTCCACGAAAATAGTACCATCCATGAAAGATGGATCCCGATGAAGGTTCCGCCCGAGAACCTCGTCCTCCACGTAGGGAATGTTGTGCAGAATGGTCTCGTCCTCCACCATGCAATTCTGATGAGTGTGTGGTGTCCCCCTTTTTCGTGCAGCGGGTCCATTTTTAACATCCGCGAAAAACTAACAATGACTAAACTAATGACAGTTTTGATAATTTTTTCAATTAAAATTTTACAAGCGTTGACTTGAACGTTACTCCTGAGAAAGATTTAGGAAAAAGAAAATCCCTCGCCTTAAAACTTAGAAGAGGAATTCATATCGCCGAAAAATTTCCATGACTTTTGTATGCTTAAAAACTCACGCAACGATTTTCGGCCACATTTTCATTCTCACCTTAATTTATTACTACAAGTGCAATATTTTAATAAAAGTCGAAGAAATTATTACATTATATAAATAGTATTTCTTTCCTTAATATTGTGCAAAGCAGTTCGCTTATGTTATATATCTATTTATTCTTCTTTTCCTGAATCTTGCATGTTAATGCATTGTTATATTTTCCGTTGGAAAAGAAATTAGTTATTCCGTAACTACAGGAAAAAAATTGAAAATGTACACAAAAATTTACTGTACAATTATACAATAGGAAATATAACAAAGCTTAAAAACATTGAATAAGTTGGTTGTAGAAGCTGCTTCAGGATACAAAAGAAATCTGAATTTAAACTAAAAATACTTGAAAATCTATATGTTAACGGTATATGTAATTGTAACTGTGTGCACATGCATTGCCAAATTAGTAACACGATGAAAAACCCAGAAAGATAACTCTGACCGAGACGAGGAACTGGATGTACTTTCATCATGTGGAGAATGGACCGAAGAAGAAGCTCTTAAACAATCAGACAAAGCTTTTGAACGAGATAACAATATTGTGTTGCTTAACTAAACTAATTCAAAATTATTTGTGAAAATAAACTACATACTCAAAATAATTGTTCTTAAAAATAAACTGGTTGTAAAAGGATATACACCTGCGGTCATAAAAACCGCACCACCCAGGTAGTTTCAATAATGCACATAATTGAAGGAGGTAGGGTAGGGGGAGGGATGCAATTATTTGACTTGTTCTAAGGGGGTATAAAAGCAACTTTTTCGGTGAAAGGATATTCAGTTTAAGTTAAGTGGTGATAAGATAGAGTGAAAATAGTGAAATGGCCGGAAAATACAGGCAGTGGTCCCGAGAGGAAAAAGTGAAAATTTTTACATTGGGAGACCAAGGTCTGTCGTATCGTCAGATAGCGGCTACAATAGGGTGCAGCCATTCAACTATCGTTCACTGAATGAAGAAAAAGGAGAATGTGGACCCTCTAGAAAGGACGAAAGGATCTGGAAGAAAACGCAAGACAAATTCAAAGACTGACAAGGCCTTACGACGGATGTCTTTGAAGGATCGCTTTAAAACCGCTGCCTGTATGAGGGCAGAGCTGAGGGACTATCATCAAGTCGACCTTAGTGCCGAAACAATCCGTAGAAGGTTACGACAGGTAGAACTTTATGGAAGATGACCAGCGAAAAAACCCATGTTGACAAAGAAAATGAAGGCGGCTTGTCTAGCCAGGGCGAAGAAGTACGAAAATTGGACGAAGGAAGATTGGTGACGTGTGATTTGGTCCGATGAAAGCAAATTCAACTTGTTGTGTGCAGACAACTTATCATACGTGCGACGTTCAGCAGGAGAAAGATTTGAGGAAAAGTGCACGATTAAAACAGTAAAGTTTCCTCAAAGTCAAATGGTCTGGGGATGCTTTTCTTTCTACATCCTAGGTCCTTTGCACTTCGTTGATGGAACAATGAATGCTCAGAAGTATGGGCAAGTCATAAACGAATTTTTGGTACCAGCCATTGAAGAGCACCTTTCGTTTACTGACGAAGTAATTTTCCAAGATGATTCGGCTCCTTGCCATCGCGCCAAATCGGTAAGGATAGTATGGCACATGAACTGCCAAATGTCTATTTCATAAACAATTAATAAAAAACTAATTTATCCTCTTATGTTTTTTTCAGCTCCAGAAAACATTTTCTGATCTTGGAATTCAGAGACTAGACTGGCCAGCGAATTCGCCCGATTTGAATCCAATTGAGCATCTGTGGCACGTGATGAAACGGAAAGTAGCAGATCATAAACCGGAGAGCAAAAGAAAGCTGAATGAAGTACTGGATGTTGTGTGGAAGAACGAAATAACAGATGACATCACTGGAATATTGGTGTACTCAATGCCTTCTAGGATCGAAGCGGTTATTGCAGCCAAAGGAGGGGCTACGCGGTACTGAACACTGTACATACAATGTAAGTTATGTGTAAGCTATGTGTAAATAAAAATATACCAAATTATCCACAAACTTCATAATTAATGTAATAAACAAGTAAATAATAATAAAGTATGAAAATCAATAATTTAACTGTTTTAATTTATTTCTCCCAAAAAAAAGGCAGTAGGCAAATGAAATTCTACCAAACTGTTTATGAGTTACTATTGATTATTATGGCAAAGAATCATTCCATTCGGAAAAGTAGGTAACTTTTTATTCAATTTTTTCATATGAATTTCAAGTGGTGCGGTTTTTATGACCGCGGGTGTATTTACATGACGTGTTTTCATTTGAGATGTGTGTACGAGTGTACCCTGCAGCCTGATGGGTTACAGTCCATTTCTGTTTTAATTGGAGGGCTATTTTTGAGATACTAAATCGAAAGGACTTCAAATATTAAAAGAATTTTATAAAGATCAATTTTTCAAAGTTAATAATTGTTTTTCAATTAGGAAAAATGGTTGTTTGTTAGTAATATCAAGTCCAATACCAAAAATTGTAACATATATTTTTAAATGGTTTAAAATTATAAAACTAATATTTCAACTTTAAAATTACAAAACTATATGTACATATATTTCCACATTGTTGCCGGGTCAACACGGCTTTAAGGTCGTGTATTCGAAAGGCAGAACTTTTAAGTTTCTACTTATATAAAAAAATTAAGAAGATTTATGTATCTTTTTTTATAACATTTGTAAGTAAATGAACTAAAATTGCTGAAATAAAAAACAATAGTTTTTTCAAAAGAAATCGTGATTTTCAATTAAAAAAATGAACTGTTATTGAAAAAAACTGAAAACAAGACTTTCAACATTTTGTTAGTTGGTAACTTAGATCCCAACGATGTGATGAATAAAAATAAAAGTTTAAAATAACTAAACCCGCCAACGACAGAAAAGCTCATTAGCAAACCTATTTTAAAAAACTCAACCTATCTTATTTTTAAATGTATTAATTTTATCTACGTAAGTGTCTGCCTTAGTTTGTCTGAATGTCAAGCACAGTATAATTTTACCTATTAAAAAAATGTTATCTATTTAAATAACAAAATTATAATAGGGAGGCATACGAAGGCGTAGTCAATCGACATCTCGTTCAACAAAAAAAAAAAAAAAAAAGCGGTCAAGAGCATGTCGGGCACTGATCCTTCGATGCATTTGGTCGTTAATGTCCAAGATAATTTTTAGAAATACCTGAAATTTAGGATGAAATATGAGGAGCTGTATTTCCTTCCTTAATTTGAACATAAATTGGAAGTAATTTAATGTGTTTTTATCGCGTGTGTTTCTTAAGCAAGATGAGGATCACAGCTTAAGATGGTCTCACTTTTCATCCGTGAATCGGCAGTTCAGTACTATATGGCAGTGATGTCGGGCTATGCTTGGTGTAGGGTTCCGTAGCTGTTACAACAAACGATAAAATCGATTGAAAGAGGGTCTTAAATTTGGCTCAGCATTAAAATCGAGCCCGTAAAATACGTGATAGCTGGAGAGCGATTTGTATAATCGTATGATGTTTTGACAACCGGTGGCGAAGCTGCGGCGCTTTCACTTATTCTAAATAGTACAAAGGTTGCTGAATGGATGACTATGTATTTCTCTTGGTTATAATGCACACATGAAGAAAGTTAGCCAGGTTGGCCGAAACACGGGCGAGAGAGATGTGGCGGACAAGAAAACGGGGCCATTTTGGTTGGTTCGTCACTGCTTTGGAGAACAAGCATTAGGTGCAAAGGGGTTTTTGCGGTTTTTTCCCGAACGGTTGGTTGAGTTCAAAGCATAACTTGGTCCGCTATATCTCCTAAACTTATTTGACTCTAGTAAGTCGTGTTATTTTTAAAAGAAATTTCAGTCTATGTGCTAGTATTCTGAATTTTCTTTCCCGAATTTTCCGAAATTTTGTTCAAGTTGACACTCTCTACTTATCTTCTCGGACAGTCAAGCCGCTCTCAAAGCTCTCGACTCGAATGTTTTATCTTCAAAGATCGTAAGTGAATGCAAAAACTCACTAGATCAAGCTACGTCAGCTTTGCGCTAAGTCTCATCACGGGACACTGCAGGCTGAATAAGCATCTTCACAACATGCACATTACCATTATGCAAATACGAATGCAAGGAATCGAATCAATCATTAATCTTCTTTGTGATTGTTTCCTCTACAGGTCGAAAGCCGAGTTATTCGGTTCACAAATAGTACCTACAAACGAGCTGAAAGTATTGACGCTGCCCATAATTTTGTGATTTATTCGACGAACAAAACGTCTTACAGCTCATGAAGGGCAAGGCAACGATATTAACTTACGAGTAGATGACAAACCTTGTGTTGAGGTATGTAGAATGCTGAATGGACCACATGGTCTAAGTGCTAGCTACAATGCCCGCCTCCCGAAGTCTACGAAATCTACATTCAAGAGATTTTTGGTCTGTGCAGACCGTGAACTTAGCACCTAAAATTTCTCGCCGCCCAGACAATGGTTAATAACTCAATTGTAGAGTAATTGCGTTCGGCCATGTTCAAAGTGCGACTAGCGAATTAAGGGCTGATCTTTTCCTACCTCTCCTTGAGAGAGGACAGCCCCTAATGTCTCGTTATTTGTGTCCGTCGTTTATTAAAGTCGGGATAAATAAGAAGTGGGGGTGAAACTAAGGAATTTTTAATGTTCTGGAATGCCTCTCGACATTTCTCGGTCCGGGTAAATTAAACATCCTTGTGTATCCATCCTCCTTTTTGCAGGTACATACGCGCCCAAAGCAGCCACAAAAATTTAAAAATACGCTCTTTTGCAGGCACATATATTCCCAAAGCAGGCACAGAAGTCGAAAAATACTGTATGAAACTAACGGAAATTGATACTAAGAGTGCTTTTTAACCAGTCCAACAGCACGGTGCGTTTCTTGCTTCATTCGGCCTGTTATGGGTCGTTAACCTTTTATGATGGCAATAAACTTGTTTGTTTGTTGTGCACGCAATGCGCACCGAACCTCATTTGGGCAGTTTTGGGCGCGTTAGGAGTTATGTACATATATGTGCCATTGGTGGACTACATTTTAACAACTTAAATTTTTGCTCCGGCGCACCGTGCCTCATTTAGATACAAAACGAGCGTGCCGTGTCTCTTTTGGGCTACGTTTGGGGCTGTTCAATTTTTACTCGGGTATATAACATATACATAATTTTTAATATTAAAAAATTGAATTATTCGCTTTAGGAAGAAGTTTATAGAAAAATGATAAAGAAAAAAAACAAGTAAATTTCCAAAACATATAATGGAGAACTGAAATTCAAATACGAAATAATTTTAAAGAAACTATTTTTATATTATTTCTTATTTATACACCCTTGTTATATAGAAATATTTTTTTCTTTTTAACACAAAAAAAACGCCTATTGTATCTTCTATTACGCAAGTACCCCTTTTTATAGAAATTATAAATTACTATATATACTAGAATTGCTGGTAGGGAATCACTAGTTGCGTTCCACTGGGCTGTGTAAAGTACTTCCGAGTAGTGTCCCAATGGAACGCAACTTTGCTTGTTAGTAGTAAACCCTAAATTTTAAAATTTGATCGTGCTATATTTGTTGCGTTCTTGTGCCTTATTTATTAAAATGGTAAGATTTATGTATATAGTCTAAAGTCTTGGTTGGTGTGCTGTTGTAGCAGGTGCTCTTGTTTTGGAAGCTGTATGTTGTTCCTTCATGTTGTAGCTGAAACGTTGAGGTGCTCCCTCAGGGGGTTCCATGGAGGTCGTAGATTTTTCCTTTCACTTCCTTTCTTCTTTGGACGGTGATTGAGTCTAATTCTTCGTTACTGCTTTTTGCACAACATAAGATCTGTAGGGAGATCGCTTGTTCGCCTGGAACACAGGCGATTAGAGTTATTCTCCCATTAAGGCAGGGTAATAGCTTACTCACCTGGAGAGGCAATTAAAGCTGAGTACCCTGGATCGTTGGGGCTTTGGGAAGCCCATAAGATCATAGGATTAAGGGTTTTCAAGCTCTTACATTCTTGGCTAGGCTTCCTTGATCCCCTACTGCTCCAAATTGTTATTGTTATTGTTAGATCTCCAAATGTGGCTTCAAAAACATTTCATGATTCCCTTTTAGGAATCCATTAAACTTTCCGGCTTCTTAACCTCTTCAGGGACGAATTTTTTAAAGTAAGAAAAACATGAATTTAATTTATTCTTTATTGCGAGTTGTTCATTTTATATTGACATCAATTCAATAAGCAAAAAAAAAAATAACAAAAATAGTATATATTCATAAAAAAAAATAATGTCCACATATGTGGCCATTGAGCGTTAAGTGTTCAGTTATGAATGAAAAGATTTCATACACTCAGGGTATACGGGCTCTTTACATTTTTCACATATGTACATATACATATATCGAGTTCGTTTTAGGCAACTTCCGTCATGGCGATTTGGGGGATTTTTATGTTCAATTTTCATAGGATAGTGGTCTATAGAGTCTAGTCTGACTTCAGAAATGACTTTGATCCTGCTTTTCAACTCTTTAGGCAGTGCTTTATATTCAGAACTTGAACAGGGTCTACCTCGTTTTTTATTCTGTTCATCTATTTGTATAAGTGCGTTGGATATAGAAGCTTTGAATTCTAGAAGACTCATCTTATTTCCTCTACTATGATTGAAAAGAATCCAGGAATATACATTGATACATTGAGAAATTGAAAAGCAATTCTATGATAAAATTTTTTACTTCTAAAAGAGTGAGGATAGTGCGCCACCATGCGGTCGGACAAACTACACCGTCCATGAATTGGTTGTACTCTGTTACAGCAAAAGGCCTGATTATTGTTATAAATTTTTTATTTTTGCGATCCCATCTCCGAACATTATCTTTAGGTTCTACACCTGCATATGTCGATATCATATGGACTATGTTATTATCATTCCACCTCAGAATTGATATGTTATCAAAAGATGTAGTAATAGAAACCGAACCCCGTTCTCGTTTTTGCAGAACCTTATCAGAAACAAGCTTTTTTGAAGCTGCATCAGGTATTCTGTTTTTCCTTATAGTTCCCACGACATATATATCCTTTGTTCGCAGGTGTTTTATAAGATTTACTGATATGAAGAGGTTATCTAGGAATAAATTGTGGGTTTTCATTTCGAAACCTGCACTAAGTCTCGATACGGTATCACCAATTACACCAAATTCCGCACTTATATTTTTAGATTTCTGATACATTTCAAATTTAGAAACATACCCACTTTGAGACGCTCTGACCCAAGATTTGAAACCCCACTTCTTGGGTTTGGACTTATTATATTGGTTTGCTCTATGTCTTCCTTTGAATGGTATAACCATCTCGTCAATAGCCAGAAATTCGATTGGTGTGGCTGCATTTTCGAAAGTCTGTGATAACATATCTAATAATGGGCGCACTTTTACAAAAATATCATCACATCCGTCTGATATTGTGTGGTTGTTTTAATAGTGCAGCAATCTCTTTATTTCTTCGAATCGCTTCAAAGACATTATATCAGCAATAATACCTAGTCGAAGACCAGGATCTGATGACCAGTATAATCTGTAATTCGGATATTTTATGTACGTCATTATGATATTGATTCCATAGAATTGTTTCATTTCAGGAACATTTACATGGAACGAATGTTTGCCGCAATCGACGGCATAGCGAATTGTCTCCTGCACTATACATATGTCCAAAGATTTCATCCGTAAATAAATATCTGAAATATGCGTATGGAGTCTCACCAGTTATATTACTTTCAAGGTGGTTCGCAAAAGGCGGTGGTGTTCCAGTAAATCCATTATCTTTCTCACCGTACCAATTCGGAGACCGTTGATGTTGTCCACTATTCAAAAAATCCATCACTGGTGTCACTTTCAATAATACGCCTACGTTTTATTGTTTTGTTGCGGTAATGAATACTTGCATCCGAGTCGGAATGTTCTTCCCCATTGGTAAATGGTCTGCCTGGGTCCTGGAGCTCCTTATCTGTATCTGATAATATTTCTATTTCTTCAATATCGGAGCTTAAATTATTTTGTCTCTCTGCAACAATTTGCGGCTTACTGTATCCTCTTTTTACTTTCATCGTAATCTGGGTAATAAAGTGACCACGTTAGAAAAATTATTTATTTTTTGCTATATATTTTCGCAAACAAATACGCAATTTTGAAAGAAATATTACTTAAAACAATTCTAAGAATAAATGTTACTTGAACGATAACTGTATACATATGTGTACGTTTATTATTTTTTATAAATTGTAACTAATAACACCAATTACGTATTGAAATTTACGCAATCATTCAAAGACATTATATTTTACATACCTGATATTTTATTTAGCAAATAATAATGACAGTTTTCAAATAACTACAAAAACTTTGCGCAGAAGATGTTAACGTTGCAATGTTTCCAAAACAGTGATTATAAAATGAAATATACCGTTATGAGCATGCTAAAATTCAAGGAATTTCTTTTTTCTTGTTGAGAGATTCTGTAGTGAATAGGTTTCTGACACATTTAAATTTAATTTTCGCTAACTAAACGTACACATATGTATGTACTGTACATACATCTGTGCCAATATCCCTGAAAAGGTTAAAACACTTAATGTAATTTCGGCTTGCCCACGGGCGGTGCCTATCATTTATTTTTATATTAACCAATTTGTTTTTATGTATTTCGCCGGACGTGGGTTTACTTACTACATACATAATTTTTTCGACGGTTTACAACACAACTCCCTGAGGGGAATGTAAAGTTTCCAGCTAACTGTCCGCGGATTGCGCTGAAGGGGCATTTCCCACGCTACTAGGCGGGGACGCCACTAGCTCAGTGCATTTACGTATGCACGGGCGAGACGAAACCGGAATCCGGTTTGAAATTCTGGGTACTGGAAATTTTGCCGGCGAATGGGACATGGTACGTAACGGTCTCCATCGTTACATTTTAAACACAATCAATATTATCGGTATATAAGTTAATTTTAATTAAGTTCGGGCTTAAAAAAAAACAAAACTCGTGATTTGATGTCTTCGATTTTATTGCCAGCACTAAACTTAGGAGCTAATTACAAAGAGTACTCTATTTATTACCTTAAGCTAATCACGTTGACCTCTGTCAGCGATCATGTGTCACCTGCCGTCGATGGGGTGATCGAGCTTGGCCAGACATGGTGTCAGCGATTTAGGTGGCCGGCGCGGGAACGCATTGGGAAATTTCATAAATTCGATGTTGCAATAATTGCGGTGTTAACTTATACCATTGCAAATACTTTTTACTGAAATCATTTATTTTCTATAAATACTTGTTTTTTATTGCAACAGGTTCGGCATTTGAATTACAGTCGAACAAATTATTACATTATTAAAATAATGTTTCCATAATTTCTTTGATATAATATTGTGCAAAGCAGTTCGTTTATATGTATTATAATACTTATTTTGCCAAATCTTAAAATAGTTGAAAATCTATATGTTACGATGTATGTTGTTGTAATTGCAATTATGTGCATATACGTAATCAAATTAGTAATACGATGAAAAATCTAGAAAGAAAACTCCGATCGAGACGAGGAACTGGATGTACTCTCATCATGTGGCGAATGGACCGAGGAAGAAGCTCTTAAGCAATTAGACAAAGCTTTTGAACGAGATAACAATATTGTGTTGCTTAACTAAATCAATTTAAAATTATTTGTGAAAATAAAGTACTTCAAATAATTGTTCTTAAATAAATGACTGACTGAACAAGTCGTTTCTTGTTTTTTGATTTTGAATTTGAAATTATATAGAATGAACTTTGTCACAATTAAAACATTTGTAAAGTTCTACGTGAATCCACCGAAACCGCCAAGTTTTGTACTGAGAGGTTCGAGAAACCGCCTGTGAACTCTTACTCTCTCATGAACGATCGTCGAGAAGAAAGGATCTAGTTTTAATAAGCTGTTGTTTTATCGAAATAAAAGGAATTATAAAAACTATAGAGACAATGCAGTGTTTGAAATTATCCTAATTGTAGATTTTGTTGAAAGAATTCAAGGTAAAAAATCTTGCACCAAAATTTGGCGACCGTGACAGGACAAATCAAAAGAGAAATATGCAGTCGAATGAACTCGCACGGGAAAATTATCCTGCAGAAATTTATCGGCTATTCTGCGTTTGATTTCGTCGAGGGATTTCTGGCAGCTATGTACTACGTAGTTGTAAGTATGCTGGAAATTTTGTCTCCAAGTTAGCGGGATATAGAGGTAAATTTGTTATAGTTTTTTGTGTGTATCATTGCTTGCTATTGCGGTTGGAATTAATTTTGTGAACCTTTCTATAGTTATGCACAATTTATAAAAGTGACATCTCGTCCGAGTTTGAGTTTGTAAAAAAACCATTAAAAAAAACAAAAACGAAAAAAAAATTGCGTGAATGGCGTAAAACGAAATTTAAAAATTCTGCGAAGGTCAGGACTGTTAAGAGCTAATAGTAATTTACATTGCGAGTTCGGAATAACTCATTGTATTATCGTATTTAGTAATTCGGTAATAATCGAGACTCAATAGTCTGAGCTGACGGAAATTTGGAATATTTTTTAAACCTTTGTTTTAAGGTAGTATAGTCTGCTGTTTTGAGTTTGAAAAATCGATTTTTTTTTTCTTAATTAATTCGAAAGTACAATATATTGAGAATATAAATAATAAATTTTAGACCGAAAATCGAAATACGAACGGAGTTATAATGAATTTTTAAATGAAAATCATTTGAGAATTTGAGAAGAGAGAAGCAACATTTCATCTTATAGATGCGTTATTAAAAACTATACAACGTTAACCTTGATGAGAATGATATTGTTCACTAGAGTATTTGATTTTGAAATAAGTGATTCCACTTTTGTATATAATTTATGAAAAACGGATTTTGGCATCCTTATGAAATTTTCAAAACTGTTTTACATCTTCCAGCTGCAACTCCGTCATTACAAGGTAGACAATGTGCATCTGCAAAGGCTAATTTTTGCTCTATAACCTTTTCCAGGAACCCCACCTTTCATTTCTTGTTTTTGTTTTTTTTTATAATTACTGTTATTATTGAATCACTTAACACACATAAAATATTTCTGCTTGTTACGTTTATGGTTGTTACTACAAAATTTGATATTAGGCTCATTTCAGTTCAGTCACAATATGTAAAAAGTGCAACGTATTGTTCAGATGAGAATGAAAACTTGTGAGAAAATATCTGTGCTGCTCATATTGTGAATCATATGATCAGTATGTTGATCATGCTGGACTTTGCGTGGTCAAAATGAGGTAATGAACTATATTCCGATCAATCAGTTATACATATATGTATATACATACATATGTACATACATATATGATGTGTTAAAATAAATTCAATTCATTTGTTACATTTGTTTCGTTTTGAAATGAAGAGTATGCCAATCGATTCTACATGGTCTCCTCGTTTGTTCGGACGATATTGGTTGATAGTGTGTTAGAAAACTGAGCCTTCAAGAATACCTCTGACGACCCAATCCGTCAAGAAACAAGCGACAGAGGCCACGTCAAAATTCGAAAATGGCAATTTCAATGCCCAAAAATTTGAAATTGTGCCTTCGTTGTGCCGTATTTTTTTATGGTGAGAACGAAATTCTTTCTGAGAAATAGCTTCCCCGCCTGTGGCCTTTCTCAGAAAAAGAACCACACTCGAATGCGACGTCGTATTCTGAATCGTGCTAGATTGTTCAGTACCACTGACATACATAGGTATACATCAGTGGCGGCTCGTGGAAATTATCCTTGGTGGGGCTAACTACTGAAAAAAAAACCAAAAGTAATATAATGAACTCATGCAGGTTTCCGCTCTACCCAAGAGGTACCGCACTCAGAGCGTTAACCGAATTGAAGTGTTCGGTTTCCCTAAAAGGAGTTTTACATTTCAGGAGAAAGTGTTTAAGGTACTATCACAGATAAATAATAAACAAAAAAGGTCGAGTAAAAAGCAAAAACAAAAAAATAAGGGGTATAATGAACGAGTAAACATTAATAAGTGGGATAAAGCAGCTATGCATGTGTGAATGAGTGTTGTGCAACATGTCGTTTGCTTGCCTCCTCATTGGCCTCCCTTCCACGGCTTTCCCCTTAACACACTTTTTCTAAAAACTTCCCGCTGCTCTGATGTTGCGGCTCTCGACCAAATGATGGCTGAGGTTGCAAAATGTTTCGTTAGTCATTTCTCTCCTTATTCTTCTCAATATCTGGTGCAAGTTAGTTGTTTCCTGAGAGATAAAATGTAGGTATATGTATGTGCCTAAGAAAAAGGCAATTCGGCAACTTTGAAAATTTCTTGCCTATTCGTCTGGGCATCTGTATTATTTATCTGTGGTACTATTCTACTCTAGAGTTTTCACAAAATCGAAATTTTTTTTTTTGCATTCTTCGATTCCTTACATCTTCAAAAATGACCTCTCAAATATTTGTAGAGAAATTCGGATGAGAAAAAAAGTTATAGCACTATATACATATAGCCGCGTGAGAGAACTCGGCCTTTACCAAAACTTTAAACGCGTTTTTCTCGAAATGACATTTTTCAAGTTGGCTGCAGGTTAATCTCCGGATCTACTGATCCGATTTCAATAAACCTTAGTGCGTTTTGTTTATTAAAGTGTCGTGTATGTCAATTCACCACATTTTTGCATAAAAATATAAAAGAAAAAAAATGGCGGAAGATATAAGGTAAAAAAAATGTCATTTTTTCTAACTTTTTTTTCAAACATTCTCCATTTTTGTTGTTGTTGGAATTTTTGACTAACGGTGGTGAATTGGCACGTAAGGAACCTTCCTTTTTAAAACCCCATTCGAATTTTTTGTTTCAGACATCCCAGTTCGGAGATTAACATGCAGCTATGGAACCATCTTTTTTTTTGACACTTAACTTTGGCGCCCCCTATTTAATAATAATAATAATATGCCAAAAATAAAAATTTGTTTGTATATGAAAAGGGTCCATTTACATTTTGTGAAAGTTTCATCCCAATACTAAATAAAGCGGCTGAGAAATAAAAGTTTGAAAAAGGCCTTTTTTTGACGTTCTAGAGTAGAATAGTACCTTAAATTAGAAAATACGAGATTTCTTATAGCGACGTAGACTGTATGCATATGAGTTCATCGACTCAAATCCTTCCGGGCTATCTCATGTTAGCCCCTAACAGCCTTTTTCACAGCTATCTGTGCACGCCAAATCGGTTGCGAATGTTAGAGGATAGCTAGCACACACATTTAAACCTCTCTCATCCGCGGGGCTAGAAAATTTCAGCCCCCTGCGCTTTGAAACACACTCACCAGAAGAGAAATATCTAAAATGTATGTAAGAGAGAAGCAACTGTGTGTGCGCCGAGCCCGTTCACGGCTTGTAAATGTAGAAGGTTTTGGTAGGGCTAATTTGTTTGAGCCCTCACGCATAGAAACGCAACGGAAAGGAAGAGAAATAAAACTATTTAAGGTTATCAAGAGAACAAGACTTAGCAGCTTTGTTCTCGCTTATTATTGTTGGCTTGGGGCTCGATGTCTTTAGCTCTTTCTTATTGTAGCTGCATGGAAATATACGATGTTCTCTTAATACCTTTGACAACAAAACTGCAATAACGTTTTAAGACGCTTTCTTTAAACTCGAATTTTTAACACAATTTTGTTTGAGAAATTTATGGTGGGGCTAAGCCCCACTAGCCCCTAAGGTAGAGGCGCCCCTGGTATACATACATATGTAGAACTGGACTATTCGTCCCCATTGACGTATAATATAATGGACCCGCTAACGTATAATACATGATTTTCTATACAAGCGAACGGTACGAGAACAAACATTGATCAGTGGAATCGATTGGCCTACTCCTACTCCTGTTCAGACTGTAACGAAACTCGCTCTATAGAAAGATAGAAGGTGCAATTTAATTCATTCAAAAAACAACTAGGGAAACCTGATTAAAAAAGATAAAGTGAGAAACAGTATCTAATTAAATTGAATATGAAAAGTTCTAGCGAACGCTCAAAGTGATAATTTGACGGCCAATAGTACGTTTAGTATTATTTCGAATACAAAACTTAATAAACTATTCTGCCTGCTAATAAAAAGAAAATGTTGTATTGGCCAGGCCCGCTAAACGAAAAGTCTTGAGAAATTAACAAAATTCGAAATGAAGAATATGGCACAGGATCTAAATGACTATTAACTGAATATTTTCCTTTTTATTGATTTAATATTTTCCTTATACTAACTTCATATTGACTAAATATATTCCTTATGCCAAATATCTACTTTATTTAAGATTTACTGAATTTATGAAACATAATTTTAAATTTCTCAGTGTAGATCTTAAATCAGTGCAACTCACACATTTTAGTGCTTAGTTTGATATAATATTTAGGGCCTATTTTTCAATCGTCAGATAAATTTATTCGTGGAATAAAATTGTCCCAATAATCAACTTGGCTTTGAGTTAAAATAGCTATCGAACGGATAATCTTATTCGCTCCTTAAACCAGCAGATGGGACTGTTATTCGTCGATTAATTTTGACAAATTAAGTGAAAAATAATTTTTCCTTACAGCCAAGTTGCTATTTTATCTGAAGAATAAAGTTATCAGCCGATTGAAAAATTGGCCCTTAGTGAAATAAAGTGAATAGAAAAGGTTTCCGAGAAACCATTACAATATGGGAACCTGGAGAAAAAATCAAAAACACTTGCCAGTTCTCTCCTATAATTCTTACTAGTCTTATCATGTAATAACTAATAATTGAAAGATGAAGAACGACTGCAGTCTAACAGAAAAATAATATCAAAAGATTGCAAAATTGATACATCGCCCCATTGAAATGTTACGCCATTGGTTATTTGTCACTAAAAATTAAAGGGGTTATGAGGTAAGTAAATAAACATTTGCTTTATTAAAACTTTATATATTCATAGGAATTTTAAAATAAGGCGTGAAAAAGTGCAGAATAGTGTTGTTTTCCTTTCCAGACCGATTTTTCAATAGATAACTTCATTCATAAAATAAAATATCATCTTGGCTATAAGGAAAAACTACGTTTCACTCTATTTTTCAAAATTTCATTTAAATATTTGCAGATTATTATTATAACAAATTATTTGAAATCGTAGATAAGTTGATTATTAGGATGATTTTAATTTACGAATAAATTCATCTAAGTAATAAAAAATTGGCCCAGAAATTTGTTCATATTCAACGAAATTTCTTTAAATTCTAATTAAGTTCACTAAACTGTACTTTTTCCGTGATATGACATTAAAAACATTTGTACCATGAATGTCGTAAAAAGTGCAAAAAGATAAAATAGTTTTTAAATTGGAGTTTACTAGTTTTTCCAGTTGTCAGGCTTTGCGCGGAGAACTTAATTTTTTCTTTATATTTGGATAGAATTGTCTATTTTTGTCGTCATCGATTGGTTCTGAATTTGGAAGCATAGACGAAATTCCTTTTGACAAACGCACTGGTTGAATTCTGCTGTAACCTAGAGAAGCACTTCTCAGCTTGTCCCATTTAACCAAAAAACGTTCCCTTTCAGATTGAATCCACTTCTCGCTTCTTTCTAATACAATTTGAACTACGCTTGGTGGCTTTATTGCTGGCATTGCAGTGATTATTAACCTAGAAAGGAAATATTACATAATTATATCTGAAAAAGGCTATTATTCGTTGAATAGATACAAGATATCCATAAAAACGTTATGCAGTGCACTTCTCCAAGGTTTTATCAAAACTGGTGAGGAGAACTTAAACTTAACTTATTCAACAACATTAACACAAGGACATATCTTATTCGTTTTCTTCTTCAAGGCAACATATGTACCCCTCTTTGCCTATGCGCAGTTGCGGCGCCCATATGCCCGAAATCATGTTTAAACACTAATGGCATAAAAATATCTTTTAAATAAAGCCAACATCATTGCCATTAACTTTATTTTTGAATGTTTTATTTCATTTTAAATTTGTATACCTACCTCTAAAAAAAAACATCCTGTATATCCGGAAATGAGACCAGCCACCGGGATTAATTTTTTTTTCTGAATAGTCTTAATATATGTTCATTAGATACTCCATAAAATAAAGTGAATACGCTTCAACGGGGTTCTCGAATTCATCGATTTTCATTGATAATGTTGGGTTAAATGGAAAAGTGCCAAATTGCTCTTGTGTAATTCGGAGCCTTGAGTTATCATTTTAATAGTATACATATATATTGTAAATAATCACAAAAATCTTTCCAAACACAGTGAAATGAGATGTTCTTCGAATTTTCATATATTTTAACACAAAAATTAAAATTTTAAGGTGCCCTTTTTTAATTTGTTTAGTATTCCGCCATATCAAACAATGGCGCAGGAGGGAATTGTGTGCGAATTAAACCAGTTCCAATTCCCACATGTCAAATTTCCGTGCGCAAGCGGCGATTTATCGTATGGAAAAGCGTGCGGTAAGTTAGTAATTTCTCCGCATGCGTGATATAATTTTTTTTACTGATATCCCTTTGTTACTCTTGTTCATCCTTGCGCCAAGTGCTTTCTTTTACCATTTTTGGCACACATGTTTAGTTAAGGCAGCTCCGTTGTATACGTATACCTACGTTATATTTATTGGCCGCCAGCATTCTTTCACTTTCGGAAATAAAAAAAATAAAAACCGAAAATGTAACATTTTATTTTGAATTTACGCTGTACCTACACAAACCATTTCTTACAGCAGCGTAGTCCATAGGTAATAAAAATAGAATTCAGCTAAAGAAATGTAATAAGAGTTGCCCGATCGTAAAGCCAGTAATCTGTAATATTAAATTATATGTATAAAAAATTTATATACATATGTATATGCATTACTAAAAGATGTAGGAGCTTTCTGACTGCTCTGGTATTTAAAAACAATATTTAAAAATATAAATTATGCAGTTATTGCAGTAGAAGAGTAGACTACGATAAGCTAGCTGACATCATTCTAAACGCAATATGACGGACGCTCCAAGATGACGAATTACTATTTTCTTCACAGCCCCTTTGTTATTTTTATGTAGCTACCAGATGAAAGGATTTGAAAAGTAGGGTATGATTAACCAGTAACCCATCGGATCCACGTTTGGAGTTAACAAAACGCCAGAACTGCTTAGGGTCACCTCGAAGAGCGGCAACCATTCGGTCGATACCAGGTCTCCAAGTCAGAAGCAAACCTAACGCGCAGTTTCAAGTAGTTAGTGAAGTCGGCATCACTCCTTGAGGAACAGAATCTCCTTTAAGTCTTACTCTTTAAGTTTTTCAAGCTCGGAGTTAAGCCAAGATTGCCATGATCGGGAGATACTTGATCGAGCATCATAAAAAGAGGCAACAGCTTTATCGATGTCCCGTTCATTCAAAACATGAGACCAATCGTAGTTTACAAGCCAGGAATTAATTTTGGAAAAATCGGCTTTTTAAGATTGAAAGAATAATTTCCAATTACATGAAAGGGTTCATAAGAATCGTTAAATGAAATAACAACGTGAAGCGCAGGATGATGAGAAAACTCAGCAGTAAGCGCGATCAAGCAACGATTCACTGTAGTACCATAGGGATCCGTAGAAAAAATTAGGTCGAGATATCTTTCATTCCCGTTTCCTATACCTTTTCTCTGTGTCAGCCCGAGGAAAGTATAGCGTCAACGAAGGAGGAATGCATCCTTGGCGTCGTCGAAAAAATCGCTCAGACTCATGACATTGGAGCTTCATGCGCTTCTCCTTTAATCCCTTTGATCACTGTTCACTGCGATAACCTCAGTGCTGTTGTTCAGAGATCGTGACTTCACATAGTTTAAACCCATTTACTTCGATCACCGTGGACTGTGATAACTCTAATTACGCTGTTTCGTCTAAAAACATCGGAGTCTCATGTGCGTCATCTCCACCCCCTTTGATTATTGTCGACCTTACCCAGAAAAAATCTCAGATACGTTGTAAACCTGCACCTGCCAAAGATCACTCTATTATCTCTGCTGTTTCCCCGTCTCCTAACACTGGGTTGAAAGTTAAGAAAGTAAAAAAGAAGATTTGCAATCAATCGTCTCTTAAACAGCCCACTAAAGTTTCTGATCATCCAAAAGTTAGAGATAATTCTCTAATCTAAATTGTCCTGAGACGATTTTCCTATACTATCAAAAAGTTAGGGGTTTAAGAACCAAAACGCGATCTCTTTTTCATGCATCTAGTGCTAGCGATTTTGATATTATTGCTCTTACTGAACCTTGGTTGCATAACGGTTTCTGCGATGCCGAGCTTTTTGACTCGTCTTACCAAGTTTTTCGTCGTGACAGATACGACAATTGTGAGACTAGGGGAAGTGATGTTCTTATAGCTTATAAAAACTTGCTTATCTGTGACTGTTAAGGATCATCCACAATTGCTACCAAATGCAGTTTTGCCGCAAATCTGGCAACAATGCCAGAAGTCTTGATTTCTGAATTTGTTATACTATGTATTTGAACGGTCATGTACTCCTATTTAGTCAGTCGTGTCCAGCTCAGCGATCTGCTCAGATCAAAATTTTGGTTGCGCTCGCGACAATAAAAGCATTCTGAACTCAAAACGTTTTTTTAATTGTTGATTACCCGCTTAGACTTATGATACTAACAGTGACTATATTGGACTTCCTGACTCACCAGGTTCTACTGACGTTGAACTCATAGTTTTGAAAATCTCTTTTTATAAAAAAAATTTGTTTTTAATTTGATTTTTGAAAAATCATTTTCCCCTCCAGATTTTCACCCCGATCCGAACTATTTAGCATACCTCAATACAACTACCCCTTCCCTTGATTTTCTCATCTGCATTACCCCGGATATTATACTCAAACATATCAATGAACTTCCTGATGATTTCACCTCGAGTCCAGATGTAATAGTATTCCTACTGCAGTTCTTAAACTGTGTTATAATGAATTGATAACACCGTTCCTTTTCCAAAAATCGTTAAATAATAAACAATATTTTGGAATAAATCATTTATTATACTAATTTAATAAAAGGGCAGTATAAACGAAGTGTGTAACTACCGTCCAATTGCGAAGCTCTCTTGCATCCCTAAACTTTTCGAATCTATTATATAATCCATCTATAATCTATTTATAATGTATTCAAAAATGCGTGGTATGAAAGACCTTACAAACAAAATATTGTATGACATGGGAGGCCATGCCAACCGTTTGGGAGTTACAGGGTGATTTGTAAATTCACATATTCCATGGTATACACATCACTATCTTATTTTTATCTTTTAATATTCTTAACGCAGCGACATCCAACAATCTACTATCCTAATGTGCTTTCCAATAATGTCAACAATGTTAACCTACCACCACGAAACTGGGAGAAAACCTTTTTTTTTCCTACAATTTACCTCTTCCCAGAATATTCTCTGAAGTTTATATAATTAATGTACTTATATTTTATTTTTATCGAATTGCTCATCTTATTTCCTTTTCAAAAAGGTCCATATATCTAACTGGATTCCGACGGATCAAAGAGATCATACACATCTTCTTAATTGTTCCATTCTGTTTAGAATTTTCCTACATTCCGGTCGGATTTTGTTTCCGTCGGATTTGAGAATAGGGCCCAAAATAGAGGTAACAAAATCTGTTGCTGACTGATATCTTATTGTTTTATTGCCCTGTAATTGGAAAATTCGTAAAACAATCAAAATTTCCAAAAAGATCAGAAATGTTTATTTAGCATACACAGGTAATTAATTTTAATAATTGCTGCAGAAAAGTCATAAAAAGGTTAATGGAATTTATTTTATTGTCGAAATTAGCTTGCCTTAGTCAGCCATACTTCGGTGTATCCTGACGCTTCGACCTGACGGAAATTTTGCTATAAAAGAGGGTCAGTCCGAAAGAATATTGATCATAGTTGAAAAACCAAACGATAACTACGGTTGATCTTAAGCTGAAATATTTAAAAAATGTCTGAATTAACTTTTGAGGAATACGCCGATATAATTTGCATTTACGGTTTAATCGACAGAAACGAAAGCCAGACTGCCCGGGAATACCAAAGGAGGTATCCTAGTCGACGTGTACCTCAAAGAGGGGTATTTTTACGGACTTTCCAGAGGTTGAGAGAAACCGGAAGTGTAACTTCAAATAGCAGGGTATCGCGATCTGAAACATCGGAGGATTCTGCCGACGTTGAATAGCAAATGATCATCGTCGGCAAGCAAATTTTTAAAACGAGGACGAGATGAGTCGCAAGACGATTAGGAGTGTCTTAAGTTAAAGTTTGGGAGGTTATTCATCGAGAGAGATTACATCCATACCATCACATGCCACTACAAGGACTTCTGGAAGGAAATTTCAAGAGAAAATTGGAGTTTTGTACTTGGCTTTTGGAATTCTATAGACGGATGAATCGCAATGCGCTATTGGATGGTATCACAAACTTCCACAATCTTCATACCTGGTCGGATACTTTGTGACGCTACGAATGCCTCCAATCATTAGGAACTTAAATTTGCTTTAACTATCGTTTGTTAAAGGGGCGGAAAATCGAGGAAACACAAAAACGTTTTTCACAAAGGAAAGTGCAATTTTCATTATGAAGTGCATGCGTGCATCGGTCAAGAACCATCTTATCTTTGTTATTTCGGGCTACATTATCAACCCTCAAAAAGGCATGCTACAATCTATCAGGATGTATTCTTCGACGCACCAAATTTGTACATGACTTGGATGTCATCTTCGGTACCAAGCTTGATTCTGCTGAGCACATGAACTCTATAGTTGCGAGGCCTGTTCTGTACTTGTAAAGAGATGGTCACATGTTTTCTGACGTCACTATATATAAGCAATTATATTTTTCTGTGTTTTTTAGTGAGACCTATTCTTGAGTATGCGAGCCAAATCTGGTCCCGTAGTGAGGAGATATTTAATCAGTCCAACGCAAATTTCTCAGATTTGCCCTAAAGGATTTGCCTTGAACCGATTAAATTTTTCCCCTTCCATACAATAACCGTCTACTTCTCCTCGATATGCGTTCGTTGCATAAACGCCGTGAAGTTGTGGATATTGTAGTTGCTCATCAGCTTTTGACTGATAATATTGATCCGCAATCTCTTAAAAGGAAATTCGTGTTAAGGCCTAACCTTCGCAATTTAAGAAATTCGAGTTTTCTTGAAATCAAGCATAACAGAACAAATTATGGTGTATTTGAGACTACCAATCGCAAGTGCCGTAGTGTTAAAAAGCATACCGAATTGTTTAATATTAATATAGGTAAAAGTACAAGAAAAAATTTCTATTCGACTTCCATGCCTCTTAATCCCGGGTCTTCTGTTTGATTAACCTTTTTCTAATAACTTGTTTGATTTCTTTCCATCTTTTATGTTTAGCATGTTGTTGCATGATGTGTGTTGGTTCTATTCACTAACAAGAACCAATTGATGATACAGTCACATGCACATACGGCAACGCTGCTTGAGATTGTACTAAGCTGATGGATCTAACAAAAAAAAAAAAAGTAGATCGAATGCATTACAATAATTTTAAGCAGTAATATTTTATTTTGTCCATTTAGGTCCAATTCTTTTCCTACAACGTAGGCAAATCGTTCATAATTTTTAATATTACTACTTATTACTATCACTATACTTGGAAATTTTCATAATTTTCCATTTTTATACATCAAGTTAGCGTTTATACATCAAATTGACATTTACTGACGAGAAAGCACTGACTGACTCGAAAAAAATACCGTTAGTTCTGACTAGTCAGTACAAAAGTCGCGTCAGTGGGGGTATTTACACGAGTCATAGTCAGAGCCAGTGTCAGTAGAACTGACCCGTGTAAAGGTCTGATTAGGTTGTTAGACAATTTCTTAAAACTATATTATCGACACATAGATGGAAATTTAGCCAGTTATCCGAATTTCGCACACAACATTAGAAATCGAATCTCAATAATTGACTCTACAATCAAAGAAATTAAGAGGAATCAACTAGCAATTAAGGATAATCGATGCCCTGGAATATGGATGATCAATTTCAACAAATAGTCAACCATATTCACAATATATATGAGTGAAGAAAACTATCAATTAAGAATCATGCAATCCTTATTAGCTTGACAGCTCAATTGACCCTAATTTCAGTTGAAATACAAAAAAAAATTGAGCACACACTTTAGACGTCCTGGTAGATGCACATGATTTGAAAATTAATACTTTTCTTTTATCACTTGTTCAGCTAAGAAGAGAACTTGTTACGATCATCTTGCTCCAGTCTTGCAATTGCACATACCCAAGGAAGACCTCCCTTTACAAGTATATGACTTTCCAAACTTGCGTAGTGGAACATAATATCATCTTCAAAGTATGATGCATCTACCCTTAGATTCGTGGGAAGTGTGGCATTATTTTGCTGATTGAAGAAAACAGTTATTTTACTTAGTTGTTTGTAGTTACCTTGCATTGCACTCACCGGAACTGTTATTAAGATTATGCACATTATAAAAGTTTGAATTCAATTAGAACAAAGTCAGTTTGGTTTTATCCAACGACATTTCTTAATTATCCATTAATTTGAACTATTAATAAATTTGGTGAAACATCTAATCTTAACTCAAATTAAAATGCAATATTTTAATTAATCTTCTCAGGAAGAGCAAAGGAGTTCATGCTTTAAAAAGAGTAATTGTGATAAGCTGTGTTTGACATTCTTAGATTAGGAATCAGGCTTTCATCAAATCTCTCTACAAAGTTGAGACAACTTTTTAACAGAAAATTTGCATTACTTGTCAGATGTTTGATACTAGTTACTCCAGCCGGAAATTTGTCAAAAAGTGTTTTCAATTTTAATTTCGTCAGAGCCTTGCTAGTAAAAATAAGCCGAACACGGGAAGGTAAGGTTGCCTTTTGGTGGGTTACGCTTTATAATCACATCCACAGCTTTTTAGACCCATATAGAAAATGGATATTTCAATTAAAGTTGTAAATCATACATATTTTAGAATTTGTCCGATTTCCGTACTTGTTCGATATAAAATTTCGAAGTAATTTTTCGTGATGTTCGTAAAAAAAAATTAATAAAAAAGTCCAAGAATCTATTCACACTATCATGGGCATGAGTCAATTTCTTGAGCGATTTGACCCATGAATATGAACATTGCATTTACACTGTCAGCATGAGTCAATTTCACCAGCATTTTCTATCATGAAAATGACACTGATGAGCCAGATTGTCAAGATATAAGCAATATATTGACATTTTTTACTGAATGCTCGACCCAAATGCGAGACATAAACATTGTTTTTGTCAGATATATAAGAGATAGCAAATCTTCTATCAAAAAGCGGTCACAATTTTGAGGAACGATTTTATCTTGGATCAGCGATCCTTGGTACTGTACTGATGTAGAGATGCGGAAAATTCCCGGAACGCGTTTATTAGTCATAAAGAATATATGCAAGCAAATTTCGTACAGAAGGAAAAAAAATTTTTGGTAATTATGGAGTTTAGGGGCATCACCTTCGATGACCTTGAAATTTTAGTATGTTGTAGAGTTTAAGATGCTGAACAAAAATATATATACATGTTGGGCGCGGAAAGCATATCTACACATAGTTTTTTAATGTTGAAAATGGATGAAAATGAAACATTGATATTTTGCGACCATCCAGAGTTGAAGAAAGTAAAGGGTATGGAGGGGATGGGGGGGGTTAAAAGTTTGATCAAATTTTTAACACCCCCTCCCCCTTCCCCCTCTCCACCCCCCAATACCCTACACTTTCTTCAAATCTGGATGTTTTATAGAATTTTGGAAAGTAGACTAAAATGAGAGATTAATTGACAAAAACCATCAATCGGACATTTCCCCCACTCCTTCCATGCGCCAACGGGTCGGGCCCCAATGACCTTGACCTTGAAATATGTTGACCTTGAGGTAACACCCGACCCGTTGGCGCATGGATGGAGTGGGGGAAATGTCCGATTGATGGTTTTTGTCAATTAATCTCTCATTTTAGTCTACTTTAGTCTAGGGTTGCCATCTCCAAACTTTGAAATCCAGGATTTGAACGTAGAAATACCAGGACATTTCGTAGAAATCCCAGGACATTTCTCCTTAAAATCGTTTAAATACGTTATAATAACTAGTCGAGTCTCCCAGTTATTTATGCAGTAAGCACATGACATGACACAACAACCTCAGACCCCGGTAAATACCTAACTAACTAATCAAGCTAGCTAGCTTAGCTCTGTATACTGTATGTTTATTTCTATGCTAGAAAGAAAGATCTCTAATGCCTACAACTAGTAGCGCGAAAGAGACAACAACCAGTGTGCACGTTGCTATTTTGTTTTAAAAAGAATCAACGACCTTTACATTACACGCGCGGCGCGAGCTCAGTGACAAGACGATTGGAGAGAGTAGTGGCGCGCGAATTTTAAAACATAGTTAAGCATAGGACTCTTTAAAAACTCAGCACGATGCTTAAAAACTATCCAGGACAGCCCAGGACACCACAAAAAGCAGGACATGTCCTGAGAAAACAGGACGGTTGGCAACTCTACTTTAGTCTATGTCTGATTGATGGTTTTTGTCAATTAATCTCTCATTTTAGTCTACTTTCCAAAATTCTATAAAACATCCAGATTTGAAGAAAGTACAAGGTATGGAGGGGTGGAGCGGGGGAAGGGGGGGAGGGGGTGTTAAAAATTTGATCAAACTTTTAAACCCCCCCCCCCTCCCCCCTCCATACCCTATACGTTCATCAACTCTGGATGGTCGCAAAATATCAATGTTTCATTTTCATCCATTTTCAACATTAAAAAACTATGTGTAGATATGCTTTCCGCGCCCAACATGTATATATATTTTTGTTCAGCATCTTAAACTCTACAACATACTAAAATTTCAAGGTCATCGGAGGTGATGCCCCTAAACTCCATAATTACCGTATTTTTATTAGTATTATTTCATTCCTATTAAAATTTTCTATTATTTTGTAGTTTTTATCTTATGTAAGATTTATAGTCTCTCCCCTCGTTCCTTCTGTTAACAAAAGTAAGACAACATTTAACCCCCGCACCCTAAGCCAAGAACTGTCAATATAAATATTTTTCTTTAGGGATTCGATAAGAGATATTAATTTCAGCGAGATGTAAATAAAACTCTTTTATTTTGATAAGTCTTTATTACGGAGCAGGTGTACACGCGGGGAAGAACAACTTGTGTGTGTGTAAAGATGGCTGACATTAAATATGACACGGACGCGTAGCAAGGCACATTCCAGCCGAAAAGCGTCGGAAGGGAAAAGTTGACAGAAGGCGAATTCCTGTAAAAAGTCAGTGTGGCCTCACAGGACTCACCCCGCAGTAACTTAGTCACGGTCGTTCCGCGAATTAATATTAAGTCGATCCGGATATCGCACCCGTTGTCCAAAACTGGTCCTTGTTGCTGGAGTGATGGCTGGTGGTGTAAGATCTTCCTCCAGTTACACTGGTGAAGTCTGACTCGCAGATGCTGAAATCCCAATTGTCGGCACAGATGATTCCAAGTCGTTACCCAGAAGGAAAGGCGATTTGAGACGGTCAATTGATATTGGTGTGTCACGTCCACTTACACGTACTCTGAAATGCTTAGCCGACCTTTTAATCACGGGGAATAGGCCCTCGAAAGGTTGTTGCATTGCAGCCTTTGATGGTATCCTTCCTTATAAATACATGCGAAGAAACATTTAGATCGCGATGCACGAAGGTCTATTTAATGCAATGACGTGCAGCTGGCTTGGGTCGAAGGGATTTAAAATGAGTTCGAAACTTGTCAACCAACTCCCTAGGTGTACAATCGGTCGAAAATGTAGCCAGGAACTCGCCAGGAAGTGGGACAAGTTCTCCAAAAACCAGCTCGGCTGCGGTAGCACCAATGTCCTCCCTGAAGGCTGACCTTATCCCAATCAACACCACTGCAAGAGCATCCGGCCACACCTCAGTCTCGTAGCACTCAATCGCTGGCTTAAGTTGTCGATGAAAACGCTCGACCATCCCGTTGGCTTGCGAATGCAGAGATGATTGATGCTAAAAAAAATGAGTGAATTGCTGGAATAGGTCGGATATGAATTGACGTGCTTGGTCGGTTATGATTGTTAGAGGAACGCCATACCTCGAAATCCATCCAGAGAAAAGCCGACGGGCTACCGTTTTAGCCTCAATATCAGGTCATCGAGAAAAGCGATTGATGACTGATCTGTAGCCTGCGGAAACCGGTAGTGGTCCAACCACGTCTATATGTACGTGTTCAAATCTTTTTGTCGGTGCATCAAAGTTTCCAAGCGGTGATACCGTGTGGCGGGTAATCTTTGAACGTTGAGAAGGAACAAGACTGTGCCCATGCGATACAATCTTTCCTCAAGGATGGCCAAACGTACCTCTCAGCCACCAATTTAGCTGATGCCTTAGGGCCTGGCTGACTAAGCCCGTGAAGTGCCTCGAAGATTCTCTGACGGAACGATAAAAGCACGAACGGACGAGTATTGTTTGTTGAAACATCGCAGTATACCGCTGCTTGAGGAAATGGAACCTCCATAAGTCCTGAGCTGGAACCCTCAATTAAAAGGAGTTGAAACTCTGCATCTGTTGTTTGCGCAGCGGCGTGCTGGTTAAAATTGATGGAAGTAGATATAGCATCAACTCTGGAGAGCATGTCGGCAACAATGTTTTCGGTCCAGTGATATACCTAATGTCCATGGCGAATTGCGACATAAAGTCCAGGTGGTTAAACTGTCGCGGAGAACACTTCTCCGGTTTTTTTTTTTTTTTTTTTATTTATTGATACAAATCTACAATCAAAAGACAAGAGTCTCATCGTGATTGCTAAGACATTATAATTGAATGGCAGAACATAGCAGCAAATATCTAAACTATCACTATGACTAAAATGCCTTCCTACCATGACGCCCAGCAGCCCACACAATTGAAGACAGTAAGATAAAAACAAACGGTGATGAAAAACCTTATCAGTGTGACTAAACGGCTTGGTGCCTCTGCCACAGACGCTAGGATCGTGCGAACTGAACGCCGGTCCCCATATCCACTTGATTCAAACTTCAAGTGTGAATTACAGCAAAGGAAAATTTTCTAACAATATAAAAAGTTATTTATTATAGATAAATTCATCGACCGCCTCAAAAATTATAAGAACTAGGATTAACGCTATAGTTTTGTTATAAACTTTCAGTAAGCCTCTAGAAACCTTTTTTCATACATACATATGTTGTTTTAGTGATTCATTAAATTATACTCTATTAATATTTATATCATCACCGTCGAGCAAAACCTTAAAACGAGGACGAGACGAGTTGCAAGACGATTACAAGTGTCTTCAGCTAAAATTTGGAAGGTTAGTCATCGAGAGAGATTAGCTGCGTTCCATTGGGCTGTGTAAAGTACTTCGGTGTAGTTTCCCAGTGGAACGCAACTTTGCTTTCAGGAGTAAAACATAATCCTAAATTTTGAAATTTGATTGTGCTATATTGTTGCACTGTTGTGTCTTATTTACTAAAATAGTAAGATTTATATATAAATGTGTTTTACTACCTAAACTACTCAAATTTAATTATTTGAAGGCTTGCGATAACTACAAAACGGCAAAAGCATGGACCAACCATGAGGGAAAAGCTTTAATTTCTATGGAAACCCTGTGCCAAAATAATCCCTATCCATCTGGCGGGAAAATGTGGCGAAACTACTCAGATCATCTGCTCGCCAACAAGAGCTCGGGTAGTTGAGTGTAGCCAGAAGTACTTGGGACACAGCCGATTGGAACGCACCTTTTTCATCCATATCCCAGTAGAAGGACTACTGGAAGTAGATTCCGATAGAAGATTGGAGTTTTGCACTTGGCTTTTGGAATGCGACATAGACAACAGGTCGTTTCTAGACCGAAATCTATCGACGGATTAACGGCAATTCACCAAGGATCACAAACTTCTACAACTTTCATACCCATTGGATACTAACGCAAAAAGGACAAGGGTGACATCATTTCAGCATAAATTCAGTGTCAATGCTTGGGGTGGTATCATCGCCAATCATTTAATAGGACCATTTACTTTGCCGCAAGTTTTTAACAGCCAAATTTATGCGAAATTTTTGGAGAATGACTGCCAGATCTATTTGAAGACATCTCTCTTGATAATTTAAGGGCAATGTTTCATCAACACAATGGAACATCAGCGTATACTGGTTAAACTTTGATGGTAATATTAAATGAAAAATTTCCTGAACGCCGAGATCTAGGTGGACCTATTCTTTGGCCTCCTAGATCTCCATTGCACTTTTTTTTTTAAAGGGAAACGATGAAGGGTGAAGTTTATTCAAGTCCTGTTAACCCCACAGAGGAATCAATCAACAGAATTGGGACAGCAGCGACGAAAATACGTGAGAGGCAGGCTACAATACAACTTAAACAAGGAGTTAGAAGGAGGTTATTGGAACGCATCCAAAGCGACAGATGACATTTTGAGCAGCTTTTGTGAGATATTAGCATTGATTTGAATCGGGTTTTAATTAAACAAAAAGCACTTTGGTGTTAATTTCAGTTTAATTTCTTTAAAATTCAATTAATTTCAGTTTTACTTCTTTAAAATTCAATTAATTTCAGTTTTATTTCTTTAAAATTCAATTAATTTCAGTTTAATTTCTTTAAATTTCGATTTTTTTAAATATTTATTAGGGTTAAGTAAATCAAAAGATAAAAATAAAACAGTGATGTGCATGCCATGAAAAATTTGAATTTACGAATCACGGTTGACATGCCTCCCCCTCCCCACCTACAATTTTTTGCTTGTCTAGGTCAGATCTTTTATCCCACTCATTATCATAAGAAACACCCACTGCAGGTACACTTACTTCCGAAACTGGAAAGACGATTTTTTTACCTAAAATTTACCTTTTCCCCGAATTGTCTCCGAAATTCATGTAATTAATGCACTTATTTATTATTTTTATCCAATTGCCTATCTTAGTACCTTTCCAAAAAGGTACAACATGTCCAAGTAAAGCAGAGGTAGAAAAATCTGTTCCTTAGAAAGTACTGACTGGTATCTTATTGCTTTATTGCCCTTTAATTGGAAAATTCGTAAAACAAACAAAATTTCCAAGAAGAAGATCGGAGGTGTTTGTTTAGCGTAAACAGGTAATTAATTTTAATAATTGCTGCAGAAAAGTCATAAAAAGGTTAATGGAGTTTATTTTATTGCCGTTATTAGCCTGTCTTAGCCAGCCATACTTGGGTGTATCCTGACGCTTTGTTACTAAAACCTGATAGTAATTTTGCTAACAGAAAAGGGTTAATCAGAAAGAATATGGATCATAATTGGAAATACAATCGATAGCTATGGGTGCTCTAAGCTAAAATAAATAGTTAAAAAATGGCTAAACTCACTTTTGAGGAATACGCTGATATAATTTACATTGACGGTGTAGTAAAGGGAAACGAAAGAGAGGCTGTATGGGAATACCAACGGAGATTTCCTAGTGGATGTGTGCCCCAAAGATAGGCATTTTCACGGACTTTCCAAAGGTTAAGAGAAACCGGAAGTGTAACTTCAAATATGTACCAGGAAATCGCGATTTGGAAATTGAATAAAATCAGGAGCATCTCTTCTCACACTCACAGATTTAATTGTAAAATATCTTGTTTCCGTCTTTTTAGTTAATCTGAGGTCACTGCAGTTGCGTTTTTTGTTTAATAATTTTTTTTATATTTGTGTTTTTAGTGATATACCATACCTAAAATCGATATGGAAAGAGCGACGCTAGTCATATTATATATTTGTTTGCAATCTACTCATTAATGTCTTCCATTTGATATTATACACCATAAATTTGCTTATTTTTTTATTTCAAGACGCAAGTTTTTGCCCGCCATATTTACTTTATGCTGACGTCACATAGCCTATGTTACCTGCGCCTTTATGATAAATGAATTGATGTCTCATTTGACAAAATCCGATGACTAATTTCAGAGTTATAGAGTTAGTAATAAATTAATAAATAATATAAATATAGTAATGGAAATATATAAAATAAATAACTTAAAGGAGTAAAACAATTAAAATAATTAAAGTAGATAAAATATTCAAAATAAATACTACTAACCCCTGTACTAACAATATTAAAAATTACATTACCGCCAGCTAATGAAATTACTAATAATTACTAACAACTATTGACGACCTGGTTGTACTTACTTCGAAATACTAAAAAATAGCTAGCAACTATGTATAAAACGATAGTTAATTGAATTTAAATAGTTGCTGGAAATTAAAATCGCAAATTAATAATTAGCAAAAAAAAATATTAAAAATTAACAAATAAAATTAGATTAAACATCAAAAATAAAAATTATAATTACAAGTTTAAAATAACAAATTATAAATTATAAATTGCAAATTAAAATTAATAAAGATTAAATCTAAAAATTCAAAAGTTCAAAAAATAATATTATAAACAAAAAAGAATAAAATATTATATATAAAACATATACAATACTCTTATCTAAATATATACATTTGATACATTGCGAAGTTGAGAACTCCAGTCTGGTTATTAACTTATGAAATTTATTTCGAATATATAAGAGTTAAGAAAGTAAGGGGTGTCAAGCCAGATAGTTACACTCCCCGTGGTAAACGTATATGGTATGCAAAACAATTAGAGAGTGAAGACGGTGTTGATGAGAATCAATTGCGTTATAAATCCTCTATAGAGAACACGTAAGATTTGAAACTGTGCGAAGCACTCCTTACAGACTTGACCGAGGATTATGAACCGAATGATGACGATGAGTTAGAATGTGTGGAAACGAGGGTAAATGCATTGCTTAAGTGAATCCGTAGAATAAACGTAGTTGGTCTCGAGGATAAGCTTAATTGCCAACCAGATCTGATGACTCTGGCTGAAAGCTTGCAGCAAAAGGTTGAAGATAAGCGAAAAAATTTATGGAAACAAGTCTCTTCAAAAGAAAACTAGAGATTTTCTGAATTACAGCTGAACGGTGAGCCAAGCAATGAACATAATATCAAGAGTAATTTAGTTTAATACTACTCGTACAACTTTTATTACCGAAAATCCAGGAATTCCTAAAGTGCCATCAATTCCTGATGACGACTTTAACCCAAATCCGGTTAGGAAAGAGTATTAATCGATCATTGTCCTGCAAGTCCTTTCGGTGACACCAAAAGACCACAAATCTTTCCCTCAGTTATTTAAATAGAAAATTATCTTTTCCAGTGACGACAAAAGACAGTCAGCTTCAGAGTTTTTGCAAAAAGTTGCAGTGTTTTCACTTTTCCGTCATGTGGCAGAGGTAGAACTGTTCCAATCCATATCTGATATTCTTGAAGGTACTGCTCTCAAGTGGTGCAGACGTAAACGCAATACATTCCGAAGTTATCAACAATTCATTGAAAGTTTTCTCAAGGAGTTCGAACCAAATAGTCAATCCGAAAGACTATTAGATTTTATTAGAAGTCGAAAACGAACAGAAAACCGAAACTGTCACGGAGTTTATTGCCTTTATGGAACACCAAGATCAATTTATGGGTTTAGAACATATTCCATCGAAAAAATACCGAGTAAAAATATTTAGAAACATTTTTCTTTTAGAGTTCGACTCTGTTGATGCGTTGTCTATAGCCTGCAAAAAGATTGAAGAAAGTGAAGAACAGCAGTCTATTCAGGAAGACATTTTTCTAGATTCGAGCTAAGTCAGAGCCGCGAGGATAGGTTCACAAGTTTACCCTATGGCACCGACTATTCGCAATCTAATTTTCGGCAATGTGAATATCACACTTTTGACAACAAGCTTTGTTACACTCATTCAAACAGCAATTACTTATAATCGTCAAAACTTTCGATATTCCCCTGCGGAACAGTACGAAAGCTATATCAATAGAGATTTACCTGCTGGCACGAGTAGGGGTTCAGAATTCTTAAGTGCACATACTAACACTGAGGAAGAGATACCATTACTCAGACCGTAACCGATCAACTGAGAGCCATGTTCTCCGTAACGAATTTCAAAATTTCCAAAGCGATAGTCAAAATTACGATGGTACGCGTATAAAAGTCCCGAAAATAGATCTTACTAGGTAGAGCGTTATCAAACTAAGCCACAAAGATTTCCAAATACTAGTTGGCACGAAATTAGAAATCGAAATCGAAGTGCGAGTAATTCAAACAGACCGCAGAATTTGAGTCCAAGACGAAAGGTCCATTTCCGGGAAGATAGCGTAAGCCATCTCCAGGAAAACTAAATCTTAGTCGTTCTCTTGTGGACAGCAACGTCCGAATTTCAGTAATGTTCACGATACCTAAACGGAATCTCTCCCTCTCGCTTTACAAACATAGACGACAAAAGGCCATATATTCAAGTGCAAATTCTAAATAACTGTATCGAAGGCTTACTAGATAGCGGTGCGAGTAAAATTATAGTAGAAAAAGAGGGCATTAAACTTTTAAAAGATTTAGACATAAGTATGCAAAAGTTCAAGTTAGGAAACATAAAAACCGTGGACAATACCGCTCATAAAGTGATCGGAGTTTTTTATTTACCAATACATTTCAACCGTAATTCGAAGTTATCGAAGGTTTGGCAATCCCTACACCAAACCAAGGATTTATATTTGGGGTAAATTTCTGGACCACTTCTAAAATTTCTTTGAAAAACGAAAAGGGATAATAGTTTTGTTACAGTCTTGAAACGAACTATCTACAAAATAACAGCCCCATTCTAGACTAAAAAAATGTTACTTCTTTCTAATAACAGCGATTACAACTTTTTTAAAAAAGTTCATCATTTCTGCTCTGTAAAGCTATAGGCAGAACCACATTTTTAGAGCATGATATATGTATGTACGTAGACACAGGTAACACAGTTCGCAATGTGCAGTGCGGTTACCAGGTCTCATCGGCTATCGCACAAAGGTTAGGCAGAGAGCTTGAGCCTTTGAATATAAAGCCTCAGGAAACGCTGTACCGTGTGAAAGCCCTGTACGTGAGCGTAGTAAAAACAGAGGTGCCCATAGAAAGAGAAGTACGACTTTAATAAATGAGAGGGAAAGAGCGAAGTAGCATGGGCGCTCGTTCATTTCGCACGGTTAGGGGTGGCCTTTTTACAGACGGCGTTAAAAAAGAGTTTATGGGGGGGTTTGTAGATAAGAAAATTTGTTTTATTCCTGTCTCCACTGCTGACTAATACAACAATTGTCTGCACTAACACTAGTCGGACTTTACTACGCTCGGAGAGTGATATCACGCTTCCTAGGCTTTATCTTCAAAGGCTTGAGCGAATGAAAAAGTTAGATGTCATTAAGCCGTCAATTAGTCCTTTGTGTTCCTTATGTCGTCTTAGTAAAAAATCTAATGGGAAAGACCGGCTATGCATTGACAGCAGAAAGCTAAATCAAGGGAGTATAAAATACGCTTATCCTCTTCCACGAATTTCAGAGATTTTAAATAAATTGGGTAAGGCCAAATACCTATCTTCAATCGATCTAAAAGATGCATTTTGGCAAATACCCCTAAGTGAGAGGTCTAAAGAGAAAACAGCTTTTAGTGTACCTAGTCACGGGTTATGGCAATTTAATGTGATGCCTTTTAGCCTATGCAATAGGGATGCTACACAGCAACGTCTCATCACAGATAAAATAATATACAGATGCAGAATGGCGTACCTCTGTTGCAGGCAGCAGCCAACTTCTCGTAGCCAACTAAAGCTTTATTCCTAGCCAACCAAGCTTTATACTTTAGCTAAGTTCAAACCCATTTAATTGTAAAGTGTTCTACAACGCAAAGTTCTTTGTGAGAGTCGGACAGTTACAGCTTGGTGCGCTTGTGTTCAAGGTCTACACATATGGGAGCATCAGTCCCGTTTTGTTTCCAGCTAAATTACCTTCTACTTCGGTCTCATTTCGAGTTCTCATCTTGGAGCGATTAGTTGTGCGTTTTTGTTGTTCATCAAATTAGATATTCTCTTGGCGATTTTTTATCTTGGCATTGAATTTGGTACATTCTTTGGATTTCTGAATTGACTTCGTTTATGGATTTTTGAATATATTGATACATATTCTTTGATCCATTTTTTCAAAAGTCAAAAATCGAAGAACACACAAAAACGTGACTAACCTTTTCAGTTGTCAACAACAAACTACTAATCCAAATTGGCTGATAATGCCAACATATGATAAACATATGTGTACCAAAATAACAAAAAAAAAATTTCGATAATCGAATGTACACAGCCCGCGAAAATTCAAAATTCACCTTTTCTTTTGAACAGACCTCGTATGTATATTATATATGAATTGCGAAAATATTCTTACAATTAATAATTAAATTCGGAAGCAGTTCAAGTAGATTTAGGGATACAATTCATTGGCTTCATGAATTAAATTTTTAGCTTAAACAGTCCAATGGCATTTCTATTCATTGCGTAACTGTAGAAAAAAAAAAAAAACGGGGAAGTGAAAATATACAGAGAAAAAAAAGAGAAAGTAATCATATAGAGCATATAGAGCTTTTATCAACTGAAAAATGTCAAGTGCTACAGATTTTACCGCATTGCTGGAAAATCTTACCCGGGAGAGGGGAGAAATGTAACGTGTACTTGGCATACACATTCAATTGTAAATAGACTAGACGCAGTGCCGTCCGTCTGTCAAATTAAGGTAGTGATCTCTTTGAAGATAAAGCCTAAGGAAGCGCGATATCACTTTCCAAGCATAGTAAAGTTCTTCACAATGAAATACACATCATGTTACCTTACTTTCCCACGAGCAGTACAAAAACTAAAAAAGTAGGCGAAATTTTTTATAATTCTGTCTGAAAGTAGAAAAGTCGCAAATAGTGCCAGCTACCCGTAACATACTAAACTTCAATTTCCTATAATAACTTTTAACAAGCGTATTAGAAACCTTTAAAATTACTCTTACAAAACAAACATCAAATAAGATTGCATGTGCATTCTTGCATGTGGTTATATTTTCTTGTTATGTAGTTATATCTTCTTGTTAAAACCTCTAAAAATTTTTACACAACATCTAGACTAGTTTTGATTCGTATAATGACCTTATAAGATTGTAAATCACAGAATCGAAACATTTCTTCTTAAAGAAGCTTTAAACTCTTAAAAGAATCTGTTCTTACTTTTCATATAATACACTAAACGAAATGTAAGGCTGTAATAAAAAAAAAACATATGTATTTCGAAAAATCAATTTTACTTTTAAGAATTTCTATCAAGGGTGCATTCTCCGCGAATAAATAATAGGCATATTTCTGCGTCTTCAGTAAGAAATGGAAGATACTAATTTAAGTATCATAGTAATAAAATTATTATAATTTTCCGGTTTTGAAATAGATATTACACATTATATTTTATATATAATATATATATTTCGCTGGAGTATTTTATTTGTCCCGTAAGTTATCGTTTATATCGCTTTACTACAACATTTTTTGTAGTTTACTTCAACTGTTTTTGTAATTTTAATTATTAATATTTTTCATATAAACAAAAACGACGTTTTAAAGATAAATATGAAGAGAAGATTCGTTATTAAAATTTTTTAGTCAATATCTATTATATGTATATTGTTATGTTTGTTAAAAGATGAACATAAATATAATATATAAAATTGAATACCAGTTATTCAAGACGCCACTAGTTTGTTTTTTAAAAGTGTTCTAATTCTTTCCTGAATTCTATGAACTCACAGCCGGCGGCAAGTATAATAAACAACTAAAATAAACGTTCCGAAAACTTCTGTTTTGCGCTATGAAGGGAAGAGAAAATACTTTTGAAAATATACTTCCAAACTGTACACAGTGCGGAAGCAAACTGATATGAACCGCAAATATAATAATTCTTTTAGCAAGCGTTTTACAAATGCGCAAACTCCCAATAACTACAACTTACGCGGAATATCCATTGCTATGTAATGTATAAATTCAATTAATTGAATAACGTACTGAAAGGAAAATATAATATTTTATTTACATACTCATGCTCATACCTTAGAAAGTACGTGAATTCACTTGTGTGTAAAGTTGTTTGATTATACAATTGGATGTTAAAGAATCCCACAATTCTGCGGCATTTACGTTTTGTTTCGTTGTTTTTCTACTATTTTACTTTTGAAGTATGTACTTTTTTTTCAATGTATTTGTCCTTTCGGTTATACTAATACAAAATATACTGGTATTATTTTTTGCATGCTTTTTTTTCGTTCTTAAAATGTTTGCAATGACGAATGTGGTTTTTTAAATTCTTTCGATTAAAACGATTTTTTAAGACTGTGGAGCCGTTGTTAAATTAAGGAATACCTACTAGAGACAGTAATGCTTGAGCTAGTCTATTCCCGTTTCAATCTCGCTTGCATGCCTACACTACAGGAGTGGCAGATCCTGAAAATCCTCACTGCGCGATCTGATATCCATGGAAAGTGCGAGGGATGAGGAGTGTTATGCTCCTGGGGTTTTTTTGACATTAGCTTCGGGCTTTGGGAGTTTGCAAATTCTAATTACCCACATACGAGTACAAGCCTATGCTGATGATGCACTCGTTTGTGGAAATTCACTATGTAGAACACTTAAACAAAATCCAGATTACATGTTTATCATAGTATTAAAAGAAATTCCACCAAAGGATTTGAAAAACAATTTTCTTTTTTAATTTATTAGAAAATTCAATTTTATTATAGAATTATATAATATGTATAATAATTATACTTTTCAAAAGAAGACAGTTTTTTTTATTTTTGAAGAAAATTTAATTATGAAAATGACTTTGTAGTAGACTGACAACAAAATGCATACAACATGCAACAACAACAATGTCAGAGGACTGATGAATCTAGTGAAAAAATGATATACATATGTATGTACTATATGGTATGTACGAGGGCAGTTTGATAAATCAGTGACTTTTTGAATTTCTTGCGCAGTAATTTTAAATGCAACACTGCTCCCGTCAGCTGTCATCTATTAATAAACTACTGAAGAATTTTGAGCAAGCTACGTCATTTAGTTTGTGTTTGACAGCCATTGAAAGCTGACAATCTCGTGCATTTTAACAAAAATGGATAAAAATAAAAAATATATCCGAAATCCTATTTTACATGTCTTTGTCTTTATTTCTTATTTTTTGAACCTATTTAATGAGACCAAAATCAGTTCGATATTACCAAATGTTGAAAAGATATATGAAGGCAGTTTGATAAGTTAGTGACTTTTTGAATAAAAGATATTTTTTTCGCAAAAAAGCGTTTTATTTTCAACATAGTCTCCTTTTAGCTCTACCATATACATTTAGTCCAACGTATCTCCAATTACATATTTTATTCCTTCCAAATAATAGATTTTCTCGAGGCCCTCAAAATAGGCGTATGTTTCAGTGTCGACCTCTTTATTCGACCCAAATCTCTTACCGCCCAGCCATTTCTTCAGGTTTGGAAACAGGAAATAGTCGCAAGGGGCTAAATCTGGAGAATATGCTGCATGGGGCAGCAGTTCGTAGCCCAATTTATGGATAAATGGAAAAATAATGCTTAATCAGCACACAAAATTCAATTTTTTCCATTTTCGTTAAAATTCACGAGGTTGTCTGCTTTCAATGGCTGTTATTAATTTCGTCAAAGCGAACATCGGTTATGAAAGCAAACAAATTCAATTATGAAATTCATTCTAATATTAAGTCTGTTCGCGTACTTTTTTCGCCTGCAAGTTACTGCAGTTTGCTACTTCATGTGGTGGGGGTAAAATTGTAAAAGTACGAAAACACTTTTCTGCAATTTTCTGTAAAAGCAGAAGAAGAGTGCGAAAGTGACAGTTTGAAAACTGAATTTGTGGTTGTCAGTTCTGTCTGCAGGAAGCTGCAGAAAACTGTAGGCAGTTCAGAGCTACTGCAAGTTGCTTAGAGTTACTGCAGGAGGGGAAGCAATGACGTCAGCAGAAATTTGCTGTCATAGCGAGTAAGAAAACGACTTTCTGCAGTTTACTGCAAGTTGCTTGCAGTGACTGCAGGTACGCGAACAGACCTATTATCAATGTAACATTATAGAACGTTAATTTTACGTCATTTCACGAACTGTGACTGCCTCAGAGCGAAAGAGTGGGAACAAAAATCGCACCGTCCGCTCCTATAGTACTTCATGTACGTGAGCGGTCCATTATATTATACTTCAATGGCTCGGGCACTTATTCCTTGAAGCAAATTTGACTTCTGGGTGTACAACGCCGCCTGCCTGTGAAACGAGAACTAAGTTTTCCTTGACCGATTCCTTGTGAACAGTATACCACTTTGGGAACCGGAATGGAAAAAAATTACTAGAATATTTCTTAAGCGTTTTTTTACATGTGTTTTGGGTAAGACTGTATAGTTCTGCCAGATGTAAATAAGACTTAGAGGAAGAAACAAACAGGAAACAGTATGAGTATCAAAAAAATTGGTAAAATGCAAATTTTTTGCAAAATAGTAAATAAAATACAGAAATTCTCAAAATAGCAGAAATTAAACAGAAAATAGTAGAAAATTTGATTTGCGCGAAGTTAACCCTAGAAGCCCAATCATATTTTACTAGCTGTAAAGCCCAAACATAGGTCAAATTTACCTACACGAATAAATATACTCGTGACTCAGTTTATTATATTATATCTATTATTTTTTGATAATGTACAGTTATGTTCTTTTGTTGTTAAATGAGAAAAAGGAAAATTAGAGTAATATTTATTTATTAAACTATAAAAATGAAAACTTTAAGTAAGGATACATAAAATTGGTACAAAATGAGATCTTTTCGGTTTTATATTAAAATGCTATATTATAGTTAAAAAATCAAATAATACTTCTTTTTACGACTAACTAATCAACTTTTCATAATAATATTAACAGTTTTAGTATATTATTTTCACTTTATGCACGAATCCAAAAGTTACACAAAGCCAAAAATGACCTATAACATTGCGATAACTACAAAATGACGATACTTACCAAAGCGATACGACCGTCTCCTGTTAGCTCTTGGCGGGCACTAAGTTGGTTTGGTGAATCACGGCGATCGAACGAAACGCGCGAAAGATACAGCAAAAATACGTTTGCGTGTAGGTAAAATTTACCTAGATTGGGCTTCTAGGGTTAAAATATTATAATTTAAAAACATTATAATTTTTATTCTGCTACGTTTCCCTATAATTGTTAATGGAGATCTTAGACGGATTAAAAGGTTTGCATAATTTTGTCGAATATTAGTATGTATTTAATTTAGGAAGCGTAGATATATGAGTACATTCTTATACTTATACAATATATGCCTATGCATACATATAAGAGCACGCAACCACATGCAGCATGTACATTCCATGCACAAATGCATATCCACATACATCACACATGCATACATATGTACATAAACACATGCAGAAGCTGCCATATGCGCGCGCGCGTTTGTATTAACAAAAATGAGAAAACGAAGACATGTTTCCTTTTTGCCTTTTGCTCTAATTTCATAGTATTGCCGCCAACTTTACTTTGGTTGGGGAACTGTCACGCTTTGAAGATAAAGCCTAGGAAGCGTGATATCACTCTCCGAGCGTAGTAAAGTCCGACTAGTGTTAGTGCAGACAATTGTTGTTTAGTCAGCAGTGGAAACAGGAATAAAACAAATTTTCTTATCCACAAACCCCCCCATAAACTCTTTTATAACGCCGTCTGTAAAAAGGCCACCCCTAACCGTGCGAAATGAACGAGCGCCCATGCTACTTCGCTCTTTCCCTCTCATTTATTAAAGTCGTATTTCTCTTTCTATGGGCACCTCTGTTTTTACTACACTCACGTACAGGGCTTCCACACGATACAGCGTTTCCTGTGGCTTTATATTCAAAGCTGTCACGTCAATTAGCGTCAGCTTCTGAAGTTGACTTTGAATATAAAGCCTAAGGAAACGCTGCATTCTGGGTGCCCATTGAAAGAAAAATACGACTTTAATAAACGAGGGAAAGAGCGAAGTAGTATGGGCGCTCGTTGATTTTGCACGGTTAGAGGTGCCCTTTTTATGGACGCCGTTAAGAAAGAGTTTTCGAGGAAACTTGTGTATAAGAAAATTTGTTTCATTACTGTCTGCACTTCTGACTAATACAAAAATCGTCTGTATTATAACTAATCAGACTTTACTATGCTCGGAGAGTGATATTGCGCTTCCTTAGGCTTTATCTTCAAAGGCTGACCCGCAGCCTGCACTAGACAGTTTGGGAGCAAATCATAAGTCTTGTCTTGAAAAATGTCTGAACAAGTCTAGTTTACGTGATTTTTCCGGATTTTCATGAGTCTTTGTAGGAAGTTTCTTTTGGGCCCCAAACGCCCAAATATGCAAAAAAAATTTGTCGGAAAGCTATATTTTCCGAGTTATTTAACTTGGAAAATTTTTTTCCTACAAAAATTGTTTGCATAAAGGAAAATATTATTCCATAAGCAGTTTGTAAAAGGAAAATATCATTCAATAGGCAGTTTGTAAAAGGAAAATATCATTTCATAGGTAGTTTGGTAGGTAGGAGGGAAAACTTGAAAATGTCAAATAAATTATATATATTCTTTATTTTCAGGTGAATTAGTGTAAAAAAAAAAATAGAGTTGTGAATATTGTGATGTACATAAGTGTTGTGCTAAATTATAAGCGATATTTTGTAGGAATTTTCCCACAAAATATGTAAAAAATTCTTGTTGGAAAAAAAATGTTCCAAGTTAAATATTTCGGAAAATATAGCTTTCCGACAAAAAATTTTTGTATATTGGCTCGTTTGCGGCCCAAACAAAATTTCCTACAAAGTCTCATGAAAATCCGTAAAAATCACGTAAACTAGACTTAAGCCAAAATGTCTATCGGTGACGTTAGTTAAGGGAAGAGAACTAACTATTTTAAGTCGTTTAACACAAGTAGAGAAATGCGTATAGTTTTTCTGCTTATAGCACTGACATATAGAAATGGACCACTCAATTTGCTGTTTCAAATGGTGCACCTTTTTGACAGTTCTCATCTAAGGAGAATTCCAATCAGGGAGATAATATATCTGTCTATTTCTAAAAGTAGCATCAAATCCTCATGTACTTTGACAGCGAGAAATTTCTGGAATAACACATTTTTCATTGAAAAATTCTCAATAAAACGTTGAAATGCTCCCTTCTGGAAATGCGGTTTACATCGCTAAACAACTGTTTTAAAAACTCAAAAGTCTTAATTAGAGCTCTTCTCTGCTTTTGCTATAATCCCCACTTAATTTTAGCTGCAGTAAAAGGACATAAATGCAAATAAATCTGAATTAATTCGTCGCATTACGCCACCTAGGTTTTATGTGGTTTTTGTGCCATTTTTGTCGGTAAATTCGACATAAAATTAAAAGAATTTGCAATGTGGGATACTAAAAGACTAATTCTCACGATCTAATAACAACATTTCTGCCAAAAACTTAGAAATTGTGTGAAATTCAATTCTATCTCCAAGTGGGATAATTTCTTGTTTACATTCGTTTTAGAGGATTTGAGATACAAAATGAATTATTTAATAATTTTTGGTGTAATAACTTGACGGGTTTATGTAATTAAAACTGAGTAATACTATAAAAATGCATTTGACAATAATTTGAACCCACAGCTGACTGCTCAAAATCCGTTAATGGTTTGAGCAAACGGGAACGAAAAATGCACCATTTAAATATAGAAATTTTGTATGGGACGAGTAGTCCATTTCTATATGTCTGTAGAGTATTACTAAGTTTTAATGACATAAACCTTTCAAGTAATTACACCGAAAATTATTAAACAATTCGTTGTCCATTTTTATATGTCAGTGGTTATAGCCTCTCCGTTTTTGCTTGGTTTATTCTTCCATGGTTCCGGCCACCCTGGTTCCGGCCTTTGCTTCTGGAGAGAGTTCTCTCTTCGTAAGTTGTCAGTTTTGAATGCGACTGTACGTTCTGCAATTGACGTTTTGCAGAATAAATAAGCCGGTGTTCAAAGATATCTTGTAAGTTGTATTCTTTTATTTTTATAAGTGAGATTTTTTTATATACGTTTTGGTGGAATAAAATGTAACATAAGTATAAGGCTCATTCGAATAAAACCGAAGGAATAAAGCGATATGCAGAAGATCTGAGCTAGTGTCCACGTGTGTGGAACCTTTTCCATGCTCAATACCAAAACAACTCTTAAATGGACTAATTTCGTTGATATTATTCTAAGAGCCATGATCTATGGATAATTTATTTGGCACGTCTATCATATCCGAGGTTTTGCGATTTGAGAACGTTTGCGATTTGAGAACGGTTTTAAAATAAAAATAATATGGATGTTTAAATTAATTACAACATATTTACTGCGTTTTGTCAATAGAAATATCTTAATAACATTTAATTCAAATGACATTTCGTTTGTACGTTATAATCGTTGTTTATGGGACGAAAAAGTTGCACTATTTTTATTACTATGAACATTTAAAATTTTGCACTCAGTACAACGATGCAATAGGATATACAACAAAGCGTGATTACCGCTTGTGTTTTTTCTTGCCAGATTCTATTACAAGTATTGGGGGGAAGGGGGCTTACCGAAATGAAAAGTAAATTGATGTATGTACCTTTTTATTATGCTTTTATCGTAAATTTTCGTAAGAAAATGTTGCAATATTTCTGTTCTAATCTTACTTATGAATAACATTACTTTATTATTTTTCTTAAAAATTGAATATGTTTGAGTGCTGTGTCTTTTTTTATAGATATTCTTTGATGTCCAGCTTCTGACAATTCTCATGGTCAAATAATTTACATATGAACATCTTACACACAAGGGTAAATTCCACAGAGGTAAATTTATGAGGTACAATTGAAAAGTTTTTAATATTTACTATTCGTACACGGTGATTTGTAGGGGTGATCGGCGATAATTGTTCCTTTTTTCTATTAAAGTTTATAAACAGAGAATTAATAAAGAAATCAAACAACAAATTATTGTTTCAAATGCGAAATCTATTACATTATTAACAAGTTATTTGAAATATTGGAAGTAAAAAATTTAATAAATTTTTCAAACATACATATGTACTTATTTTGCTCATGCAACATCGGTAATGATGCAGGATCAGGATGATATATGATAAAAGGTATTTGGCTATGGTAAACATTCATCTAATAATTACAAAAAATTATAAAACTAAATAATGTCAAACTTTTAATCTTATTTTTAGTGCAACAAACGAAAAAAGAAAATGTGTAATCAAAAATTGTATGAAAAAAGAATAGGTTTATTAAATGAATTTTGGAAATAGCTCTGCTATGGCCAAATCACGTGAATCCGTGACGCGTTAGGACAATTCCTGAGCGAAGAATTATAGCGAACTCATTATCAATTGCGAACACGTTTGTATAAGTTTATTGCAAACTTATTACCGTTGATCACCAAGCCCATATCTCCGGCCTCCCCGAAACCGTGACTCCAAAACTCAATTTGTAGTATTTTTTCTTGGTTTGCAGTCTTTGAATATGTTCCTAATGTGCAAATGTATTAGCATGCTAAGATTTCATGGAAGGAACATGCGAAATTTAATAACAGTTACACCTGATCCTCTTCAAGAAAATCTTAAATTGGTAAAATCTTTAAAGAAACTTACCAAAAACACTATTTCATCGCCAAAAGATGGATTCACATGTGTACAGATAGAATGCAAAATAAATTGTAATGGCAGACAAACGGCTAAAGCATATATAAACAAAAAAACAGGTAAGCCGCATAAATTAACATGGCACACACACTAAGAAATTTCTTTTAAGGCATTTTTATTTGTCCGGAATGTGAACTTAAAGTTGAGATGTCAGATGTTTTTACGTTATATAATGAACACGCATCTGATAATTTGAAGAATAGCGTAAGATTAAAGCTACAGGAAAAAGCTGCTTTTACATTAAAATCACAAACATTTCGACCTAAAGATATCGCCAACTATGTCCCTGCGTCGACTGATCATCTTCGCGACTTTGGTATTATCATATCTCAGGAAATTTTGACGCGAATCTGTGCGAAATACGATATTATTTGTAAAAGTTTACACTTTCCCCTCAAAAACGAAGCCGGTATTATAGTTGGAGAAAAGATATTGTATAGAAACAAAGAAGAAAAGACATTACCGGAAGAAAGTTGTTCAGGATTGTTGATTTCTTCCTGTACCAGAAAAAAAACCCAAAAAGCAGTGATTGTTCAAAACATAATTGATTTTCTTGTCTTGGCTTCACAAACTTTAAGTGGTGAGATATTTCAATTCTTAATAATTACATGTTAACACATATTTACTTTTTCTTCAAGTTGACGTTATATGCTTTCCATATTTTCCAAAATCGTTACCACAAGAAAGCTTGCCTTATTTAGAAAAATACAAGCAGCTTATATTTTGGTTTGATTTAAGAAAAACGTGGTGGGATACATCTATACACTTTGCGAAGAAATTAGATGAAAACCGATGTTTAATAATTCGACCTACAAATGACGAAATATCCCCTTTTATTGCTTTGCAAAATAATCGAAATTTGAAGAATATCATTTTTAAAGCTCGTCCAATTTTTCATAAGTTTATAACAACATTTGGCGCTTTAAAACAAGACGTCCTTTACGAGCTTCAAAACATTGATAAGGTAAATGGAGTTAAATGGAGACGATTTCCAATTTTAAATAGGATTTTAAAAGGTCATAGAAAAGGAGAGCTTACAATTCTTACAGGACCTACTGGATGTGGAAAAACTACCTTTATGTCTGAATATTCCTTAGATCTGGCTCTACAAGGTGTAACCACTTTGTGGGGGTCTTTTGAGATTCGCAATACAAAATTAGCAGCGACACTTTTACGGCAATATGTTGGAACGAATTTGGATGAAAACTTAGAGAAGTTTAATATTTGGGCTGAGGAAATGGAGAAATTGCCTATGTATTTTATGACATTTCACGGTCAGCAAAGTATCAAAGAAGTAATGGAAACTATTGAGCATGCACAATATTTACATGATGTACACCATGTCATAGTTGACAATGTGCAATTCATGCTAGGAATATCTAGCTCTTCGAAAATAGATAAATTTTGGGAGCAGGATTTTGTAATTGCGGAATTTAGAACTTTTGCTACTAAACAAAATGTTCACGTAACTCTAATAATGCACCCAAGGAAAGAAAAAGACGGCGAAGAACTCACTATCAGTTCCATCCTCGGTAGTGCAAAGGCTACTCAAGAAGCAGATAATGTTCTTATTATCCAAGATAAAAGGTTGTCATCTATAAAGGGTAAAAAATTTTTGCAGGTAATTCAAAGCATAAGAGAGTCCAATATGCATAATACTTGTTCATTTTTTTCTTAGGTTGCCAAAAATCGATACAGTGGAGATTTAGGTATCATGCCGTTAGAATTCCATAAGAACTCTCTAAGTTATTCTAATCAAGTTAAAAATGAGAAATAGTTATCTTTTATAAAATATAGTATATATAGCGAAAAGCTCTGTCACGAATTTTGCAATAAAATGGATATAATCTGACAATCAGAAGAATTATCGTTTAGAAATCTTATAGCCCAGCTTCGTCCGGCCGCCCTGGATAAGGCGTATCTCGGGTGTTGGTTTCTGAATTTATATCTTTGACGAAATTACTTTACTCAATTCAATTCAATTATTTATTGAGGCTTCAATATGTATTATACATCAAGTTCACCTAAAGGTAAAATGGAAGCAGATGACTACTAAGTCGCCGTTACGTTACTCAATAGAAATTTAAACCTGACAGGCAGTTTGCACGCGATATAGTGTCTCTTTTATAAACTACATGTAAAAAAAGCTCTTTCGGCAGCGGGCAGAAGGAAGAGATGTGTATGTGAATGCTAATGTGGTAATTCAAATAATAAAGTAAAAAAGCAAATCTGTTTTCAGAGAAGGGGAAGGGAATTTGATCAAACTTTATTTATTCACTAATGAAGTCAATACCTCAGTAGAGTTTGAAAATGCAAATAATTGTTCAATGGGATGAGGATCCATAGTTTCTTCGGTACCGTATTTTAGGCACGATAATTTCTTTTTTATCGGATTTTGCGTATGCATTCATTGGGTCAAAATCTTAATATACTCATAAAATGAAATTGGAAAATGTGTTTTCAGAATTATATAAAAAATAGTGTTTATTTTAACTTTACCTTTTCCCAATCATCCGTAGTCGATGTTCATTCGCCCATATTATTTTTTGTTGAATCTTCCTAGCATTCAGCTTCTGTTTCTTGCGTGGTCGTCTTGCATATAGCCCAGACTGAAAAAGTCTAACTCTGTCCACTACCAGACTGAAAAAATCTACGTCTCTCCACTCCACATAGTCCAGACTGCAAAAGTGTACGTCTGTCCACATAGCCTAAACTGAAAAAATTTACTATGTACGTCTGTCCACATAGCACAGATTGAAAAGCCTACTTCTCTCTACTCCTTAGAGACTTGCTGAGGGTAAGTCGGTATTCCTTAGGTTCTAGCTGCCTGCTATAATAGAAACATGTAAGGTATGAAGCAAGAGTATCGAGGCTACTTGCCATGCATTTAAAGGAATCAATGAAGCGGAATTAATGGGGTATTCATCTAAATGCTGAATGTAAAGGTGTTATACCACTCTATTGATTGGGAGGAGATCAATGCGACCTTGGAGATCGGAAGCTACATATATTTTTAATAATGAAATGAGAATCGTAGCCGCTAAGGTTGTGGAAAATTACTGGGATGGTGTGACTATCCTGAAAATAATGTTACATTCCTCCTGTGCTGGGTCTCTGTACTTACCTGTTAGATGACAGTGGTAGCGCACCTTTTTATCATCTGATGTGAACGGCTTCTCGCATATATGGCAGAGTGTGGTGGCCTCAAAAAACTCCATTTCCTCAGCAGTCATCTGATCCGTGGGTAGAGGACAAAGAAAAACAGTTTCCAAATTTGCCGCGAACTTGGCATCCCTGGTGTCTGTTAGACCCAATATTAAGAGAGTAATAGCTTGCTGAAGAAATCGAAAGTCTGAACGTGATGGATTTTAATTTATATGGATTTTTTTTTTATTTTTACTGCAAAATTTTTTCTTTATTACACTATGTGTGTGATATATATATAGTGTACGAATAGGTGTAAGTATGTCTGTGCCTAAAATATAACTGTAGTGCGTATTCATCTATACGTCTTCTGATATCTCCAAAAATATTTGATTCGTTTTTTACCCATAACTCGCTTAGTTTTTAAGCTATCGAGTCCTTCAAAAAACTAATTTGTAGGTTTTTTTAAGAGCTATAAGCTCATATAAATTAAATTTTCTTTCAGATTTTATTTTTGAAAGGGTTTGACCTGAAAGACTTCAACAACTTACTAATGAATATATGCAAATTTTAAATGGCCATATCTTAGTCAATTTTTATCCTACAGAAAAAAAGAAAAAACTAATATTTTTAGAAAAGCAAAACCTACAATTTTGTATTCTACAAAATTGTGCGTATCATTAATAGTTTTTGAGTTATTTTGAAGAAAAGGCAATTTATTGCAAAATTAGAAAAATTCTCTTTTCACTTCAAGGTCAAATTTTTCCAAAACTAAGCACTTGAAACGGGTCAAACTTTTCGAGCATATTACAAGTATATAAATAAAGTGAATTGTAAAATTGAAATGATTATTTTCAATTGGCGTGGTCATTACAGGGTGATTTTCACATTTTTTTTCGCCGAAAAAATAGGGACCAGCTTTATTTTCATCATAACTCGCTTAGTTTTGAAGCTAGGTACTTTTATAAAAAACTAAAATAAAGGATTTTTTAAGCACTTCAGAAATATGTAGTTCTATGCGTTTTCCTCGAAAAATGCATTGTTTTTTGGTTATTTCACGTTCAGACTTTTGTGTTGTCGTTTGACGAATAAGAACCAACATTCAACGAGCTATTACTCGCTTAATATTGGGTCTATAGACACCATAAATACAGCATTCTTTTTGTGTTTTTATAAGCTATATTTTTACTAAGAATGATTCTTTCGATAAAATACTTACTTTTTGAGTTATTCGCATTCGTCTGAAAACGTGGTTTCTTTGGTTAAAAAATGCACACTTTCATTCGCGAATAATTCGAAAAGTATTGACTTTGAGTAAAAACTTTATAGAACAAAAGTTGCTTAGAATTAGTCAATCTATCCATTCCCCGACTTTTTTCAATCAGTTATTTTCCACCCTTGAGAAGGGGTGGCATCCACCCCCAAGGTAAAAGCCCCCTTCGGCACAGGGTCAACTTTGAACTAGAGGGTAAGTGGAACCTAAATCCAAATTTTCATGCAAATCGGTGCTGTTTGAACACATCGAGAAGAAAGTCTCCATTGACTGGACTAGTAAGCTTTTAGCCGGATGAAACCTAGTCTTGATGATATTAGGGAAGCGGTCACTTCCCTCGGTCTGATCGTGAGTTGGCCAATTTATGTATTTCTGGTGTTATGCTAGCAAGGAACAAATCGAGGTGGGAAAATGACCCAGAGAAAAAGGTGGGGTCGTCGGAATTGAGGACACACAGCGGTCCGCTCTCAATCCAACTAACCACCTGCCTCCCCCTTCGATCCCAACTCGTCGAGCCCCAGAGAGGACTGTGTGCGTTAAAATCCCCGCAATTGTATTATATTTGCTGAGAGCTAGCCAAGTCCTCCAGATCAACGGTTATGATCTCTTGAGTATTTTCGAGGTAGACCTGGCTGAATTGGTCCCAAAAAAGTTGTATGAATTTAACCGTTCAGTTTGGTCTGCAAAAAGAATATTCGTTTCTTGAAGGATAATTATTTTAGGGTAATACAATGAAATTAGGTTGTCTAAATCAGACGATAAGGACGAGAATTCCACATCGGAAGTACATGAGGAAGATATACATTTTGATTTTTTGCTATTCGTTCGTGTTTTTCGATTAGCTGCAATCTGTGTAGATTTTTGTAGCAGCCCAGACAGGGTTAACAATTTATTTAGGAGAGCATCATAAATTCCCAAAACAGGATTTTTCAAAGTCTTCGCGGATTTTTTGGTATCAAGTAAGGAGGTTGGTTTAGAAGGATTTGATTCACGTGGTTTTTTGTTGATATTCTTACCATTAGTTTCCCGAGGAGGATTAATGCTAAAGTCAAAAGGAGCGGTTTTCAGTTGGGCCATTTTGAACCCTGGAGTAGTGGCATTTTCTGTGATGTTTGGAATTAACTTAGGAGCAATTGGTTTTATTTTCCCTTTAAAGTAATTTCATTAAAGAATTGTCGGCAAATCAATTCGCATTTATGGGAACGCAATAGTATTAAATAAATTCACACTTCCATTATTACTTTTCAACCTCGGGTTCAACGAATCTAACTGCTCATTATACAATTGATACATATGTGAGTGAACTCTAATTTAGAGCTATAAGTTAGAGAAAACATATTTAGAGAATCTGAATATTGCTCTAAATTTAGAGTGATCTAATATATTTATTTAATTTCCTATTTACCGAAAATTAGCGCCACTGTCGCATTTTGTTCTAACTTAGAACATTCAAACTAGCTCCAGCTTAGACGGTTTTTTATTAGAGAATCGCGAAGTACTCTACTTTTAGAATTTAGACTTTAAATTCTAAATCGGTAAGGAATCCCAGGGCAGAGTTGATATTGAGTCCTCGGACTAATAACCCAGGGTTCCTAAGTGAGCGCAAGGTTTATTTGATCCTATTTTTCAACGCAAAATTTTGTTCAGCGATGAGGCTCATTTTTGGTTGAACGGCTACGTTAATAAGCACAATTGCCGAATTTGGAGTGGAGAAAACCCAGAAGCCTCTGTTGAGACGCTCTTACATCCATTAAAAGTCACTGCTTGGTGTGCTTTATGGGCAGGTGGAATCATTGGCCCATATTTCTTTAAAGATGATGCCCGCTAGAATGTTACCGTCAATGGAGAGCGCTATAGAGCCATGATTGCTGACTTCTTCGTTCCTCAGTTGAATGGTATTGATGTGGCAGAGCTTTGGTTTCAACAAAATGGCGCAACATGCCACACAGCGCACCATCAATTTATTGCGGGAAACATTCGATGAGCGCATAATTTCACGTAATGGACTTTTGAACTGGCTTCCACGATTGTGTGATCTCACACCTATGGATTACTTTCTTTGGGGTATGTGAAGTCATTCGTCTACGCTAATAAACCACAGACGTTACGTTGGACAACTTGGAAGTCAACATTCGCCGCTAGCCGTGGCGCCCATATGCCCGAAATCATGTGTAAACACTAATGGCATAAAAATATCGTTTAAATAAAGCCAACACCATGGCCATTAACTTTTACGTGTTTTATTTCATTTTAAATTTGTATACCTCTAAAAAAAACACCCTATATTAGTAGGAAATTTGCTCGAAGTCTGAGCATTTCTGCAAACAAGGAGGACCCAGCCGGCCCGCGGGATACAATCCTCGAACTCCGGCTGGACCTTCTCGTCCGCACGCTCAATTGTGACATCGATAATCGCCTCCTGCAGAAGAGCCATCTGCTCTGTTTACAAGGGACGATTGACCATATCAGCCGATGCAAGGCCTAGCCTTACACAGTTAGCCACCTACCTACAAGTGGCTTTTACGAACCCCACATGGGCCGTTTTCGGCTTCTTCGCATCCAGTGGATCAGGGAACTTACCCTCCGATCGAATACATTTAGATTCTGCCTTTGGAGGGGATGATTTGACAAGCTCCAGAGCATTTTCTCTGGAGATGCCATCTGTCATTACCTTCTTAAACCTTCTCCGTTGAGTAATAGTAGTCCAGTTCATTGTTTTTGTCACCACTGAAGGCCAAAGTTCAATAAAATAATTGTCAAATCATAAAATTTTGTTTTTTTGCTTTTTTAACCATCAGCTTAGTACAAGCTGAAGCAACGTTGTCGCATGTGCATGTGACTGTATCATCATTTTGTTCTTGTTATCAAACAGAACCTCACACATCATGCAAGAATATGCTAAATATAAAAAATGCAAAGAAATCAGGTAAGTTATTAGAAAAAGAGGCACGGAAGTCGAATAGCTATTTTGCAGGTTCTGTTGTGTTTTTTCATCAAATATTATTGTCTGCCGAGGCAGACAAGCCCAAAAAGTGGTCGACGTTTCGATCCGGGGCACTAGTCAGATCTCTTTAATAGGGCTGAATAGTCAGTTCCCCTGCCACAGACGCCGCGATCGTGCGGACCGAACGCCAGTACTCATATCTACTCGATTAAAACGTAGAGTGTAAATTACAACGAAGGCAAATTTTGTAACAATATCTATTTTCTTTCTATTTCTGCTGGCCATGGAGCCGAGATATGTTGTACTAAGAAGGAAATTGATAGAATTACAAGATAATAGTGTTTTAGCAAAGCGACAATAGTCCACGAATTACAAGATAATAGTATTGTAGCAAAGCGACAATAGTCGTCCGTCGTAGTGAAAGGATTAAAGAAAAGCCGAGCAGAATAAAATGTATCATTTATTTGTCATTTCAATAAGATCTTGCTAAAGCAATGTAGAATACTGTTCTTGTGTTATAATATCATACGCATTCAAATTAACATTTATACAAAAGGTCATTATTATATGTATATATTATTTTCATAAAAAGGAAATGGGTGTAAAATTTAATTCTTATTTTCAAATTCCCGAACTCCTGCCAAAACGCATATGACCATAATCGTCAAACTGGTCCTCCACTCCTCTTTTACCAAAACGTAAGTGACCGTAATCATCAAAACGCTTATTTTTTTCAAATGTATAATCGTTATCTACTAATAAGTCCAGTTCCATTGGTATTTTAGACCGAGAAATCTGCAGCATTTTCGGACCAAAGCCATAAAACGATTTATAGTTCCTCCTATTTGCGGCTTCCTGTAGTTCGTTCTTAAAGTTTTCACTTCCTTTTTCTCCTAATGCAAACTGTGGATATCCCATAATGCATAATAACAAATAAATTATGCTTACAAATATTGTTGATGTCATTGTCGATCTTAGGAAAAATGTTTGTTAATATTTCAAATATATCTGGAATAGAATTTACCTTGTGTTCGCTCCACAGGCGAGAGCAATGAGAGAATGGCGTACTTTTCCAGCTCACACGCTTTTTATAGTAGCTAACTGTTGGCGCGTTTAATATTCTAGGAACGCATAATGTGGGAGAAGAAATTAGTTGTCAAGAGATGACAAGCCATGTCAATTATAGCTATTAAATTTGCTTTGTTCGAAGTCTCGTTTAGATGGAGGATTTCACCATAAAGTCTCTTATTGATTATTTTTGCATTTTATTTTAATGAGGAGAAATGTAACAATCAATGATAATTTAATATAATTCAATAATATTCAATCGATATGCTTAGTTATTCTGTAGGTTGCACATATTTCCTTTACCTTATTCAAAAGCCATGGCTTGGTAAGGAAGAACAAATGGAAAAGAACGTGGACGTCTTCTATATTGAATAGACCACATTGTGTTTTTTGGTAGAATAAAAGTAAAAAAAAATATACATATGTATTTGTATGTATACATGTTATATATTGAAACTAACGGAAAATAGTAAAAATGATATAATAAATTAATGAAATATGTATAGGAACATTTTTATTACAACTTTATAATAATAATGTTTGAGTGTGACATACAATTTTATCGATTACTAGAAACTGTTATAACAATTTTAATACTATGTATGTAGAACATGTATTTGATAAAGAAGACGGGTCAAATGTGCCCTCCTCCCGACGCGAGAAAAAAAACATATCTCAGATTATCGGTGATAATGAGTATTGAAATTCTATTATAAATAATTTTTATATTCGATATGAGTGGCTAAGCCTTAATGTTTATCCGGAACAAAAGAAGATTTTGCTTAGATTTCATAAACATTTCATGATAAAACAAGGCCAAGTCTCGCGATTGTTTCACTCTTAAAGAGTTATTATCTATTCTTCCTGCGAAATCTTAGACTTTTCATTCTCAGATTGGATTATTGTCTGAAGACTCTGCCAGAAGAAGTCGACCAAGAGACTGATTGGCGGTCGGTCGATTAACACGGCTTTTTGATAGCTCCAGTGTAATTAATTTATTACGTGCTGTGTGCCGCTGTGAATATTGTGGGTATCTTGAAACGTAACTGACTCAAAATGTTTTCTAGCTATCTCGTCAGGATTTAAGGGTGGCGCTGCTATGCTAGGTTTATGCATTAGGATTCAAGATGCATTGACGACTCTGACATTCACTTGGGCTTATTTTCTAGATATTTGTACTCATTTTGGGATTTTTATCGATTTTTTTTAGGACATTTAGCATTCTTTTAGGTCATCGTTTCTCAACCTATTTAGTTTCGTGAGCCCCTAAAACGCCAAAACATAAAGTAAATATCGTGACGACCCCTTCACTATATACTTTATTGTTTATCAAATTTTTACATTACTAACGTGATAAACAATTTGTTAACCACAGACATTAATACATATGTACATATGTGACTGGACCGTCAATCTCCTATCTCAAGCGTCCGCCAATTTGATAATCGACCTGTTTGAGGGGTGTGTGAGATCATAATCAGCCCTACTCATATTGCTGCCATTTTACGCATTGCAAGGATAGGACAAATTAAAGTGCGATTGGTAAGCCGCCAGAATTAATTTTTGTTTTCATTTAGATGTGATCAAAATTTGATCGGATCACAAAAAAAAACGGTATCGGTTAAAATGAGAATAAAATTAAGAATTTACGTCGTGGTACTCAAAGAAAGCCGTGGAATTCAAAGAGCCATTTGTAACCTCAGACGATTAATTTATGCTCGTTAAGTACTACTTTAAAAGAAGTGGATAAGATTTATCAGACTCCTAAGTAGATTTCAGTTTGAACTTGTTACTCGGCGCTATTCTTGTATCCGTTCGAAATCGGATCGAAAAGAACTTACAATAGCACCTTTTGAATTGAAATTCCTTAATAAAGCTCCTACATTTTTAGCGAATTCATTTATTCAAGTTTTATTTTCTTCTCTTTTATATAATATTCTTGCAAAATAATAAAATTGCAAAACAGAAATTGAGCTGTTCAAACAACACACGTACATATGTATCTATTTAAAGGACCCAGTGCGGTTCATGGCAAGTAATTTTAAATAAATAATTTCAACGCCTACTAGTATTACGATTTCCCACTCTGGTAACTTGGTAGGTAATTTAGCTCAATAAAAATTTATTTTTAAATTGGTGCCTTAGTAGGAGGAGGAGCAAAGAAGAAAGATTTAAAATTCCGCCTATTATGAAAAATTATATCAGCAGTTTATTTTATACATATGTATATGTATGTAAAAATCCATACCTCATTGTTCTGCCCGCTTTGTTACGCGAAGACAGATTTGTGGAAGTTTCTTCCCTCTAGTTATAAAAGCACAGGATCGAAGAGTTTCAATGTTAACCATAGAATCGTAAGGCGTTTGAATAAGTGTATTTTTGTAAGGCAAAGTAAAGTTTACTCACTTGACAATTTTCGAAGAATTTTTGTATAATATAAAAACAAAACAATTAAAATTTATAAAATTAAAATATTATAATATAGTCATTTGAGAACCTTTGTGCTTTGTATATAGAAAAAAAGATTTAAAAACACAGCAAAAGATAAAAAATAATGATGTAGCGACAAGTGCGTAATTTTTACTCATTCTTATGATTCCGGGTTTAGTTAGGTACATGTTTTAGGTGTTAAAAAATAAACAGAACAATTTCTTCCTTCATATAGTGTCAAAAAATAAATAACAGTGTGGTGTTACAGAAAATTGGACAATAAAATATAATATAAATAATATACCAAAATGGACAAATTTGTAACAAAACGAAATGCACCATTTATACATCTGGTGCAAAAGTGAAGAAAAAGACCAGGTTATATAACGATACATATTTAAAATATGGATTCATTGCATTGAATGACAAGCCGCAATGTGTTGTTTGCTATCAAGTTCTGTCGACGGGAAGTATGAGGCCTTCAAAATTACTCCGGCATTTGGAAACAAAACACCCATCTTTACAAAGTAAACCGTTAGAATTTTTTGAGCGCAAATCAATTATCTTGAAGAACCAACAAACTTCTATTAACAAATCAAGCCGCAGTGAGACTGCAACACTTCAAGCATCCTACTTAGTTGCATTAAGAATCACCAGGGAATCTAAACACCACACTATTGCGAAAAATCTCATACTTCCCGCTGCAATTGATAAGGTCAATGTGATGATAGGCCCAGAAAAAGCAAAAAAATTGAAAACAATACTACTTTCTAATGATACTACATATATCGCAGCGCATTAATGAAATGGCCATCGTTGTCCATAACCAAATAATTGCAAAGGTAAGAGCAAGTGAATTTTTTGTTATTCAATTCGGCGAATCAACGGACGTGTCGAACTTAGCTAAATTTTTATGTTTCATCCGATACGAATGCGATGGGTCAATTGAAGAAAATATGCTATTTTGTAAACCAATACCTGGCCATGCAACTGGCGAAGAACTTTTCGAAGTTTTAAATAATGCAACGAGGACCGAAAATTTGAACTGGAATAAATGTATTGCGGTGTGTACTGATGGCGCGAAAGCAATAACGGGGAAAACCAGTGCGTAGTAGTAAAATTAAAAGACGTTATGCCACATAAGGAATGGACGCACTGCTTTCTTCACAGACATGCGCTTGCCACAAAAACGATGCTAGATAATTTGAAAAAAATTCTGTCCGAAGCTGTAAAGATAGTTAATTTTGTTAAAAATCGATCGTTACAGACAAGATTGCTTTCCGCTCTATGCTGAGAAATGGGCGCCAAGAATAATTCAATGTTTTTCCATACCAAAGTCAGATGGTTGTCGCGAGGAAAAGTTCTAACTAGATTTTTAGAGTTGCGAAATGAACTAAAAATTTTTTTACAGATAAAAAAAAAATTCACAGTTTTTAGAAGATAAAGAATATTTACTACTGTTGGCTTATTTGAGTGATATATTTTCACATTTGAATGACTTGAATATAAGTTTACAAGGTCGTAACAAAAACATATTAATAATCACCGACAAAATCAATGCTTTCATCAAGAATCTTGGAATCTGGATTAATCGCCTTGAGAAACACAATTTTGATGCATTTATTTTAACCCTTTTAGTGCCGGGCGACGATATATCGTCGTTCACTACACTTGCGAAAAGTGCCAACGACGATATATCGTTGCGTGTGCGATTGCGTCTTATTCTTCACATTGTGAGAAAACTTTATCTCCAAATAAATTTATAAACCGTTATAAATGGGGTCTAATTTCATTGCAAAAGAATTTAAAAAATTGTTTTGGTTTTAACAACGGACACAAAAAAACGCAGCAAATACATAGTTATCTGAGAGCTCGTGTGCCACGGCGTGCATCAAGACAAAACTATTTCTTTCAGACTTTGCTTGGATTTTCTAAAGAGGACCGAAATTGATTATTTTGTTAAAAATTATTAAAAGTGTTATAGTCACACTTCATACTAAGTGACCTACATAAAATTGTGATCAAATGATGACTATTCTTATGTGCAAATATTGTTTGTTGAAGAGAAACTTGTTTTTATGTTTTTCATCATGTTTTATATTGATGTTATTCGTATGATTTTCAACAACAATACAAATATAATTGGCATTACAGTATTCTCTGTTTCTTCCCTAATACGCTGCATTCTGAATTTTTTAAATATCTTTCTTAGTTTGCTTTTTATGAGCTTTTTGTCCCGAATCTTAGTAAAATCGTCAAATTCGTCCGGTTATCTTCGCATAGGCACCCGTTTAGCGCTCGGCATTAAAAGGGTTAACTTCTTATTATATTGAGAAAAATATGAGCTTAGATAATTATACTGTTGATCCCGTGTTGGAAAGCATGTAAACGCATTTACTCGAATTAAAAGATCAATTACTGGAATATTTACTGGAATATTTTCTAGGTGATAACGATGATTTATCCAAAAGATGGGTTCTCAATCCGTTTGATGAAAATGCTATTGTAGCTGCCAAATTACCTGTTGAGAATTTCTTTCCCAAGATTTAGGCAAGTTTTGGCTTGCACGACGATGTAAATTCTGAAGCTTAGTTACGGATGCTTTGAAAATATTGATCCCCTTTGCCACTTCGTACTTATGCAAAAAAGGCTTCTCATCTATGGTGGCGTTAAAAACTACTTTTGTGTGTTTCCAATGTCAATCCACGTATAGAAAAACTTTTAAGTGAAAAACAAACTCAACCGTCGCATTAACCATTTTTTACGCATATGTAGTACGATTTATCGACCCCACATTAAATGATTTGAATTTGTTTTTATTTCATAGGTATTTTACTGACATAACTATGTTATTATGCCACATGTGAGGCTATCGTAAATACTTTAACGTTTTATTTAAAGAAGAGATTTGTTTTGTTAACTTTAAAAAAAAATACTGTAATTTTATATGTCATTTTTGCATTAACAAAATTATTTATTAAAAAAATCTTTCATTTATGTGTCTTATTTTTTGCCAGATTGCGATCCCCTTTATAGCTGACATCGACCTCCAGGTTGAGAAACGATGTATTTAGGTTAACGAAAATGACTTACTGTTGGGTTTTAAAAATTGCTTTAATAAGCACAATCCCGGCGCAGGTATTGTTTTATGAAGGTGCCATCTGACCATAGAAAAGGAGTTTGGCTAAAACATATGTATATGGTAAAAACCAAATGTGTGTTTGCGAAAAACATTTTTTCTGCAGAGACATTTGTGAATATTCCACTCGGAAGCTTCTTAAAAAGGTGTGATTCCGAAATCATTTAGTGCCAATATACATATATGTATGTTCCTGCAAGGAAATTTCTGTTGATCCTTTGTGTGAAAACATATTAAAAGAAAGTCAATCAAAGGAAACATATAAAACTATAGTTAAAACAGTCTTTAAAAGACCAAGAGAAGAAATTTTCGATTCTGAGGAACTAGTATAGTCACGAAAAATACAAAGATAAAACCTAAGTATATTAGGGATTATAAGATACATTCGATACTTGGCACTACTGATATATGTGAATGGCAGTGTCCGGCAAATGAAAGTGCACAATCGTGGAAAATCTTCAACTTCAACTTCGAAAAATTTCGAAATATGTTTATACTTCACTAAAAAAATCTGAGAAAGGCATTATTAGAAATAATGTAATAGAAGTTGTTGATAACTTACCTGCTGGAAAAAGTGACGAATTGAGAATTTTTGTAAAATCCAAGCTTTTCCGTAAGAAAGGAAATAAGTGGTCAGAAAATGAGAAAGGATTGGCTATTAAATATTATTCCTTTCTCCAATCCTTTATAAGTATATGCTTAAAGCAGGTTTTGCATTACCTTCTGTTTCATCAATCCTGAAGTGACATTCAGCTTTGTGCTTCGCATCTGGTCTATCAAATATTTTATTGAAAATGTTACAAATAAAATTTTAAGAATTAAATAACCTGAATCGGAAAAGCATATTGGTATTTGACGAAATTAGTACAAAGAAGGAATACAATATAATTCAAAAGACGACATTATGCATATTTGGCTTTACAGACTTCATAACTATAGGAAGAGAAAACAAAATTTCGTTTTCTATAACGTTGTTTTTGTTGAGAGGCTTGAACCAAAATTGAAAACAGCCAACTATAATAGCTATATACCGGAGCCTGTTAATATAGAGAGCTGTTGCATATATGTATTGCAAGATGAAATAAGTAAATTAATTTCAACTGGTTGTGATTTAATTGGTGTAACTTATGACCAAGCTGCGACTAATCGTTCATGTAATAAAATGTTGGGAGTTACTATGGAGCAACCTTACTTTTTAGTACAGGGGAAAAATATACGCCTTTTATGATATCCCACATTTATTCAAATTAAATTAAATTAAAATGTTTATTACCCATATACCTAAATCCCAAAAATTTTGATAAAATGTCCGTTCAAGTTGCTACAAAAATGTTAAGTCACACTGTTGCTTCCGCTATTTTAATTGCATTTGGACTTAGCTGTTTTGAAGGAGATAAAAAAGATATCGCGTTATACACAGCACATTTTAATTTCACTTTTATTACTTCGTTTGATAATCTGAACAGTGCCATGAAATTTTCAAATAATCCACACAAAAATGCCATATATCATAGATATAATTTAAGGGAAGCGAAAATTTATATTGGACAGTGGGAACATAAAGGCAGAATTCAGGTGATTAATTCAAACAATCACAGCAATTGAAATGTTATGGAGCGATCTTCAACAACAGCACGAGTATTTTATTATTAGCCATATTCTTCAGAAGATTTTAGAAAATATGTTCTCAATGATATGAGGCTTTAAGGGGTCAGTACACTTTGTCAACTTCAAAAAATAAATTTTTTTTTACGGATATCGAAAGTACACCTCTTCAATAACATCGTGTTAAAATTTTATAAAGATTGGAGCATTCTAAATAATTTTTTTTGATGTTATTCGAGCGTACCTCGGCGTATAAGCATGCTTAGCCGCTTTGCCCCTCTACACGGCTATTCCCCTCGATTGTAACAGCAGATGTTCTTTCTGTTTATAAATATAGTTATGTAAGGCTCTATTGTCAAATTTTAAAAGAGAAAGTTCGTTCTAAAATCTTGCGTGGCTGCTATTTCAGTCTTGTATTGAAATTCAAAGAAGAAGTATATCTCGCGTGATTTTCTCGGTAAAAATGTTTAAACGCGTTTTTCTCCAAACCACTTATTTTCATGTCGTGTCAATGATTTCTCCAAAAATAATCAACCGATCCGTCTGAAAATTTTACCACATATTCGTAACATGTATAGGTATAGTGTGAACCTCTAACATTTCAAAAATTTCACTTTTTAATATTTATATAATTTAATTGTGTTAACACACAATAGTTTTTGTGTTAACGGCCGAAATGAAACTAGTAAGTTTGCGACAATGACTTTATTTAGAGATCCGACTGATCTCCTCTCTAGTCCAACAACGAGTGTGCGAGTTCTCGAAAATACAGTGATCGTTAGAATAATTATGAATGAACAGTTAACTACTTACTTGACTAATGCATTGAACTTCAAATGAAATAGGAAATTGAATTTTGAATTTTTGAATTTGAATTTAAATTTGATTAATTGCGAAAAACTAAGAAATTATTACTAAGATCTCTAATAATATTATATATTTTTCACTTTTTAATTTTTTTTTCGAACATTTCTTTTCAAACCTCCACCATTGTTTTTTTAATGCTAAAATAAGTCGTTTTTTTGGCTCATACGATAGCTCTTGGCATAAAAAAAATTAATATTTTTGGTTTGTGTGTTTTTTAGATGCTTCATTTTTCTTAAATCGTTGGCACCGTTATCATCGCTTTTTTTTGGACATCTGTGGAAGTACCGCCATTTTGAAAATATATGACATGTAACGTAAATAAAAAATTTGGTAATTATTTGGTTTACCTGTCACAGGGTCAATGACCTTGACCTTGAAATATACCTCCTTCATATTTTTTTTTTATGTTGAAAGTTTTCATTTCTTAGATATCACGACAGGCATTTAAACATATTTTAAGGTCAAGGTCTTCGATAAATCGCTAATAATTTTTTAATGCTGTAAATTGATAGGTTCTTAATAAAAATATTTGTTTTAAAGCACGTTTTCTCTTTATTGACCTTAATAACTACGTACAAATTCTATTACAAAACAAAATCAATAATATGAAAATTTTTACAATTCAAAGAAAATAGTTATAACGATTCTCTAATTTAAAATACTATGTTACAATTTATTGCCTTCAACAAGTAAAAAATGAAAATCACTTTCAGAAAAATGCTTATTAATTAACAATTCAGATTAGTTTGATTATTCCGATTTTTTCCTCAGGCTAATTCCTTCAGAACAGATTTCTTAATTTTATGTTATTGGCGAATTCCAATAATTTCACGTCACGATAAGTGGCAAAATCTACTAAGGAACAAATAAAGTGGCAAATTCCACTCAAGGGAAAGAATAGTGGCAAATTTCACTCAAAGGAAAAAGTAGTGGCAAATTCCACTCAAAGGAAAGGGTTTAAGTGGTAAATTCCACTCAAAGGAATAAAGTGGCAAATTCCACTCAGAGGAATAAAGTGGCAAATTCCAAAGGACAGAAACAACCAGAGAGGCAAATTCCTATTTGGTCTTACCTTGTGGTGAACTCCATGACTCGAGGCGAATTCCTGGTTGTTGGTCTTCGCGATCGCCTTGTTGGCCTTCGCGATATAGCCAAATTTTACCTAACTTCTGAAACTCACCGTCAGATGTCAGGCACTGACTCACTCCATGATTGAAACATGGCGGCTCTGGCTAATAACTGCATTACCGACCTTCCTTACTTGTCACTTGTCAGTTAGGACAGTGACATTTCTATTTGTTTATTTTCATGTCAAGTGTCGCTGTCGGTGTTATGTTGAGCCGGTGCTGAACAGCGACCATCTTCTCAATAACATCTGAAACATCTCTCTATTTAATAAAAAAGTGCTTGGCTCGTGAAGGATGGAAGGAACGGTCGCATAATTACAGAATTTGTAGGTCTAAGGTCAAAGTTGTATCCGGTCCGGCTAGATGGACAAGATAAAATAAAAAATCCAAAGGCGTTAAGGAAAATATAGTAAAAATTATAATAACTTTTAATGACTATGTACACCGTTTAGAAAATAACATCGAAAACTTAGTTAATCAAAATTTAATTCACAGTCAAAAACCTCAGGTTAGATCAGTTATCCAATCAAAAATAGCGCTAATTCCTCATAATGATAAGAGGTATTTAGTACCAAATTCGAATAAAACACTACCGTGGGGTCATTTCAGTATAATGGATATAGATTAATATTTGTACTATATATAAAAGTTAATTAGGTTAAGAATTAGAAATGAAAGAATTTCATAACGTCTTAAAAAACTATTTTATTTAAAAAACCCAGTATTGTAAACACATTCTTCAGAGCACATCGGCCTTGGTGTATGATACAAAATGGTCCATTTGCTTCAAAAGTTGTTAAGTTGGTCCATCCCTGCTCTTGCGTATCATACATAGATGATTCATTTCCAAATTTTTGGTGAATCCCGCTTTTCTTTTCAGCCCCCTTCACATAAATTAATTTATTATGTGGTGGCGATTGATCGACTATAGCATATAATTTATGATATGGAATGTAACCATCACCCATTTGAAGCCATGAAGATTGTGCCGGAGCCATTCAATTTGTTTCTTTTCTGGTAGTGTTCACGTGCTTTCACAGTTTGGTGTCAGGAAAATTTATATTCCCGAAAATCTTTGAAACATTATTTTTACCTCCGCCTGTGGACACCATCAGCTCGAGCGAGCCCCAAGGCATCGGCTGAATTTTCACGGCGCCGAAAACCGTTCCATGGGTTCTGAACGTCGAATTTAGTGGCCAGCTATGCGGCAAAAATATGTACAAAATTCGACGTTCGGAACTCAAGCGAACGGTATAAAGCCATAACACTCTGTCCGAACGGAGCGGAGCGGAGCAGAGAGTGTGCGAGTGGGCTGTAGCGGTGCAGCCTAACGGTCGCCTGTGGCGGCGGAAAGTTTTGCGGCGTGCCTCGAGAGAGTTCTACTTTGATTAGCTAGCAGACCGGCCGGTTTACATTAGCGGAATTTCAATTAATTATCCTCACAACCAATTGCCGCAGTTCTATAAGTCGATTTTTCTTAAAATCCGTGATATAATGGGCCAAGACACGTTTGAATTTTGAGTTAAAATTTTCTTAAAATGCAGTTTAGAATAAAATGAAGGTGTAAGATCCATATGTACAAATGTTACATATTCACACATTATGTTAAACGAAAAAGTGCTGTAAGCAATGAATACTAATGGGCATGGGCGCCGACAGGCTTACTTTCAGGGAGGTGTACCTGCATCTACACATTATATACTATGTATTAACTAATGAAACATAATTTATCCACGTTCTAATGTAGGTATATAAAATTACGCATTTACGTCATGTCAATTAAATTAATGTCAAATTCAAATCACGCGAGTACTTGAATATGGAAATCATCATGTTTCGCGTACGACGCGATAGGGGGCGCAGATGGAACTCACCCGCCTGCAACAGGATTTTTTTGATTAGATGGCGCATTCATATTTTATAAATTTTTAAACTCAAAATTTCGACAGCAATCAGAGTTTTATTTTCAATCAGCTGTCATTTCAACAACAAAAAAAAATTTAAATTTCTACATTTGCTACATTTCAGATAATATTATAAAGTATGCGGTTTAAATTTTATCAAAATCGGTCAAATAGATCTTGAGATATCTTGTACATTAGTTTGAAAAACGTAGTTTTGAGAAAAATGTAGTTTCTAGAAAAACGCAAAAGTAAAAAAGGTTAAACGTGATATGCAAGGAATATTCGCTGCTGCGCTCATTTTAATTGGGCGTAACTCAGGTAATAATTAGAATTTTGACATGTGGAAACGCTTAAAATATTCTTAAAAGTATTAGTAATAAATATAGGCAAACAATATTTTTTATTTTTGGAAATCTATACCTACATTGTAAATTAAAAGGTGTCCAAGTAAAAAAATTTATATTATAAACTAAGATGTGAATAAGTTACAATTAAAATAACTGGAACTGTAAATAAATAAAGTCGGAAATCAATTAAGAGGGGTCCTCATTTAGAAGGTTCAAAAAATCGATTTTTTTTTTATTGTTTGAATATATTCCTTATGTATCTAAGAATGTGTAGACAAAGTTATATAGGCTAATTCGAAATATTCTCAAAGATACAGCACTGAACGCAGTGGGGTGTCGAGCAGATATACGAGCGCATTTGTTCTGACCATAAACTTTGAAGCGCGTTTTCTCGAGTTTTCGTTTTTACGATTTTTCTAAATTGGCGGGCGTGATTGCAAAAAAACTAGACAACAAATCAAAACAAACCAAGGCTTGTTAGCTTCAGTATTGTTTTCTTTTCTATTTGAACTAAAAACATTCCCAAAAAAAATTCTTAACAATTTTTTTAGCTAGTTGAAATGATTTTTTTTTTCACAAAAATCACATTTTTTGTTTCAAACCTGAGAAAACATTCGAATTTCATAATTGTTTTAGTTATTCTTAGTTCATATAGAAGAAAAATATATGAAAATTAAAATGGTATTTGGTTTTTTTTTTTCCGATGAAAATTACGAGCTCCATCTGTCCCGCCGATTGGAAACAGCAGTTGCACGAATGTACATAAAAATCGGTTGCCTGTGAATATTTTTCTCTAAAAAAATTTTTTTTCCCATGTTCAGACATATACTAAAATAATCTGAAAAATTCACTACACTTGCTTTTTTTTTATCCTAAAAAAATTCCGCCAAAAATGGATTTTTGTATCTTCTAAATCAGGATCCCCCCGTGGAGCTAAAATAAATAAATAAATAAAAATAAAAATTAATTAAATACAAAAAGATTGAAATCTGATAAATAAATTAAAATAAAAACAAAGTAAATGAATACAAATTAAATTAAATAATCAAATAAAATCCAATAATAAATTAATAAGTTAAAACAAATAGTTAAAATTAAACCAAAAGGGTGAATGAAATAAAAAGTAAATAAGATAAATAATAACACAAGTAAATAATTTAAATAAATAATTAAAAGCAATGAAACTTAAAAGAAAAAAAATATTTCTTCAAGAGCACCACGACGGTGCCCCAAATGAAGAGGCCGGGTGCAGGAGCAACAGCAGCAGCCGCAGCATTTCCAGCACGGCACCTAACGATTTGTTTTTTGATTTTTGTAAGGAAATGAAAATAATAATAAAAAATATAGAAGATATGGCAGCCTATATTAATTTTTATTCGCTGTTGGTAGGTACCCTCCCCACGCTCTTTTCTAGCCTTTGATTTTTTTGTTTTCTAGGGATCTCCTCAAAATATTTCGACCAAGAGGAGGTCAAAGGGTGGTTGGGAAATAGGCCAGTGGGTGTTCGCTGAGATCGGAACCCACCAAGAGTCAATCACGGGCAGGGGCAGGGGTTTCGTCCGCCCGATCGTTTTCCTTGACCCTGGTTTACCATCGCGAGAGATTTTTCGTGTTGTCGGCCGGCGCAGCGGTCCGTTGCGGTGGCGAAGTGCGGCATTCGGCAAACCGCCCCACAGCTACCGCAAAAGCTAGTCTGCTAGTGCTCGCTGCCGCAAACCACCGGACGAAGGAGCTTAGCCGGGCACCTTCGAGGCACCGACCCACAACAAATTGGCACCCAACGAAAGGCCTTCTTGTACCCTCCCTTTGAAGTGAAAGGTTCCCCTTTTTCACTTACTTTCCTTTCTTCGTTCGAGGCCCTATTCGTGACACTCGTAGCTGGAGCCTACCTGGGGCCCCTTGAGAATTACGGGTGCTGGCTTCGGCCAGTAAGCCCACTCAAGTTTTCGGGGAAATCTTCATCCTAGTGGGGGAACTCACCAGAAGGCCCTGTGGGTTCTGCGTCGCGGAGATGGGTGAGGTCTTCTCTGGAATTACAGGGTTTGGATGTTTGATGTGTCAGCCACCTGTCCGCGAGGATATCTTGGTCGTCCTCTGTCTCGTAGCCCCCACCGGTGAAACCCGCGTCCTTCCCTAACAACATCCTTTCGGCGGGCTGAATGCTTGGTGGCTTATGATTGGCTCTAGGTTTGTTAACTTAAAGTAAAATTTTACAGGGGACAAGGAAAGTATGACCAGGGAGACATTTTGATATTGCATATACCAATAAAATTCACAAAGCTACCTAACGTGTAAAAAATTGGTTGTCTGTAAAGTCGGTTTACGGACGATAATTTTACATGATAACGTCATAAGAAAACATTGATGAAAAATTGCATACTTTTATGAATTTAATTGAATTATTATCACTGAATTATCATTATTTTGTATAATACAAAGAAGGAGTTAATTGAAAATTACAATTTTTCCGATAAATTAACATTTATTTGCACTCGTTAATTCAAATATTTTTTTACTTAAATTATACAGATTAATTACAAGCAACAATGTGCTATTAACAATTTATTTACAACTTATATACATGTGTGATATTTAAGATCCTGCAATCTGCGTTATTCTGTTAAGGATAGAACGATGATAGGAAAAGTAGGAAATCAAGGGGACTGTTTCAAGTGTAATGTGCCTTGAAAAAGTCAAATCGATGGTTGTGGAAACCACATTAACTTTTCACTTCACTTTATAAACAGTTGACAAAGCAGTTCACGTCAAATTCTTAAAGTGCAAGAATTAATTACCTTTTTTGCCGCAATTGTTGTTGTAATAAACAATGGAAACCACATTAACTTTTCACTTCACTTCTGTTTTTTTTTTTTAAATCAGTGATAGAGCATTTTCTTTTCTAGTTTCGCAATTTACAAAAACCAATCTATCAAAATAGCCTATCACATAAGCTTTGACTAACTAATATAATTTTACGCCATAATATGTTACAAACGATTTCTCCTACAAAGAAAATACCAAGAAAATACTTCGTAGACATTTTTCTTATTTTCTAATTAGATAAAACCTACTTTGTGACTAATAATATTCCACTATATCGAAGAAGACTAAATTGATGATAAATGTTATTAATTTTGTCGCCACATGTGCATACAAATAGAAGCATACAGGAAGTTTATAACAGTTATTCTAATTGGAAATAATATTCCACTATAAACCAACAGGACAAATTACGTGAGATTCTATTCAAAACGCTTAGGCCGATCGTGCCTCTCTATTGCTTGTTGCGCGCTCTCGCTTGCACGCTCGGCTCAGGCGGAACGTGACAATGAGTCATGCTTTTTCGTGAGTGCAGCCGTTCATCGATTTATACGACGTTATCACGTCAAAAACAATAAGGAATTATTTTAGAATATTTAAATATCACAATACAAGATTAAACATTTTGACCCATTTACATATAATAAATTTTCACCGTAACTTTTACAACAGCAATATAAACAGCATTATAATTTCGCTACTGTAATACGTTCCACAACACACTTGAACTACAGATTATTAGCTGCTATGACCGTTGCCAATTTCATTGTATTTCGAGACACTCTTATCAAATTTTTTTGTAAAGTTCTTAAGAATTGTAAATGTTGTTTGGCACACGGGGATCACATACATTATTCTTGATTTGAACCCCACAATTTTTTCCTTTTATTTCTTTTCGCTTCTTCCATTAGTATAGTTTCGATCTCATCATTATTATTATATATTTCGCGACTCACTAAAGTTTTCATACATTTTTCGTTCATTTTTTTTATGCGGACGTTCAACAAAATCTGATTCGCGAACCACATCCGGTAGAGCCTACCCATGTCAAACAATTCCGGAATCAGGAGATATGTAGATACTCCTATCCTCTCTTGATCGCTAGATTTGTCTGAACCACCAACTTTAACCCAACTTGCGTTGAACCCCACTAAAGTGTCTGACTAACAGCCTATGACTAAAATTGTCTCAGCTAATTTGGTGCGGATTACTACTCATTCCTTACTAATAGGCCTACAACAATATATTTCAAGTCTCGTACTAGACGAAGTTGGTAGAGGAGTAAAGGAAAGTAAAAAGTAGGTGTCGAGAGATATATCGACACCAAGTTTTACGACTTCCTCTCCGGTCACGGCTATTCAATTTCCGCCTACAAGTCAGTCGGAAAGGCCTGGCCTGCAAAATTTTATGTTTAATAGGACCCCACCCCACCATCTATATTTGACCATCAGAGGCATCACTCAACGATGATTGGAATTGGAAACAGTATTGTGGTCAGGGAAACCTAAAATTAAATTCATCCAAATAACATAATTTTGTTTACGACCATGGGCATCAGTCCGAGCGAGCCCCAAGACCTCGGTAAAATGTCCACGGCGCCGATGGGGGAAATCGCACAAAAAGCCGTTCGCTAGGTTCCGAGAGTCGAGTTTAGTCGCCAGCCAGGCGAAAAAAAACGGGGTGGCACTCCGGGAGTGACCGAAGTTGGAAAGCTTGGCCTCGATGGTTTTTGCCCATTTTCACCCCCTTAAAATTAACATTTTGCAAAATCCTTTCTTAGTGACCACCTGTGATATAAAAGGAATATATCCTGAAAATTTCAAGTCTCTATGTTTAGTAGCTTTTGCTGTACGTTGATCTTCTGTCAGTCAGTCAGGACAAAACCGCTTATATATGTAATAGATATATATCCCCCATATCCCCATTTTTGTAGTCGTTTTTACTTGCAGAGTACCTACAGTGGTGGATTAAGTCAGCGCGGGGCCAGTAGCAAATTCTATATAGGGGCCCTTTTGCCCCTAGGTTATCAACCTATCCTGATTTGTTAAAATACCCCTATTATCATATCACGGAAATGGCGATTCTTACGAAAAAATGTGTAGAGACATTTTTTGTAGAGAACTGGATGATCTACAATTTTTGTCTGAACTATTTTTGCTGTAAAACTCACCGTTTTAGCTGAAAAATGCAAAAAAAACCATTTTTGCAAACTTTCACCATGAATAAAATTTTTTGCACAAGGAGGATCAATGGGGACTTTTCACAATTAATTTATAATAGTATTCCTAACATTCATACCAATTTTTAGCTCTATGGGAATTATTGCAACCTTCAATGTCTTATTTGACCGGACTATTACGACTAGCTCGATGACAATAACAGGGAATTCCCCTGTTAGTTTTGGAGTGTTGCCAACTTGCGTGCAGTGCGATGCAAAAAATATTTTAAATTGATAATTTTTTACGGACAGAAAGCGTTGGTGCGCGGGGCCCCCAAATGCGCGGGGCCCGTAGCATTTGCTACTCTTGCTACGTGGCTAATCCGCCACTGAGTACCTACCAGCGTTCAGAACGTCCGATAAGAAAGCCAAGCTTTCAAAAATTAGTGTGTGTGCCCGTTAGCCCTAGTGAGAGAAATACCAGCCATTTGTAAATCTCCTCTCTGAAAATGTTATGTATAAAATGTATATAAGCCGCTGTATATATATACAAAATTTCGATCAAGTTTCGATATATTTTTGTGCGAATTTCGCGATTGCGAGCAAAAATTCACGAACACACTCGCAAAAATTCGATTCGGGACTGGCCAGATGGGGAGATTTTTCGGAGTGTTTTTCATTTATTTATTTTTATTGCAAGTTATTTTAACGAATTTAACACCTGTTTTCTACAAAAAACAACACTTAAAAACTCAAGAAAACTCATTAAAATGGAAAACTTCAATTTTACCCTACAAACTGCACACGCCGCCACCTAGCGGCTGTGCAGGGAAAATGTTTAGTCGGGTCAAGAACCAGTTTTATAAAAACATGACGTCACTTCCGTTCCCATTTTTGTAGTCGTTTTTACTTGCAGAGTACCAGCGTTCAGAACGAAAAGTAAAGTTGAATAATGTAACAAAAATTAGATGTGAACAAGCAAGAAAAAAAATGAAAAAGAAAAATAATATTAATAATACAAATAACTGAAATTAGATAAGTAAAGCTAAGTAAATAAAAAATTGAATCAAAGAAATAAATAACAATTTTCATCTTCCGCGTTCGTTATGGCGTACAAGTCCACGAATTTTGTTAGGTCGTCCTGGAAAGTTAGGATATATTTATTCCCAGACGTGGACTCTTCTAATGACCCTGCAATGTCGAGGTAAATCTTTTGACAAGGTTCGGCTGTATAGGTAATAACCATGGGCATTTTATGTTGAGGAGATGCCTTCAATTTGTGACATTTTGGGCATTTTTTTACATACTTGTGGGATCGTTATCCCAACTTAATATAAAATTTCTTCTTTTGATTTATAAATTCTAATTCTTTATAATCATTTATTGAAAATTAATATTATTTATTTAAACATTCCTAACCATCCCTATTCTTCATTATCCTAGCTCAATAGATTTTTCAAAACTCACTCTTTTATTTTTCCTAACTCCCCTGATCAAAATACAATTTTCCGTCATATCTAGTTTTCACGCTTTTTTGTGAGCGACACAAAGTACTTTAATTTTAAGTATTGAATTGGAAAACAGTTTTAATAAAAAGAATTAAATGAAAATACTTAACATTTAATTAGATAAATAATTGAAATAAGTTATCAATGTCGCTGGTCGCCACAATACTCCCCCTTGAATTGGAAAACAGTTTTAATAAAAAGAATTAAATGAAAATACTTAACATTTAATTAGATAAATAATTGAAATAAGTTATCAATGTCGCTGGTCGCCACATACTCCTTGATGTTTCGCAGTATATGTGTCCACCGGAATTTCCGTTTGATTCGTTTGTAAGTTTTAATTACTCTCTAATGACCTCCGAAGGGTGAGTCGTGATAATCTCGCAAAATAATATTAATTTCTTCAGAGTTAGAAATTATTAATTAATTATTGTGTGATACCGGTATGGGAGAACTATGATCTTCCTCTGTTTGTTGAGAGGTTTAAGGAGGTATTCTGGTCTAGGGCACAAATTTTAGCGTTTTTGTCAATGGCGATAAAAAAAAACAAGAAATTTTTTTATTAACGTATTTTTGCTCAATATTTATTTATAATTTAAGAATATATAAAACAATTTTACAAACAAAAAAAATTCAAAATTCAAAAATTTATAGGGTGGGGGTTGAAAAAAGGGTCCGTCCTTATTGACACGACTTCAACTCTTCTAGTCATCTGAAACAAAAAAAAAAAAAGATTTGTAAAGAGTAAGGAAATTGTAATATCCCCTACCTCAGAGAAACAAAATAAAAGTTTTTTCACAAAATGGCGACTATTTCAAAAATTTTTTTTTGTTCATATTTTTTTAGTTTTTAATTTTTTAAAATAGTAAAAAAAAATTTCAACTAAAAGTTTGGTTGGAGTGTTTATATAAGGAAGATATGTATCTACCAAATTTCAAGTAAATCGGTTCATTAGAACTTGAGATATCGTCTCTATAGTGTTAAAAAAAGTAGTTTCGAGAAAAACGCGTTAAAAAATTTGAGCATAGTTTCAAGCAGTTTAACCCATTCGCTGCCGAGAGCATATTCAGCTAAATATTTAGCTATTTCCAACTACGAGTTATCTCGTAGTTGGCAGCGAATGGGTTAAGTCATATAATGTTGCGTTACACTTACATTTCGTTAATCGGCAATTGCTGGTCCATACAACGGACATTCTTCTTTTTCAAAATATAAATTTTCCGAAGTTCTTTCTGCTAGGAGTGCTGCTCTAGCTTTCTAAGAAGCAGGAGATGCTCGTAGTTCAGAGCGCTCAATCGAGTTTCGTTCCGTTTGAAAGAGAACGTATGGGCTTCAGGGCCAATAGTGACACCCATGATGTTCATAATTTTTAAAATTGGTAAAATACCTTCATTAAAAATGCAAAGAGCTATGTATATAATTAGCAATTTCAATCGTCTGTGTCCCTGCATGAATATGTTTTGGTGCAAAAGTTCAGATCAATGAATTTAACGATTCATTATTTTTTTGAGTTTCTGAGCCCAAACATCGATGTAATAGACTCTCTTTCGACAAATCTTCATAAATCGGCTTTATTACTTCCAATACTTTATCATTTAGAGCAGGATTTTCGTGGACAAAATCATCTAATGTATCCTCAGTCACTGCTTTTTGCCATTTACACCAGCTTGATGGACCAGGGGGGCAATATACTTATGTGTTGTGGATTTTCATCGATTGAACTTTTATGATAATAAGTTGCCCATACTTCGTTCTTCATATTCTCAATTGAATGTGGATTCCGACGAATAGCCAAACCGTAGTATAAAGTTAGTTTATTAATAACATTATCTGTTAATGTGCCATTACCTCTGCCGCCAAGACTTTTATTATCTTTTTTCGCTTTACGCAACCTTGAGCCCATACGTTTCTGCACATGTCCTACACACTCCCTTTTTTCCACTACAGGATCATCATCATATGGATTGATATCGATAAGGCCTTTAAATGTCTTTGAGTCACCATCTCCTATATATTTCACTTACATGATTCCATGTTTCTCTACCGAACTCTTAACATTTCTCAACTACCATTTTCCCGGCACTTTCTTTGTGATTTACTGTGCAAGAATCTTTATGCTCTTCATACTACTCTTCATAGGCATCGATATCAGCATTTTTTTTTATTATTCCATACATTACAACCTTGGCAAAAACTTGATTTCACTACTGTATCGATAACTTTCTTCCTGTATTTACCAACAAGCCTAGTAACTCCAAAAAGTGAAGTGAATCCTCTTTTTTTCCAAGTACCAACTCCAGAAATTGTGAAATGTATTGGATTAGCATCGGGATCAGAGGCTAATATTAATTCTTTTTCTTCTTCAACATATTTTGAAATAATTTGATTATAAACTGCTGATGCGGCAGAATATAAGTTTTCAAGACAACTGTAATATGTATGTACTGTTTGACAAAGCTTGACAAATATCCATCACACCGCAGAATATATTGATGCCTTCTCTTCCAACTCCTAAAAGTCTCATAGTTGTCACAATTCTACGATTTATTTCAAATGCTTTATTAACGAATGGAGATGATTGAATGTACTGTACATCTTCACAACTGCATTGCAATGCAATTTTGAATCCCAATCCACGAGGAGCAGTTCGAGAAAATTTAATTTCTTGCTTGCATGTAGCACATAAAACTAATGGAGTAAGTGTTGTAAAAACAGAAAAAAATTCTAAAATGCAGTAGCCGTAATTATTTTCAACAATAACCTCTTCATCTCCCGATTTTTTCAATTTTGCTCCTGATGTACTAGTAAAACTTGTATCTTACCCACAGTATATTGATTGCCTCTAAATCTTGGTTTTTGTTTTGTCTACCTGGCCGCACATTACTTCCTGCTTTAATTTTTTTTATTCATTTTTCACTCAAAAATTAAAATTGAACCTCAAAGTTTGAAACATTTTTAATTTTTCAAGATTTTTTTTTTAACTGCACACAGAGCACTTACGTCCTCGTTGCTTGAAGATTCAAACTAAATTAATCTGAACGTGTCTGAACTGAACACTAAACATAAAAAGATTTCAACAAAATTCCCGCCCGCAGGTAGTTGGGGGACATCTACCGTCTATTGTTCGATTCGCTCCGGCAGGACCGTTCTAGTTGCCGCGTAACTAAAGCAGGTATAACTCCGTAAATAATTGGAATTTTAAAATTTCCTTTGGACCGTATATTCTTAAAAGTATATACAGTACCCCGCCATTAAATTATGAACGACTAGAAAATTTAAAGAAATTGAATTTCTCTTCTAAATAAAACAAATTTAATTGGATATTTTGTACAATTTCATAATATATATTGATTGTTACATTATTATTCTTACGTTCTACAAAAAAAAAATATTTGAAATTTTAATATTTAGTGCTTCCTCCGTTAGCCTTTATTACGGCGAGAATCCTATGAGGTATGCTCTCAATACATTTTTTTATCATATCCTCCATTTCGTCATCATTTTTCCACACTTCTTCAATATTTTTCTTCAATTCGTTGATGGTGTTATTTCTTCTATTATACACCTTTGATTTTAAGTAGGCCCAAGAATTCTCTATTGGATTGCAATCCGGAGAATTGCCAGGCCAAGGTAAAACTTCCAATTCCAGGGAGTTAAGGCAATCCATGCTAGCTCTCGAAGTGTGGCATGGAGCACCATCTTGCATGAAGATGTTGTTATGTAGCATGATGGTCAGTTCACACTGACCTCACACAAGGGTGTTGGCGTTCAGCCGGATGCGGGGTGTTGCTTGGAAGGATCCTGAGAGCGCCTGGTTGACTGCACAGCTTAGCTCGCCGGATGGGGTGGGGTTCGTGAACCTCCCAAGGGAAAACACCACGGGGAATTTAGATGCGCTCCCTATAAGGAAGGGTGAGAGGGTCCTTCCTATTTTCCACAAGGTTTCTTTTTTTGTGTGCCCCACTGTGAAATGAAGGGAAAAAGGTGCAAAAAGGTAAAAAGAAAAAAAAATTTAGGGACCCGCCTGTCCCGAATGTAGGGGTGGGAGGCACAGCACTACCTCCGAACCTAAAGTGCCGCGCCTCTGATGTCTCACCCGCCTCTACGGGCTCCAACCCCCTCTACTAGTTGGAGCCCCCTCCAAACAATACAGTTCCGGAAGGGAACGAACGGTGTGGGGGCCTGCGTCACATGGATCTAAGGGGGCTTGAGGGTTGCTTTAAAACTTCATATTGATCCGGTCTTCACTCGTATAATTCATAAAAAAGATACAATCCTTACTCTCGAGTTCCCAGCAGGGGGAAGAACTAGATACTTATTCTAACAAAACAAAAAAAATTCCTACTCCCTTACTGAAAGAAAAAAATATACATATACGGTTCCGAGAAATGCGTTACGCCTGCTTCCATCCCGAACTGGATGGGCCCTGACAAAAAACATTTCCTGATCGCACCACCGAAATTCTCATCATTACAATCCACGGGGCGGCAACACGATTAAATACCGAATAACTTAAATTATATAAAAAAATGCGTTAAAAATTGCAAAATCTAACTCGTTAGGTAACGAATAGTGATCGCTGACCGCGAGCAAATCGCTGGAGGGGAGGGCGAGCTGCTGAGCTGGTAGCAGGGGCTCCTTATACCGGGCTTCCCCCTTCTTCGTTTTGTTTTCGTTTTTTTTTTTTTCTTTGGTTTTTTTTTTTCCTTTTTATTTCTCCCCTTTTTCTTTTTTTTTTTTCTTTTTATATAAGTATTTAATTTTTCTTCTTTCTACCCAGCAAAATATCGATAAAAAAAATTCAATTGTAGGAATACAAACAATAAAGGTACTCACCGGAGAATGCTGGAGTCGACTCGGCACTTCCCAATGGTGAACTGAAAATTTCCTAAGTCCGAAGAAAAATGGAACAGTAGGCCTACTCGCTAGAGGGCCTGGGGGCACCGTGTATATGCGCTTACCGGGGCTGAGCAGTCCCCCTTACCTCCTTACACTTTTTGAGCTTACGGGTTTAGCTTTATCCTATTATCTATCCTACTTCTAAGGGAGTCGAAAGCACCAGGTAGGTGGAAATTTCACACAACAGTCCTGGTAGTAGGGTGCGACTGGGACGGGTGACGTCACGGATGCTGCTGAAGTTCACGTCGCCTGGAGGCTGCTTTTTGGGGAGTCTCCAGGAGCAGGGTGTGCTGTCTTCCAGAACGGGTTCTCCTCCGTACACCGTCGACAGGTTGAGGGGCTCCCACCGGGAGTGTCTGCACGCAGCTAGTCTCGCCAAGATTATGTTGTTTGCGGGTGTTCGTCCAGCGGCGACCACACAAAAAAAACGCCCAGGACGCCGGTGTGGGAGAGGGTACTCCGGTCCTTTTACAGGAAAGTAGCGGCGCTGGGGAATCTGCTGAGATGGCGCGTTGCCTCGCGAGGGCCCCAAAAAAGGAAAACGCAGCGACGCTGGGGGATTTGCTGGTGTCCCCGTTATTTGCGTGGAGCTTAAAATCGCCGACGTCTGGGTTACGGTGAAATGTCCCGTTAACCGGCGTCGCTGCGCAGTAGTTTTTTTTTTTTTCTGCGCAAAGAAAGGATTTACACGGCACTCTCCAAAGAAAAAAAATAAATTCCCAGAGTAGGGCTCTTACCAATAATTGTAATTGAGGATCCTTCACCTTGTGCACTTGCACTTAATGCCTGCGCCGCACAAAAATATTTCTTCTTATTAAAATTTTTCTTTCTTGCCGGACGGTCCTTGTTCGGTGCTGGCCAGATGCAAAATGGCCGAACTCGGATCGCCTGTCACACGGCTGACAGCGATTCCCGCCTAGATGGCGACGGATTGTTACAGAGATTTAGAATTGCCGATAGGGGGACATGAAAGACAGTTCGGGCTGAAATTTTCTGGCGACCGCTACAAGGCTGTCCGCTTATGCCCGGTCTCACCGGAAGGAAGGGGACAGAGAAACGGTAGCCAGGATCTATGTTTTAGTGTTCTAGTTCCTTCCCTTTACTGTCTGAGGTCCTTGGCGTGGTAGACGCCCACTGGATTTCCGTTCAGATCTTCCAGTTCGTAAAGCGCAGTACCCACCGCTTTGACTATCCTGGCTTTAGCGTACTTGCGTGCCAGTTTGGCATTTTTCCCTTGAGCCATGTTGCTTTGGTGGAAGAGTTTCCTGAAGATCTCCTGACCAGGGGAGTAGGTCACTTCACGGCACCGAGTGTTATAAACTTTCTCATGACGAGTGTGCGCAGCTTCTAGTTGTTCCTTCAGACGTCCCCTGATTAATGTCAATCGGTCAGAACTCGGTAGACACTCCGCTTCACCCTCCTCTAAGCTCTGTAGCCTTTTCAACAGTGGATAGGCGGAGCCGTGCAGCACCATGTGCTGCCCAAACAGCGCATAGTACGGCTCCATCTCTATTGATTGGTGTTTGGCACTTCTTAGGGCACAAGCGATCTTGGGAAGGTGTAGGTCCCAATGCTGTTGATCTCCTTTTATATAGGCTCGAATCGCAGCCAATACCGACCTATTCACTCTTTCAGAAGCGTTCGGGTGGGGTGAATATTTTGCAGTTCTAACATGTTGTATGCCATAATCTGTGAGGAGTTTCTGGAAAACATTGGACACGAATTGTCGTCCATTGTCGGAAAAAATGGTTTCTGGTACTCCGAAAGTGCTGAAGATTTCGTCTTCTAAGTAGCGTACAACTAATTCTGAGGACTCGGCCCTCATAGCTTTTAGAAAGACAAATTTACTAAAGCCGTCTAGCAGGATAAAGATGCAGGCGTTGCCTCGCTTAGTTCGAGGGTACGGTCCCATGAAGTCCAGGTATAGCATTTGAAATGGCCTATGCAATCGCATTTGCTTACCCATGGGTGGGCGCTGTATCTGTGAACTGGACTTTGTCTCCTTGCAAGTCTCGCACTGTGTTACATATTCTCTGACCTGTTTGACCATACCAGGCCAGTAGTATTTCTGTCTCAACCGCTGCAGGGTTTTGTGAATTCCTCCGTGTCCCGTCTGAGGCGGGTCATGTGATGCTACGATCAGATCGTGAGTCAATAGCTCGGGGACCCACAATTTCCAACACTTTTCTTCATCGTACGGGGTTCCAAGGCGGGGTTCTCGTCTGGCGTAAATATAACCGTCAGAGACGCACAGGTCAGGCAGGCGATCGGCGTTGTTTTGGATGGTAGACTTCAGGTTCTTATAATCCGGCGATGAGAAACATGGAGAAGATAAATCAATTTCCATTGCCATCATTTTTCCAGTATTCAACTCCTCCATATAGGCTCGAGACAGAGTGTCGGGGACCACATTCTGGCTGCCCTTGCGGTGCTCTATGTCAAAGTCAAAACTCTGTAATTTTAGACTCCACCTGGCGAGCCGTCCGCTGAGGTCGTTTTGCCGCATGAGCCAGCGCAGACTGGCATGGTCTGTAATAATAGTAAATGCCTGACCCTCGACATATGCCCTGAATTTCTTTACACTCAGCACTGCGGCGTAACACTCCAGTTCCGTGATGCTGTATTTAGCCTGGGTGGGATTAAGTTTCTTCGACATAAACGCGATGGGTTGCTCGTTGCCTTCCTGGTCTTTTTGAAATAGGACACTTCCCACCCCGGTAGTGCTAGCATCACACTGAATATAGAACCTCTGGGAGTAGTCGGGAGTATAAAGATTGGTGGCTGTTACCAATGCTGCCTTTAATTGTTCGAACGACTTCTTACCTTCTTCCGTCAACTGAAACGAGCTGGCCTTCTTTAGACAATTTGTGAGGGGCGCGGCCACGGATGCATAGTTGGAAACGAACCGTTGGTACCAACCCGTCATTCCAAGGAATCGCCTTAGTTGTTTTGGCGTCTTCGGCTCCGGAAAGTCTTGTATTGCCGAGATTTTGTCGGGATCGGTTTTAAGTGTGCCATCTCCAACTATGAATCCGAGGTACTTGACCTCTCGCACGCAGAATTTACTTTTTTGAACATTAATGGTGAGTCCAGCCTGACGTAAACGCTCTGCCACTTGTTGTAATATCTGGATGTGTCTTTCAAATGTAGGAGTTACTACTAGGAGATCGTCCAGATATACGAACACGTTCTCTCGGAGGTAGCCGGGTATTACTTGATCCATTAGTCTACACATTCGTTGGGGCGCATTACAAAGTCCGAACGGCATCACGGTAAACTGATAGAGCGGTCGACCTGGTACAGTGAAGGCAGTTTTCTCTCTGCTTTTCTGTTCTAAAGGTATCTGCCAAAACGCATCTTTGAGGTCTATACCGCTTATATATCTGGTGTCCTGCAGTCTACCGAGAAGGCCGTCTATGTGGGGCAAGGGATACGCATCTTTAATAGTGACCTTATTGACTGCCCGGGAATCAAGGCACAGCCTGTTTTTCCCCGGCTTTCTCACCAAGATAACTGGGGAATTCCACGGGCTGTTCGATTCCTCTATTACTCCCATGGTTAACATGCGGTCAAGTTCCTCAAACATGAGGCTTTGAATCGCCGGTGATACCGGATAATGGCGTTGCTTTATTGGAGGGGCGTTACCGGTGTCTATCAAGTGCTCCATCAAATGCGTCTTACCCAGGCCGTGAACAGCGAAGTTGGGAAACTGGGCTATAGTCCATTCCAGTTGTGCCGATTGGGAGGGCGTCAGGTGGTGCTGCGAATCGTCTTGGCTAGGTAAGGTGGTTAGCTCCGAAATCAGTCCAGGGGCGAGGTTGAAAGATCGCCAGAAGTCGATACCTAAATAAAGTTCCTGTTCTAAGCTCGGAACTATGTAGATTGTCATTTGCTTAGTCATCCCGCGATAGGTAACATGAGCTTTTACGAAGCCCGTTACTACTTGTCCTTTACCATCAGCCGTGGCCACAGATTTCCTGAGCCTTATGGGTATTAGTTGCGCTTCCTCTAAAAATGTGGCTGATCCACTGCCTAAACAGGTGACGCTAGCCCCACTGTCCAAGAGACCAACAATGGGGTGTCCATTAATCTGCACCTTAGCGTAAGGGCGCTCGTCCCCCGAGATTTCGACTATGCTAGATGCTATCCCCTTTTTAATATGTCGGCGTTCCAAGGCCAGCCTGCGCACTCTCAACAAGGCTAAGTACTTATGCCGTGAAGTTCGAATTCCACTGCTGCCTGGTTCCGTCTGTAGGCTGGAATTAAAGATACGATGTCTTACCATCTGGTAATTTTTCCAACGCTCGTGTAGTGATGGCGGCACATTTTTTCCGCCGGCAGTGCATTGATCTGTCAGAGATTTTGGTGGTTTCGGCAAGGTATTGGGCATGGCAGGGATTTTTCTACGTCCGGTAGGGTGTCCAAAAGGCAAGTCAGGTCGTTCGACAGTCGTTTTCGTTGTATGACTTGGCGGGTTAGGTGAACGAGTTAGGTTTTGTTGTTCTGGGTTGGTTGAGGGGATCGGACTGAATTGTTCGCCGGTTTGGATTGAAGCAGGCGTGGCACGCCAGCGATCGAGCTGCCTGAATTCCGGTTTCCCGAACAACGATCACATCGGGGTGTCGTGGTGCCCGTATTTCCGCACCTATAGCAGAACAGATTCCTTTGTTCCTCCGGGCACAGTTGAAAATAGTGACCGGTACGAAGGCAGTTCCAACACTGTATCTCCTTCGACCCGCTGTTTAGGGCTGCAACTGTGGCCTGTTCCTTGTCCCACTCAAGAGTATCCTCTTCCTCGCCTTTCAATTCTTGTACACGTCCGAACCCGAGTCTAGTTGGCACATTCAACCGTGACGTATTGGTTTGTAGCCTCTCAGCCTGCCGGCAGGTGTGTCTTAATTCGTGCAGGGAATATGCCGGTTGCACGTACACTAGCTGGGCTAGGCGAGGAACAAGTCCGTCCTTTATTATCTTTACCAACTCAGCTTCGGGCAGCGGCCGGTCTAACTTGTACTGCAGGGCTAAGATGCGCTGTTCGAAATCCGCGTACGTTTCGGAAGGTAGCTGCCTAGCTGTCATAAGGGCTTGAAGTAAACGGTGATTAGACCGCGGTGGTTGAAACCTTTCTTGCAGCTGCGCCTTAAAAATAAGCCAGGTAAAACTCCTATATTGTCTGCGGAACACCGTCCAAAACCAGGTCTCGGCCTTTTCCTTTAATAAAAAGTGAATATTTGAGCAAAGCTCCTGGTCGCTGACTCCACTCGATCGTGCCACGCACTCTGTTCGGTAGATGAAATCTTCAGCAGTCTCTCCCCTAGAGTCACCGTTGAAGGAGAAGTTCCAGGATAGGATGACTGACTTTCTCGTGGGTACGTAGTCCAATCCAAGGCCGGGTGAAGCCATAAGGGAGTGACCCCCAGAAGCCAGACCACTACGCTGGGAAGGAGGGCTGGGCTCTGACAATCCCCCCTGAACGTCTGCATCCCGGTTGCCTGGGTGACGCTCCTCTTGGAACATTGGATGGTTAAAATTTGGTTGTGGAGTGCTCAGGACGTTGTCCGCCCTATCGGCTTGGCTCCTAAGCCCAGTTCGGGTACCGGGTCTCTGTGGGCGGCCTCTTCCTCTTCCTCGGTTACCGTTGCCATTATTATTCCTGTGGGAGGGGATCTGACTTCGTGCTTGCGAGCCACTGGGCGGATCGTCTCCTATTGGGATCAGCCCATATCCACTCCTGATGTCATTTAGGGCGTCGCGTAGGCTATGTAATTCGGTACGTAGCGTATCCAGCGCTGACGTATTATCATTCGTTGAATGCGAAGGCAGCCGAACTCCGGAATCGCTGCGCGCAGAGGCCTCGGTTCTTTCCACTACCGTGTCATCGAGACTGCTCTCTTTCGAAGTACCAGGTTTACCAGTCATGTTGCCGCGGCAAAAAAAAATTTTCGCTACTGTTGTATGCCAATCAGCAGAGGACTAACAAAAAAAAATTATTCGCTGCGAAAATTCTCGATGTGGTGATCTAATTGTTGCTCGATTTTCCACCTAACTATAGCTGAATGTAAAGGTACTGTCTACCAGGTCTTTTGTGAAAGAGTCAGAATGTCTAGGTACTCTCACGAGAGAGATAACGAGAAAAAAAATCAGGAATATCTTCTAAGTGTACCTTAATACTAAACTCAACTCCAACTCACTAGTTCGAAACCTTAACCAAAAATAGTATGCAAAAAAAAATCTCTTTAGAATTAATCACTCAACTCGGGTACCCCTATCCATGGACGCAGTCCCCACTGCAAAATTAGACAAAAATTCGTAGTTAAAAGGAAACTGTTGACGATCCAGTATGGACAAAAATCAGTATTTATAAACATACGGAAAATTATTTATCAAAAAAAAATTTCATGTTAAATCTGGGAAATACTATTTACGAGAAATTTTTACTTACAAAGAAATCGAATGGAGGCTTTATTTTAATTAGACTTCAATATAATTCATTAATATGACCTTATATTGACAGGGAAAGGAAATGGAATGCGGTAAGGAAAGGAATCCTAGCACAGCTCCGTTGTAGCCCCACTGAACCATGCCGACTGTTCGAGGCAAGGGGGTCAGGCTGTGCCCAATCACACTGGTCTCTCGAACCTCCTACCTGGCCAGACAGACTAACCTAGCCCGAGGGACTGACAGAGAAGGTTCAAGGCGGGAAGTGGAGGGTGTACCCTCCAAAACCGATCTCTCAAAGCGTCCTCAGTCAGCCGTCAGAACCGCAGAACTGTGTCCGGAACATTATGCTCCGAGTTGGCGAGGCAAAAGCAGAACGTCGCTAAGGAAACGTCTCGACAGTACGTTAACCTCGATCTGACGTGCGGCACCACCCCGCCGACTCAGGACATGTAACCCCTACTCCCCCAAAGACACATCCTCGTTTCGCTAAGACTGGGCTCGCGAGCCTTTGTCTCGTCCTGACTCGAAGGACTATCTCCAGACGAGAAGGAATGTCCCGAACCTGCTAGGGGGATGGCAGTCAAAGGGAAAGTTGAGAATTCTCTTCCATCTACTACCGTGGAAGGAAGAGGTATGGCTGCACTAAACAGCAGAAGGGTATTTGAGCCGTGAAGGCTAAGGGTGGTAGCCCAAATGAGCCAGTTTGCTTAGCTCACCTCGAGCCCCACGTTGGGCGCCATTTTTTGTTATGTAGCATGATGGTCAGTTCACACTGACCTCACACAAGGGTGTTGGCGTTCAGCCGGATGCGGGGTGTTGCTTGGAAGGATCCTGAGAGCGCCTGGTTGACTGCACAGCTTAGCTCGCCGGATGGGGTGGGGTTCGTGAACCTCCCAAGGGAAAACACCACGGGGAATTTAGATGCGCTCCCTATAAGGAAGGGTGAGAGGGTCCTTCCTATTTTCCACAAGGTTTCTTTTTTTGTGTGCCCCACTGTGAAATGAAGGGAAAAAGGTGCAAAAAGGTAAAAAGAAAAAAAAATTTAGGGACCCGCCTGTCCCGAATGTAGGGGTGGGAGGCACAGCACTACCTCCGAACCTAAAGTGCCGCGCCTCTGATGTCTCACCCGCCTCTACGGGCTCCAACCCCCTCTACTAGTTGGAGCCCCCTCCAAACAATACAGTTCCGGAAGGGAACGAACGGTGTGGGGGCCTGCGTCACATGGATCTAAGGGGGCTTGAGGGTTGCTTTAAAACTTCATATTGATCCGGTCTTCACTCGTATAATTCATAAAAAAGATACAATCCTTACTCTCGAGTTCCCAGCAGGGGGAAGAACTAGATACTTATTCTAACAAAACAAAAAAAATTCCTACTCCCTTACTGAAAGAAAAAAATATACATATACGGTTCCGAGAAATGCGTTACGCCTGCTTCCATCCCGAACTGGATGGGCCCTGACAAAAAACATTTCCTGATCGCACCACCGAAATTCTCATCATTACAATCCACGGGGCGGCAACACGATTAAATACCGAATAACTTAAATTATATAAAAAAATGCGTTAAAAATTGCAAAATCTAACTCGTTAGGTAACGAATAGTGATCGCTGACCGCGAGCAAATCGCTGGAGGGGAGGGCGAGCTGCTGAGCTGGTAGCAGGGGCTCCTTATACCGGGCTTCCCCCTTCTTCGTTTTGTTTTCGTTTTTTTTTTTTTCTTTGGTTTTTTTTTTTCCTTTTTATTTCTCCCCTTTTTCTTTTTTTTTTTTCTTTTTATATAAGTATTTAATTTTTCTTCTTTCTACCCAGCAAAATATCGATAAAAAAAATTCAATTGTAGGAATACAAACAATAAAGGTACTCACCGGAGAATGCTGGAGTCGACTCGGCACTTCCCAATGGTGAACTGAAAATTTCCTAAGTCCGAAGAAAAATGGAACAGTAGGCCTACTCGCTAGAGGGCCTGGGGGCACCGTGTATATGCGCTTACCGGGGCTGAGCAGTCCCCCTTACCTCCTTACACTTTTTGAGCTTACGGGTTTAGCTTTATCCTATTATCTATCCTACTTCTAAGGGAGTCGAAAGCACCAGGTAGGTGGAAATTTCACACAACAGTCCTGGTAGTAGGGTGCGACTGGGACGGGTGACGTCACGGATGCTGCTGAAGTTCACGTCGCCTGGAGGCTGCTTTTTGGGGAGTCTCCAGGAGCAGGGTGTGCTGTCTTCCAGAACGGGTTCTCCTCCGTACACCGTCGACAGGTTGAGGGGCTCCCACCGGGAGTGTCTGCACGCAGCTAGTCTCGCCAAGATTATGTTGTTTGCGGGTGTTCGTCCAGCGGCGACCACACAAAAAAAACGCCCAGGACGCCGGTGTGGGAGAGGGTACTCCGGTCCTTTTACAGGAAAGTAGCGGCGCTGGGGAATCTGCTGAGATGGCGCGTTGCCTCGCGAGGGCCCCAAAAAAGGAAAACGCAGCGACGCTGGGGGATTTGCTGGTGTCCCCGTTATTTGCGTGGAGCTTAAAATCGCCGACGTCTGGGTTACGGTGAAATGTCCCGTTAACCGGCGTCGCTGCGCAGTAGTTTTTTTTTTTTTCTGCGCAAAGAAAGGATTTACACGGCACTCTCCAAAGAAAAAAAATAAATTCCCAGAGTAGGGCTCTTACCAATAATTGTAATTGAGGATCCTTCACCTTGTGCACTTGCACTTAATGCCTGCGCCGCACAAAAATATTTCTTCTTATTAAAATTTTTCTTTCTTGCCGGACGGTCCTTGTTCGGTGCTGGCCAGATGCAAAATGGCCGAACTCGGATCGCCTGTCACACGGCTGACAGCGATTCCCGCCTAGATGGCGACGGATTGTTACAGAGATTTAGAATTGCCGATAGGGGGACATGAAAGACAGTTCGGGCTGAAATTTTCTGGCGACCGCTACAATGTATTCCTCCTTGGGATGTTGAAGAGTTTCCAAATATGGCAGAAGGACATTCCTCAGAACGTTCGTGTATTGATTGGAGCGCATTGTTCCCTCAACGAAATAAATTAGGCCTGGTCCCTCTGCTGAAATGCAGCTCCAAATTATCACTGCAGGTGGATGTTTGACTGTTTGGACAACACAATCCTCTGAATACCTTTCGCTGGGTGCACAACGACGCCCTTGCAAAGATGGAAAGAAAGGATGAATCCAGAATAATACCATATTATAATATACTAGCTGACCCGACAGACGTTGTCCTGTCTAAGCTATGAATATTCAATTCGAACTGGGATCTATAGGTATATATAAAAAAATTACATAATAAAAATATATTTTTAAAAAAAGCTTTTATTTAACAATAAAATATAAAAATATACTAAAAAGGGAAAAATATGTGTTTGCTAAAATTAATTTAGACTGAAAATAATATTTTTATAAAATAATTTAAATGAAATAATACCTCAGTTTTAATATTTTAGATTGACGAAGTGTCTAAGCTTATCAATTTTGGGCCTAAAATATATTGCAACCAAAATATATCTTTAACGTATTTCTTCACGGTATTTCTGTATTCGTATGACTATGAATAAAAGCTTGGGCGCTCATTAGATATTAAAATTATAAAATAGCAGTTGTGAAACGAAACAAAATATTAGATATGTAATTTTTCAGCATAATTTCGCTTTCGAACGACAAATTTCATTCATTTTTTTTTAAGTTTTCTAATACTTTGTCCAAAATTCAGCTGAAAATAAAAAATTGACTCCCTTAGTGCTTCTGTATAACCATGTAGGTATACCACGTGTTAGTCTATCAAAACTTACCAAAAATTGATATTAAAAACTTTTAATATAAGGCGTGATTGCGGTGAACTAACTGCGATGAACAAACACTTCTCAAAAAACTCACTGAACAAATTGAAAACTGGATAAACGTTCCGATCAAATGGACTGTGCACTAAGAAATGAATAAATTAATTTTTTGATCGATAGATGCCGACCGATGTCGCGAACTGTCAAACGCGCGGAGTTTAAGCAGTCGTTAAGTTTTCTAAAATTTTTCAATTTTCTGTGCAATTTTCCTAATTTTTCTTTCCGTAAGAACCTTCTACAAAGTATTAGAAAACTTAAAAAAAAAGATGAATGAAATCGGTAAAGTCGTTCTCAAGTTATAAGTTATGGCGTAACCAAGGGAAATAGGGATTCATTTATATATATATAGATTTTCCAGATTCCCGTGTGGATTAGGCCTACTGGGGTTATCACATAAAAAAAACGCACAAAAAATAAAAATTTTAAAAACTACATTACGTATCCATAATCATTAAGTACCTTTAACTAAAATTAAAATCTAAAAAGTAAAAAAAACATAATAAATTTTGTTTTTTAAATACATGCTCTTTTAAAAAATGGTATAAAAATGAACTAAAAATAAATAAAAAATGGTAAAAAAAATTAACAACCGAAAGTTAACTACAATTTTAATTAATGTTAAACATCTTTAATTTTTCACTCACAAGAAAAACCTGCGTCCTATGCAACAAAATCAGTCGATTACCATTTTTAAAGTATATTAAATTTACAACAATTTAAGCTTAAACACACTTCTATGACTTCAATTGTTTTCGAGATATGAAAATTTGTAATTTTACTCTCATTTCGGTATAATTGTTCATCCTATGAGAAAAGTTATGAGAAATGAAGTTATAGTAAATTTAATAGCTTGTCATTTAAGCACAAAACAAAGTCTGCATGCGCAATGGTTCTTTTCCAGTCGCCAAAAAGCAAAAACGGAAACTTGTATTTTTGAAGAAATGAGCCTATGCTTGTGAAAATCTCTGGGGGGCTTTTGTTCAGCAGTGGACGTCTTTCGGCTGATATGTGGATGATGTGATGAGTTTAAACAATTCTAATAACAATTTGTGGGCATTCGACGAAAGAAAAATGCATAGAATCATGTTTAAAGATGCTTTCTTATGTAGCAAGTCCCATAAGCGACGCGTGGAGAAGCTCTGACGCGGGAAAAATTGAACATATTTCAACTTTCGGACCTCAACGGCGCGTCAGCGAGAGCTTTCAAGCTTTGACCACTGACCAATGAAAACGGCGCCTTCCCTCCAATAAATCCAAACATTCATCGGCTTTTGAAAGTAGAAGTCCTATTAATAGAAATTGAACTAATCTATTATTATTATAATATTCATCGTTGCCCTTTCAATAAAAATTGCTTCTTTGTCCTATAAAATTCCCGCGCTGTGCCTGTTAAGAAATAGTCAAATTCGAGATGAAGGATTCTATGGGCCACCCCTCTGCGTTACGCGCTTCAAATATTTAGAGAGCTTTCAAGCTCCAAGCCAAAGCAAATTTGATGGGGCGTGCACACATCTAAAGAAATTCCATTACGTCTTATGGGCAACGTCGCAAAAATGGAAAACAATTTACGGCAGCTTCGAAACTAAAACTCGTATCCAAATTGTTTTTCACTCACGGTTACCCTAAGAAATTCTCCTTGTAATTCATAAAACTTTTTACCACCTCTTAGAATAAATATTATAAAATATTCGAGTTTAACTAAATTCCAACAGAAAATCTGAGCGCTGGATTACTAATAAATATACGGCGGGAAGAAGATTTGGCTCCGAATCGAACCGAAGAATTGAAAAATTACTGCATTTTGTCAGAAATTAATGAATATTTTTGGCGTATGTATATGGAGTAAAAGCTCCTGTGGTTTTAATTTGTTAAAAATTGTATGTCCTTAACGTCCAAATTATCTAATTAATTCAATTTATCCTGTAGATTTCATTCAGCCTCCATAAGAGTAAATGGAAAATGCTCGAAGTGTCAGACCACTTACGTACACATGCAAAAGGCCAGTTCATGGCTGTAATATAAAAGGCTTTGATCGTGGAAATCGCCAAGGGGAGTGGGGCTAGCTGTCAGCAGGCAGTTGTGCGACGTTGCCCGACTTCTTTGTCTCCTTTCGGAGTAATCTGGCCATAGTCTGTTAAATTAAAAGCAATAAAGTCTCCCTCTCGAACTGATTCGCCTAGCAAAGCTCTAGCTATAAAGCTAAAAGTAAAATCGGCAATAGTATGTATATGTACATCCGCATCGATGAAACCAGATAATTCATCTCGTGAATAAATAAATTAATAAGATGCATTATTAGTCCTTTTCATTCCCGAGTAAAAATTATCCAGATCTGCACGTAGTCCACAGCGGGTTTGTACGTTCGAAATTATTCCGCATGACGTCTATACTACCCGAGTAAAAATTATCCAAATCTACACGTAGTCCATAGCGGGTTTGTACGTTCGAAATTATTGTAAACGGTATCCGCAGACGTCTATACTAGGTTCGCATGATTTTTAATCCCTTGGAAGGGAAAGAAGCTGTTTTAAACCGGTGTGTGCTGTACCTAGTGCGGACTTGTGGCGAAAAATGAAGAGTTTATGGTCGATTCAAAATAATTTTAGAATATTATGTTAGGTACTGTGGTACAACACACAAACATTACTTGTAAAAATTACAGTTCTCAACGGGTAGAAGGTACGCGTGCTGGTACGAAAGGATCGTTTATTATTTTGCCTGTTGCCGAAGAAAATGTTATGGCGGGTTTTTTCCAAAATCTGTCTGGCGCCGATGGTAAAGATCTCCCTTTGGCTTCCTGCTAAATTTTGAACTATTTTACTTAGTTTCATTTGAAACGTCATCGAAGTTAGTGCGTCTTTAATTTTTGTGTGATATCCTCGAAAATTCTGCAAAAAATCGCTTATTTTTATTCAAACATCGGCAAGTGTCCTCGCCTAACTTTTAGAGAATTAAATTCTGCACAAAATTGATCATAACCATTTTGCCCGTAACTGCGATATTTTTTGATTTATTTGCGAAATAAAAATAGTGAAATTTGACAGTTTTATTTCATAAATAACTCAAAAATGGTCAATCGGATGTCAAAATATATCGGAGCATTTCTATAGAAAATTTTACCCTCTACAATATTACGCAAACAGTTTTACGATATCTGTTACAGTTAACAAGTACGTTGCAAAAACCTTAAATACCATCATGTGATCAGTTTTGCGAGTTACTGTATTTCAATTTCAATTTATTACCAGTTACATTGTGTACTTATATTAAGTTATTTTTGAATAAAAAATATATTTCCCAATATTTAATTCTCGTTTTATTTAATTGATTATTTAGTTTATTAATTAACTATTTTATTAAAAATAATTTTAATAATTGCGTATGTAGTAGACCTATTGGGGATGCGTACACGTATGTCCGTAGGCAGTAAACAACCCAAATCCTGGAACTGCTATGGACGCATATATACCTGTATGGCAGGCTTAAAAACCTTAATTCTGGAACTGTTGTGAACGCGTGCATCCCAGCGTGGCAGACGTATTTTTCCGCTATGCAGCCCCGATGTGGATGCGTGTAAACTTTTAGAAATTTAGGAGTGCCAGACGTAGTGCAGATGTGTTCAAATCTCAGATTATTTTTACTCGGGTTCCACTGGATTCATTGTGGCGCAATTCAGCAACAATTTTTTATACAAAATCTTGCAGCGCAGGGTTAAGAAACAATATTCATAAATATTAAGAACGTGTTGATTACTAAAATTATACATAAGAAAACAAAAAGACGAAATGTATAGTTTACGAATTTATTCATCACTTTTACCTCGTTGACATTGTACAACATGATATTTAATTTACTTGACAAGAAAATATCTAATTTGATGTTTTTAGGATTGTTCAGTAAAAATTAGGACGTAAAATTATTTATAACTTTATATGTAATTTGAAGTTTTCTAAAAGGTCCGGCCTTTTAATAAACCACTGACTCATTCCAGATGAGTTGATCTCCTATAACTATTTGACGCAAAAACTTGAACACGGTACACTGTTCATAATATCCGAATAAGTTACATTCATAAATTTAAAGAAAATTCGGTATAATAGTTATGTTTGGGTTCACAGTAAATGAATTTATAATACAAAGAGCGGTCAGCAACTTTCTAGGTCTATTAATGCATACTCAATATGTCATAAAATAGCGAGATACTTTTTAAGAGCTTAATATTCGGTTAAAAACTTAAAAATTCGCCACCCAAAACATTCATTTTCTCTACATATAAGATATACAAAATAATTAATATGTACTTTTTTGCTACTTAATATTAGGTTTGCAGGTCGCTTCATTTTAAACAATAATGGAAAATGCGAAAAAATTGAATTCATCTGAAAAAATACACAGGATGTAATAATTTTGTATTTAGTCATTCATAACTTTTTATAGTCCAGGCAACTCTCCTATAACATGGTTTCGCTGTAATACGTTTAGATATGTACGGAAATTCACGTACAACACTTACTTCTACTTCATATGTATTTAAAAATCTGACTACACTATTGGCACACAATAAATATTTATACATATAATAATAAAATACAATTGAATTACCCGACTTTTATCTTCACAAAACATAAAAACATTAAGTTTATTAATCTCTTCAGACAAAATTCAGACAAATGTTCCATTAAACATAAATATGTACATATGTATGTATGTAGATTTCGATATAAATTTTACCTTAATTTCAAAGCAAAAACTAATTGTGAAGTGGATACCCTCCAAATTCTCAATTTCATTTATAGTGTGTAGCTACTATTGCGGTCAAATATGTCAAATTAATTTTTTTCTGTATAGCTAATATTTTTTTCTAAGTTTGCCTTCTTAACTGAATTACTGTCGATAAAAAATAAGTAAATATGTAATCAAACAAAACATGAAACTATTTTTCCCGTTTTAAAACAAACTCGTACCTGAAGAGTTAAAAATGTTACACGTATGTAATATGTACATACATATGCTAACGTTTCTTTTCGTTTTGTGTAATGCATACATATGTAAATATTTTGTATAAAAATGAATTTGGATTTAAAAAACGTTTGTTTCTTATAAAATTTCTGAACTAATCCCTTTTTTCGTACGGTCTCACACAACACGGCATTTTCAAGTAACTCATCTACCTTGTTATAGGAGATTACCTGTAAAAAGTCGCCCAGCTACAATATCGCGTAACTGACATACTTGTGGATTTTGAGATAAATGTATCACTGGTTATTCCATAAGATATAGGGCATAAAGGGAATAATCAAATAATCATCTATCTTTTATAAAACGCATAATACGAGTAGTTTTATTAGTACTATAAAGGAAGCATATCGCTAAATGACATTTTTATATCTTCTTCTCTTCTTTTTAAAACATTAGAAATTTGTAGTAATTTTTAATTTGAAACGTCCACCGCACCAAAATAAAGTTTCGGATTAACGTGTGTGCTTTCAACTCTTTAAGATTCAATTTTAGCCTGTTTGAAAACCGCCCATTTATACATAGCTCTGACAAAGTGTTCCGTTTTTTATTTACGCAGTGTACTTTGAACACCATAAGCAATAATACAAAAAATATTTTCTTGCTTAATTATAAATAAACGTGTGGTGAGGAGCAAAACTGTAACAGAATGTGGTATAGTTAGTAAAAAAATTGTTCATATACATATGTATTTGAAAAAAAAAAAAAAAATTTTTTTTTTCACTTCTTATCTTCTATCTATATACATACATATGTATATAAAAAGACAAGTTCTGACTCACTCACTGACTAATCAACACCCAGTCCAAACCTTTGGACCTAAAAAGCTGAAATTTGCCACAGAGATTGCTTTCATGATGTATACAAGGAATAAGGAAGGATATTTCGAAATTCAACCCCTAAAGGGGTAAAATGAGGGTTCAAAATTTGTATGGAGAAAAAATATTAAATAGACATTTCGACTTGAAACTTCATAGGAGTGCTCCTAAACACAAATAAGCAAATACGTATTTCGCAATTTTTCAAAATCAACCCCTTGGGGGTGAAATGGGGTAAATAAACCTAAAAATCGATATGGGTGTCGTTATTGAGGTTTTTTGGGTCGCTGATTACGAAAATGGCATTTATTAATGAAAAAATGCGATCAAAAATTATTATTTTGGGAAAATAATTAATTAATTTAATGTAATACTATTTAATAGTAAATAACGCCAAACTTTATAGGGTAAACTTGGGTATCGGTTGCTCGCGCATCGTTAAAATGCACTCTCATCAGTTTTTCATAACGCGCCTAAAGAAGTATATCTTCAAAAATAAGTAATTATTTTCTTAAAATCTACCCCTTAGAATAGAGAATAATAGGGACAATTATATACATGTTTTCTCTTTAAAGTTGCGTTATTTTCGAAAATATATTTAATAATTAATATTCTGGGCAACGCTAAAGGCGAGCAAGCTATTATGCTATATTGCGATATAAAGTTTAAAATTTAAGAATTTTAGTTGCATTTTTGCATAGTAAATATTCCTCACCCGTACTTTCGAAACTGAATTTTCGAAATTATAAAATATACTACCTTTTTTCAATTTTTATAATAGTAATCTATATAAATAAAATCGTAACTCGCTTGGTGTCTGTGCGAGAATCATGGAAAAACTACTGAAGGTATTGTGATGCCGTTTTTTATAATTTTTTGTAATAGTACAGTGATTATTATACGCTGTATTTAATGAAAACTCAAATATAAGATAAAGTAAAAGGAAAAATTTATCGTTTGCCGCTACGCCTAGAGCGTACTTAGTTTTGTTTAATTTCAGTTATTTTGAATTGCGTTTCGTAAGCGCTTCTATACTATTGAGAATACAATTTAAACTGACGGTAATCAATTAAAGTACATAATAAAATTAATATCACGCGAACGAAGTCGCGGGCCTTTGCTAGTTTTGTATACACTCGAAGAAATTAAAATAAAAACTTTAGTGCGTTCGTTATATTTGAAGTAAAAAACAATTATTAAATGTGTTCTAGTGTGGTAAAAATAAGTTTGCAATTAATTAGTTACCAAACTGTCCAGAGAATTAAAGATTCGCATGGGAATATATACAGCAATTTTCGGACGAAGACCTCAGATGAGAAAATCGATAAATTACTCGAGCTGAAAATAACTATGGAACGAACGCTAATCCATGGACAGTGCCGTGAGCCTTATACATAGACAGACGGGCACGGTCGATTGAACGTTAACGAAGAATGATCGTTGCCGTGTCGTCTGTCACCATGAATGAAGTTTGAATGAATTTTTATACCCACCACTGACATATAGGACCTGGACCTGGGCCCGTACAAAAATTCACTTCAAAAATGAGATTAAATTTTGGCCGCTCCCACTTAGATCCCACAGGCAGACAACTTAATAAGAATTCATTCTAATATGCGAATGAATATGGTGCAACCCCGATAAATGCAATCCACCATAAACTAATTAACTATTTCATGCAATGGATGACGAATAAAAAACACGGTACGTACACACTCATGAAAAATTTCTTCGTCAAGATGTGTAAATAGGGCTATAGAGATAAGTTGTATTTGATATTCTAGATTAGTACTCAGGCTTTCATTTAAGCCATGTTAAACACTTTTATGCTGAACCTTTATATTTTAATGATTTTTTAGAAATGGCCAAAATACGGTATTTTGTATGTTTTGATTCTATTTGTTTTGCAAATAGGAACGAATTCGTAATATACGAAAAAAATCCTATAGGAATAATATGCAATTTATTTTGAAAAAATAAAAACAAATTAAATTTGTTCACCAGTTTAATTAAATGGAATTTACTAGACACTTTACAAAAAGTAATAATAATGATAATTTTAACTTAGTATCGCTTTATTCGCCAAATTCGGGTACATTTTTACATTTAAATTTATGTTACTTTCTCAACTCAACGAACACGAGCACAAAAACGCAATCGGGAATATTCTCAACTGATAGAGAAACGAAACTGCATTCATGATCTTACAGAAACACTTTCATCTGTCTAATCAAGTGGTGAATAGAGTTCTGTGGTGGTGAGTAGAGTTTTGTGATAAAGAATGTGATAGAGTTTCATACAGAAACACCGTGGTGGAGAATGACGTCAAAATGACGTGAAATGAAAAATGGCAGTGGAGATATTCTCTATTTGCTAGTTACAGAACGAGCTGCAGGTCCTATATGTCAGTAATAACTACATTCTCGTCCTCGTGAACAAAGTTCCAAAAACTTCATTCTTAGAGAAAAACCAACTGATTTCTAGTTTCAAATTATGAATTGACAGATGTCTGGCTAAACTGCTGCAGATTATATGGTTTAAAATGATTATTTTCTTTTTAATAAATCAATCGTTTAATAGCTTTCGAACGTTTTTGTAAACTTAATTATGCGATATCAATGGTATTCATTTCTGAGCTGTGAAAAATTCTCAACTTGAATGAAGTTCGCCGTATGTGTAATGAATGAAAAGCTGATTGAACGAAACGATCATTCTTCGAGTGTTGATTCGACCGTGCCCGTTTGCCTACGGTTTGAAAAAGAATTGGGATGAAGACAATGGATAGGAACAAGAAGCTAATTCGTTAAAAAATCAGCTTAGTTAGTAGTTTAGAGCACAAAGATCCCAAAATTGTTCGTAGTTTGGTCCGCCGCCCGCTTGGTATTAAATAACACTTTTGAAATTTCAGATCCTCGAAACGATTGCGAGGGATCCAATTAAAGTTTATTTAATTTTTAATTCTTAAACCCACAGAATGAACTTTTGTAAAGTAATCTAAACTATTTTGGATTAAATATTTTGTATGGAAGTCAAAATAAGGTAAAAATTATTTTTGCATTTGGATGATAGGCTTTCTTAGATTGGGTACATTAACTTTATACATATGTGTACATATATACATATGTATGTACATATAAAATCCAAAGTTTTTTTTTGCTCATTCTCGTTTAAACGCTTTGTGCGCTAATATTATCCATTTTATTACTGAAAGCACTACATATACCAACTTAACATATAGGCTGCTTTTTATTCACGTGCTTCAAAATGGCGGCCCCAAGATGGCAACCAACAATTGTAAATTTCAGGGGATTGCCGCAAAAAATTGTTTTTAGGGGTTCTTTGAGATCTGGTTGACCACTTTTGAAATTAAGAAAGTCAAGATGGCGGACTCAATATGTCGACCCAAAATTTACGGAATTCAACGATTTTAAATTAGTACCAAGGGTATTCAGCGGCCACTAATTTCGAATCTATTATCAAAATTTGGAAATTCAAAAGGCGGACTTAAAATAGCGACAGCTTTTTAGAAAATTCAAAGAATTGTAATGTTCATTGAGGTAAAAGTAAATTGATGACACTGATTTAAAATCTGTTACCAAAATTTGGAAACTAAAGATAGTGGATCCAATATGAGTACCACAATTTTTGGAATACAACGAATTTAAGTGAATTTTGGTACTAAGGCACTACTGATTTCGAATTCCTATATACATTTTAAGGCATTGCCATGAATATTAGTAGTTGGGGTTTTTGGAGATGCTGATTGCGAATCCGTTTCCGAGTTTAGAAATCAAGATGGTGGACTCAATATGGTGACCACGCTTTCCACGATACAAAGTAATATTATGAGAAAATATATTAAAATGGTTGATTTGATATTCAATAATTTAATATTGAGCATTTACATTTGTAGTGCAATATTAAGGTATAGACGATTGCTTCTATAACGAAATGAATATCATCCCATAAGGCAACGATGCAATAGCAAATTCAAGAAAAAATTAATAATTAATTAATACTCTTATATGTATATTTATTTAACACTAAGCAATAAAAATGCGTAAGTAAAGATAAGATTATAAACCCTTCTGATATGGACTTTGGTAGCAATGAGTTTTGGACTATGGGTCTATTTCACATCCTCAGATTTTATTAACACTCCTAAATTGGTTGAAGTACCAAACTTTCCAAATTTTACACAAGGCTAAGGTTATTTTCCCACGCTATTCTATAGTTTATACAAGTTTACTTTCCGTAGTAGTCTAGCCTTTAAGCTTACCTCAATATACGCAATTTTCACTAGTAGAAATGTATGTTATTCCTATCCCGTGGGATATTTCTATAAGCCGTTAACTCACTTTAGCACTTGGGTAACATATAGAAAGTTTACATGTTAGTGTGTGGCTACATTTAGCAGGAACTTAGTTCTACAAATTTTCACTCAACATAAACATAATTCACATGCCAAGCTCCAAGATGCAATTTATAAGCAATACATATTTGTATTTTGTAAATCAATTTTTAAGTCGTATTTACCAACGGATTTGGTTGTTCCTCCAAACTATTTTTGCCTAAGCTTTGCCTAAGATTTTTTTATGGTAATTTATACGTGGTTTTTAACAAATTTACATAAGTTTTTCTCTCTGTATTTGTTCTTTGTTGGCAGGCGTATAAAATACTATCATTCTGCCCGCGACTTCGTCTACCTGGATTCGAAATAAATAGAAATAAAATAAAGGTAAAATCGGGGAAAAAACGTTTGCATGAATGTCCATTATTTTAAAAGTTAGAGATTTATAATTTGGTATTAAGTCTATTGATTTGACCATATTTCAGTGTTTAATCAATAAAAATTTTCATGGTTTTAACCTTAGAAATGACGGAATTCCCATACAAAATTTCATTCTCTATTTTACCCCCTTAAGGAATAATTTTCCAAAAACGCTGAAACGCGTTAATTTCCAATCAAAAAGCTATATTCTAATTTGCATGGTTTTAACTACAAAATTGATGGCACTCTTATACAAATTTTCATGCCCTATTTTACCCGCTTAAGGAATATATATATTTCCAAAAATCCTGAAAATTGTCTTTTTTAATTTCTAACCTAAAGGCCCAATAGCAATTTTCGTGGATTTAAGTTTAAAAATGTCGGAATTTCATACATATTTATATCCCCTATTTAACACCCTTAGGGCCAGAATTTTGTAAAATCCTTTATTAGTGGGTCCTTACGTCAGAAAACAAACCTGTTGCTCAAATTTCATGTAATTAGCTTCAGCGGTTTCCGGTTGGCGTTGATGAAGTCTGTCAGTCAATCAATCAGTCAGGACATGTTCTTTTATATGTAAAGCGTTTTCCATTTGGGACTTGACAACTTTGAACTTTTACTGTGAACACACCCTTAAACCAATAACCAAATTGTCAGTGTCAAAACATTCAGTAAAGACAACATTTTCATCATAGTGAAGTACACGAACGAACAACGTTTACAAATAATTAAAATTTATTACAAAAATTCAGAGTCGGTAACTGCTACTTTAACAGCGTTAGTGGCAATTTTTGGTCGTAATTCTCGTCCCAGTAGACAAGCGACCGTCACGTTACAGTCAATGGAGATCGCTACGGAGACATGTTGCAACGTTATTTCTTTGGTCAATTGCATGGGCTAGACATTACTGAAATGTGGTTTCAACAAGACGGTGCGATATGCCACACAGCGGGTCTAACAATCGACTTATTGAAATCTAAATTTGATGAACGTGTTATATTGAGAAATGGTCTTGTCGATTGGCCGCCTAGATCGTGTGCTTTAACACCTCTAGACTTTTTTTTTATGGGGCTACCTTAAATCATTGGTCTGTGCCAACAAGCCGGCGTCGTTACAGGAGCTCAGAGCCAATATTGAACGAGAGGTAGTGGCCGTTTCCGTCGAAATGTGTGGCCGAGTCATCGAAAATTGGGTTCAACGAATCGACCGCTGCAAACGTGGTGGACATATGCACGAAGTCGAATTCCATACATAAATGTTTTGATTGTACTTAGCCAATAATAAAATTTTCGAGATATCTCTAATGGTTTGCGTTTTATTTAAAAAAAAAAGTTGTCAAGTCCTTATTGGAAAACCCTTTACATATGCATGTAAGATTGTTACAAACTTGCCTTTGCGTATAATTCGCACTTGGTATTGCAGCCAAGTATATATAAGCAAATTATAATTAACCGCCTAAATGGATGAATGAGCTATGGAAAAGGGCGAAGGATGTGTTGTATAGTGCAATACAGTTTTAATTCACTATAGTACATTCTGTTAAAGTTTTAATCCTCACTTTACATACCTAATCCTGCAAAGTTTTCTATTTCCTAAGCTCTGCAAATAGTTTAAATTAAAATTAAACAATTGTTCACTCGATATATTTTCTAATATGCACCTAATACTATCTACCGTATGTAATTGAAACAACTGCAAGAGGTGTTTTTAGACGCATTCGACTGGTTACCTCGATACAAGTTGTTTGAACACATTTAAATTTGCTCGACAGCAACTGAATATGGATGAGTTGTTACATAACTTATAAGACGATGTTAATCAGAATCACATAAGTAATAGAGATGTATTCATGGTGGTGATTTTCAACCTGGTTATAATTGAAAAACTTTGCCTTCGTTCTCAGCACTTCCATACACAATTTCGTCCTCCTCGAATTGCTTTACTGGATCCTGGCGATAGTTCCTCAAAATCAGAGTAACTAAATTGGCGTGGTTCTCTAGAGCAAGACCAACGTATTTTCCATTTGACAGAATCTCACATGTCAATATCTTAGCAGGTGGTGTATACGTTGCTAGTAGCTTACCTGAAAATATTAATAAAGTTAACGTATATTCAAACATTAAAGTATAAATTGATCGCTGATTAATTGTAAGCACAATGTACCATCGGCAATTTTATGTTTAAAACTTTTAACATGTACCAGGTATGTATACATACGCTGGGCTAAAAAGGCGAGTTGAGATTAGGCTGGATTTCGATCTGCATATTTAATCATTCAGGGCTGAGAGATCGAGGTGAGTTCAAGTTTAAACGTAGTTGTAGTGGTGGACAAAATTTTGTTTTACTAGTTTGAACACTAAATCTAACATATGTAATAATGACTAAATGATTAATGATTAATTAATTTCACTCATGTGACGTACTAATGTCTAACTAAGATTCAATTTTTTCAATCACTGTTTTACTTAGTCATGATTAAAGGTTTTGATTAAAACTTTTTGTATGTAGTTCGGGGGGAAGCAAAGTGCTTTATTTAAAAGTATCATATTTATTATTTACAATTAACTTGCCCGCCCCCGGCATTGCCCAGAATGCCATTTATTTAGTTTATGCAGCACACGTGAAAATTCCCTTATCGAAATCCACATGGGGGAAGCCAAAATATTTTTTCTTCCGTAAACGGTCTCGGGGTAGAAAGTCTTCTATTACAAATAGATGATAATTATCTTTAGCCGTGTCTTTATTTAATTCACGACAGTCAACACACAATCGGAACTCGTCACCTTTCTTGTGCACCATTATACTAGGTGAAGCAAAAGGTGAGTCACTTTCTGTTATTATATTTTGAAGATACAACATAATTTAGAAATTGATTTTCATTGACGAGTGTGATTTTAATCTATTATTACGTATATATTACGAATTGAGAGATCGAATCGAAATTGGATCGAGTATTCGATCCGTGTATTTGACTACTTGTGATTGAGGGATCGTATCGAAAGTGAATCCAAAACGGATTGAAGTGACATTTTATCTGACATCACAAGTTTTAAATAGTTCCCAAAATGGAGCAACACCGGGAAAAATTAATTTTAAATGCCCGTGGAAGCTTTATTTATTTATTATAAAATTAATTAATAGCTCGGGCGCGAATATGGATAAATGGAATAATGAAGATGAAGAACAGATTCATCAAAACTATCTCAAGACAGAAACTCTTGTATTATATAGAGCATTTCCAAAGTCTCTTCATGCTCCCATACGTTCCACTTCGAAAGTTGTTTTTTTTGACGTGATAACGTCTTATAAATCGATGAACGGCTGCACTCACGAAAAAGCATGACTCATTGTCACGTTCCGCCTGAGCCGAGCGTGCAAGCGAGAGCGCGGAACAAGCGATAGAGAGGCACGATCGGCCTAAGCGTTTTGAATAGAATCTCACGAAATTTGTCCTGTTGGTTTATAGTCGAATATTATTTCCAATTAGAATAACTGTTATAAACTACGTGTATGCTTCTATTTGTATGCACATGTGCGACAAAATTAATAACATTTATCATCAATTTAGTCTTCTTCGATATAGTGGAATATTATTAGTCACAAAGTAGGTTTTTTCTAATTAGAAAATAAGAAAAATGACTATGAAGTATTTTCTTTGTAGGAGAAATCGTTTGTAAATTACGGCGTAAAATTACATTAGTTAGTCAAAGCTTATGTGATAGGCTATTTTGATAGATTGGTTTTTGTAAATTGCGAAACTAGAAAAGAAAATGCTCTATCACTGATTTAAAAAAAAAAAAAAAAAAGTGAAGTGAAAAGTTAATGTGGTTTCCATTGTTTATTACAACAACAATTGCGGCAAAAAGGTAATTATTATAATTCTTGCATTTTAAGAATTTGACGTGAACTGCTTTGTCAACTGTTTATAAAGTGAAGTGAAAAGTTAATGTGGTTTCCACAACCATCGATTTGACTTTTTCAAGGCACATTACACTTGAAACAGTCCCCTTGATTTCCTACTTTTCCTATCATCGTTCTATCCTTAACAGAATAACGCAGATTGGAGGATCTTAAATATCACACATATATATAAGTTGTAAATAAATTGTTAATAGCACATTGTTACTTGTAATTAATCTGTATAATTCAAGTAAAAAAATATTTGAATTAACGAGTGCAAATAAATGTTAATTTATCGGAAAAATTGTAATTTTCAATTAACTCCTTCTTTGTATTATACAAAATAATGATAATTCAGTGATAATAATTCAATTAAATCCATAAAAGTATGCAATTTTTCATCAATGTTTTCTTATGACGTTATCACGTAAAATTATCTTCCATAAACCGACTTTACAGACAACCAATTTTTTTAACTAAAATAATATTTGCGGGCAAAAAAATCTGACAACAATTAATTTAGTCACATACGCTCAGTGGCAATTGTCTGTTCGATTACTCAATCCGTGTTTGTAGCTGTGATTTCGATTCAATCCAGCCAGCTAAGCGATATTGGATCCACTCGATCTGATTTCAATCCAATCTGGGTATATGTATATACATACATCATCGAAATTCACAAGGCCGTGCTAAAACAGGTGAAAGAGCACACGTTGTTGTACCTACTGTGAGGGGACGAAACGTGACATTGACAATGGAGGTGTCTTGCATCAAAAAGAGTTCGCTAATATCATCTTAAATGGCGATCGCAAAAATATTCTTACGTGAGCTTTTTAAAAAAATGAATAATGATCGACAATTACAGAATTCGTTTTTAATTATCGATGCCCGTATTCATAAAACGCGAGAAATTGACGAGTCCGGGAAAGAAAGTCTTTTCGATTGATATTTATAAGGAACTAGACGTAAATTCAGCCTCCGGACAGTAAGAAGTAGGCTTGTAAACTAAAATAAAATACCTACGCTACTATTATTTTCGCAATTGAGGCTCATTGTAGAGAAAATAATAAGAGGATTCGCTTAAATAAATCGCAAAATATATCTTATGAAAGTGAAATTTTAGTTGCCGAAACGAAAATTCATTTTAATAAAGAGCGCTTTGGTAAGAGCGTAGAGATTTGCGGAAAATGCGACTCTTATTCTTTTAAAAGAAAAATTGGCGGAATTAAATGCACCAACTACTAAACGACTAAACGAAGAAAGTTTGGAAAATTATTTTCCAGCAAATGTCCTGGATCGAACGGGTTCACAGAGATCTGTTAGTGGACCACCGGTTGGTGACGACAATGATGTAGATGCAGAGCTGAAATCACTCAGAGGAGAGATTAGAAAAAGGAGAGAAATAGTTGAATTGCGCAAGCAAATTTAAGAACTAAGCTGTATCGACACAGAAACCGCTTTATCTCGACAGTTCTATTTCCGTGATGTCGAAGATTCCCTTCCTCAGTTCAGCGAAGACGACCGCTATTACATTCAAAAATGTCTAACCGCTTTTGACGAATCCACTCAAGTACTACAAGATGGGATAGTAAAACATTGTTCGTATACGCGAAGCGTTTACTCCCTTGGACGGTTAAGCTATTTCTTAGAACCATCTCTCCGAGAAGTTGAAACGACCTTGCATCACATTATAATGTTTAGCCATATTTGTTAAAACAAACTAATTTTAATACTTAAATTCCTAGCAAAACATGAACGTTCTTATTTAATAATTAATTTCTCACATTGTAACAATTTTCGAATTAATTTCGTAAGTTGTAAAACTTCTCTGAGAAAATAAAGATCACCTTATACTCGTCTACTAGAGGTATACAATACATACCTATGCGAGAACATTAATTAGCAAAAGGCACTAATACCATGGCTATATTGGTCTATTTCGTTCTTATTGAAATTTACATAAGGAATTGTAAGCAGTAGTTTTTGCTGTCTTACCTAAGAGAAATTTCTTCTTAGGAATTCCATATGGGTTAGAACTTTGAGGTGGTATAGTCAGAGAGTGTCACATCTTATTATAATAAGTAATCTTTGATTTGAACATCTTATTGGCTTCAATTTTGGTGGCCCGGCGTCATGCTCGTTGATGACACTATTGCATTTGGGGAACCCGATTTCATTCATGCAGCAGAAATATCTTCCTGAAGTCTTCGTAGACAACCCCGATAGGGACACATACAGCTTTTGTGGTATCAATCGCAACGCTTTGTGTATTCTAGACAAGGCTTCCGTAAGTGTTAATTTTACAAATAAACTAGAAGATTCAGAAATTTTTATTGTTAAAAATGAGACAATGTTACATCCCGTTGTTTTCGGTACATATTTTCTTAAAAACTTTAAATTGAAGTTCTTGGGGGAAAATCTGAATATATGTGCTGTGGAAATTCGCTTAGTACAAGCTACGTTACTTGTCTATATGAATAACATCCTGATAGCGAGTGAAAACCTTGAAACACACCAGAAAGCCTTAGAATTTTTTATTCAAAGAATCACAGAACGTTCTTTGAAATTGAGACTGGATAAATGCAAATTCCTTCAAGAAGAAATTACTTATCTTGGCTATACTGTAAACATATAGAAGGAATACGTCTAAATTGTGATTATTTGTTAGCTGTTGCGAACTATCCAGTCACAAAAAACGTTAAAGATGTACAAAGTTTCATTGGTCTTTACCCATATTTCAGAAAGTTTCTATAGGACTTTTCTATTGAAGCCAAACCCCTCTACGAGTTTCTGAAGAAAGAGACAGTGTTCAAATTTCGGGCTGATGAATTTTCTGCATTTGAATTATTGAAAATAAAGTTAACTAACGTGCCGGTCCTTAAAATTAGCAATCCATCTAGTGAGACTGAATTGCATTGCGATGCAAGCAGTGTTGAGTTTGAATACATTTTATTGTAAAAACAAGCCGATCAGAAGTTTCATCCAACTCGCGTCTATTCCGTAGGGTTGAAATTCAAAATGGTAACGAATTTTCAATCATTAGCACTTACACTAAATAAAAATATAGGAGCTGGAGCTGCTGGATTATGATTATGCGATTGAACATCGTCCAGGTGGTAAAATGTGTCACGTGGCTGCCTTGAGCAGGTGTGTAAAGATACTAACAGTTGTTGAAGGCACTTTTAATTTAGCGTTTGCTGCTGTCAAAATCAGGATTTGTGTATATCTAAAATTATGCATGATCTAGAAGCTTCAGACAGCCCAACATACACTCTTATTGATAGACTTGGATACAAAAACGAGAAGGAAAAGGTATACTGTTTTACGTACGCGAATCTGTGGTTGAGCGCGTAATTCACCCTCACCGTGAAAACCTATGCCATGCGAGAGCTGAGAAATGCTATGATTTTAAAGAAATCTTATTGGTTTCCGGCAGTAAAATCTAGAGTCAAAGATTTTATTAGAACTTGTGTAAAATGCGCTTATTTTCAGCCGTCTAGTGGTAAGGTTGAAGATTTGTTGCATAACATTCCCAAAGGAACCACGGGAACCACACCATTTCACATACTTCATGTAGATCATTTTCAGCCACTACCAACCACCAAGACTTAACGAAATACATATTTTTAGTTGTAGACGGTTTTACGAAATTCAGCAAATTATACGCCGTTAATAGTACCAAAACCGCGGAAGTAATCATTAGTTTTAAATCCTAGTTTATTATAATACTTATACATATCTGAGGAATTTCCTAGTTCCCTTTCTGAAAACAATATTTAGCACATTAAAGTGGCCACACATACACCTTAAGCAAATGGTCAGGTTGAAACGGTTAACCAAATTTTAACACCAATGCTCGCTTAAGAGTGTGAAGAAGGATCTGCCGAAAATTGGTACGACAAATGTGTAAAGGTGGAGTTTGCGATTAACAACACGGTAAGTCGTAGTACCACGTTTTCTCCCAGCATGCTATTATTTGAATGAATAATAAAAATATTATTGAACAAAACAAAAACCCCGACTGCGTAAACTGAAAAATTCTGCGAAGTTAAAATTTTCAAACTTATTTAATAAATGAACTGAAAAGATAGAAACAAGTTGAAAAAATTAAACATTTTTTCTGAATTTGAATGATCATGGTTGACAGTGTTCACAAACGCAGTCGGAGGCATCAAATATCTATAATACGTTCCATCATGAATGACTAGTTCTTTTGTTGGTGATATGAATAGAGCAAGTGAATACGTAGTTGGAGAAGTCTCAATATCCTAACTTTCAGATCATAAATGCGAAAGTGAATTTGTTTATTTGTTTCGCGTACTCAACTGATCATCATGAAATTTGCATAGATGCACTCTCAACGGATTCGATAACAAAATAGAAATCATAATTAATGTATTTGTACATACGTTTATCGATCAGGTGATAATACCGGTCAACTAATTTTTGCCTAAATTGTCAAACATACAAGCAAGCATATATGTATTTGCTTAGCATAGCTTGTCACTCTCGTGCTCTAGTCGCTCCCTGCCATTCAATTCCGAAGTGTCGTTGAAAGCGAGCGTTCGTTTGTTTTTTTGGAATAATCAGTACAATACGAGTCGCGGAAATATTATGCTCCTCTTCTAATAAGAGTCCACCTAACAAATCTAAATCACTGAAACCATCGGCCCCCACCCGCAATTCTGATGATGCAGCGTTACCACACTTGAGTGAATCCGGTCCTTCCATGCATTTTTTTAAAAGTAGTTGTTCCGCATAATGTTTATTTATTTCGCGTTTGTATCCAACCACATCTCCTAACAACATACTTCACTATGTAAAAGAACATCAACTATGTGATTTGGATGATTTGAAGAACATTAAATGTATCAAACATAATTCTAACCGTAAACGGGCACTTACGGCAACGTTTAAATTATATTATACGTGCCTGATAACTGCTTGGCGATGCTGGTTGATGTTAATAGTTGGCTCAGTGGTATAATTCTTCGGGATTTTAAACCCCATATGCATAACGCTTTTTTACGTCTCCGCCAAAAGTACATGATACAAAAGTAAACTATGTTGCCGAATTTATAGATATGTAATGTGGTTAATTTTTATTACCAGAACGTCAATGGGCTTAGAACTAAGACTAGCGATTTTTTTGTAAACTCCTCGTCTTCTGACTGTTATTTTATAGCATTAACGGAAACATGTTATATGTACGTAGACATAGCTGACTGTCGCGATCGTTATTCGGATTCTTTGACTCGTAAAGGTGGTGGCGTTTTAATTGCTGTCAAATCGTGTTTACGCACCAAACTTGTTATTATACCGTCATCGGAAAGCATGGAAGTCGTATGCACTATATCCAAAGTTGAGAATAAGAAAAATATTTTTATCATCTACCACTACATACCACCGGGTTCCGATTTCGCAACGTACCAGAATCATTTGTCTGCGATGGAATATGTATTAGAACTAGCTGTGGTTGACGATGAAGTATTGATGGTTGGGGACTTCAACCTTTCAAATATTATATGGCAAACCGACGATAATGATAGCGACATCCTTCCAATGACTTCGCCGTTGTCATCCTTAGAATCGAATTTTCTGGATACTATCTCTTCGTTTGGCCTTCATCAGATCAACGTTGTCAGGAATCGGCGATCTCGTATTCTGGACCTTGTATTGTCTCCTTCCCCTGGTAATGTTTGTTTGGTGCGCTGTGACAGACCTTTTGCCCTGGACGATTCTCATCACTGTGCCCTAACTTTTTCTTGAGTTCTCGTTACTGGTGATAACGTAATAGATGTAACTCCTATTTTCTCCTTTAATTTGGTGAAATCAGATTTTCTGTATTTACAACATTTACTAGCTTCATCTGATTGGTCTTCCGTTCTTAACTGTACATGTAGAAGACATACGAGTATATTTAAGTCACCACTATGGTTTAACAGGCAATTAGACATCTTAAAAATAGAAAATAAAAAGCTTGGAACGGTCTCGGTATGATTTCCGATTATGAAAGTTATATCATCTTACGTCGACGTTTCAATGTACATTTCTTAGCCGCCTATAAAGAATATATTGATTTTATCTGGAATTACGTCAACTTAAAGCGGAGGGTTCAGAATTTACCTGAAATCATGTCATATGGTTCGTTATCATAGGACGATCCCTTTGCGAATTCAAATATGTTTGCAGACTTTTTGAAATCTTCTTTTATCTGTCATGACGAGGTTGGTAGCCCAATTAATCATTGTGATTATGTTAATTCTGTTTTTGATTTTAATATTGCGGACATTGACGAGTCCACCGTGATGATTTACTTAAATAATTTAACAGAAAAATTTTCACCTGGACCAGGCGGAATTCCAGTTTCTGTGCTGAAGAAATGCTCTGATTCTCTTTCACTTCCTTTGTCTCATTTATTAAACCTCTCACTTAAACTATCGATGTTTCCTGATTTATGGAAATTATCATTTATTACACCTATGCATAAAAAAGGTAAACGCAACGCTGTCTCAAACTGATGATGAAACCTGATATGAAAATATCTACCATTTTTAAGACATTTGAATCAATTATATGTGACCGATTTTACTGCTGCTGCAGATCCGTGATTTATAATAAACAAAATAGTTTTGTCAGGGGTAAATCTACACGAACGAATTTGGTGACGTTGGTTTCATATGTTTTAAAAGCTATGGAGAGAGGTAACTGGGTTGACTGTATTTAAACCGATTTTAGTAAAGCTTTTGATACGATTTCCCACTATGTTCTTTTATCGAAGCTTTCATCACTAGGGATTCCAATAAATATTTTAATTGCACAAAACCTTACCTGACTAATTGCTCTGAACAAGTCATCTAAAAATCAGTCCTATCTAACAGCATTTCTGTAACATCCGGTGCGCCTCAAGGGAGTCATTTGGGGCCGTTATTATTTATCCTTTTTAATAACGGTGGACTTGGCGGCAGAGGAAAAACCCAAAAAAAGCAGGGACCAGAAAAAGTTTGACTAGATGGACGTCAACAGACAGGGGCTCAACGAGGAAATAGAGGAGATGGAACAAAACGTGACGGATTTCTTGCAGGAGCTATCAGGGACGAGAGAGCAGAGGAAAGGAGTCTGGGGTGAGAGGTGCAGTGGAACGGAGGGGACGTGTAATGGGACCCAGGAGCTGACGAATCCCGGGGGAAATGGACTATTGCTGAAGGAGGCAGGAGAGGAGCTGGATGGAGAAAAGAAGAAAGACGAGAAGAAGAGACATCAAGAGCGGAAAACAGCAATCAGAATAGGTATAACATTCTAAATGAAGTAGTATTAAGTATACAAGTGGCAATATAAGTTTAGATTCTATAGGAAAGAAAAATAAGGAAATATTTGATAAAGATGGATGTAATAATAAAGGTCAAGCGGGGGTCAATAATATGTTTAACGGTAAAGACAGGTGCGGGGAGATGGGGATCGTGAAGAGTCCTCCGATAATTATGAGGAACGCGAATCTTAAAAAAATAATTGAATTTTTGAACGTTAAAAATATTAACGCGAGATTCACAAATCTTGGACCTGGGGTGACCAAAGTTTATGTAAATAACTCGGCAGAGAGAAGGGTGCTCATGAAGGCCCTTGAAGAAAACGAAGTACAGGGCTATATGTACTCGGCGGCGGACGAAAGGCCAGTTAGCATTTTGCTTAAAAGCCTGCACAGAACTTATTCAGTGGAGGATGTTGAGACCGAATTTGGAAAGAAATTTGAAAAAATAAAGCCATTAAAAATAGCCAGATTTTCTACAGAGAAATCCAGGAAAGAGGGATATGAACTGCAATTGTTTATGATCCGGCTGGGGCCGGAGGTGAATATCAAAGAGGTGGTAGGAAAAAAATATTTCCTGCAGCAGCAGGTAACATGGGAAAAGGTAAGGAGTAGGGGGATACTCCAGTGCTACAGATGTCAACAATTCGGACACCTGGCTTCCAACTGCATCAGGAACGTCATGTGCAGAAGATGTGCGGAGGGGCACCCTACAAGAGAATGCCCTCTGAAAGGTAAACTTGAAGCGATCAATACATGCGGGAATTGTGAGCAAAGTGGACACCCAACTAACTATAAAGGCTGCCCCACCTTCGCCAAGAGGCTAAGGAGAGCCAAAGGCGAAAGGGAAAGATACAATTCGGTATTAGATACTAACAATCCTAAAAGGATTGGAGGGGGATTGGTATCGGAGGGAATAAGTTATAGAGACGCACTGAGAGGGGCAAAAGGTCAAGACCATGATCCTGATAAAAAGGATAGCCACTTTGAGGAGTTTTCCCGGTTAACACAAGATCGAAAGGAGGGAAGAAAGAATAACATAGGGGGTTTTAAGGAACTATCAAACATTTCTATGGAGCTGTTTGACATACCAATACAGGCATTGGTTGAGAAAGTAGGTAGATTCCTCACTGAAATCAAAAAAATTGAAAATGTCATACAGAAAAAACAAGCATTGCTATTGTTTATTATAGAGATGTGCGATGATAAATAAATCGCTAAAAATACTGGAATTAAACGCACTATCGCTAAGAAATAATTATAGGAGGGTTGAGATGTGTAGTATGCTAAATCAGATTAAACCAGATATAGCAATGATTTCCGAAACAAGGCTTCATGATAGACATGTTGTGGGGTTCCCGGATATGAACGTGATGAGAGATCATAGCGGTCAGGGGGTGGCACTGATAGAGAAAATATAGCCTATACGAGAAGGAGTAACATGAACTTGGGGATATCAAATGTCCTGATTCATATAAAAATAAAGGTGAACCACACCATTAAAACACCCTTCTAATATAAGGATTGTGGAATTTTACGACATATTACTCGAATTGGGAAGAATCGAACAGGGGTTTGACTTGGCATTGCTAGGAGGTGATTGGAATGCAAGACATTCACACTGGGGCGATGGCACGAATAACCCCAAGGGGAAAAAGCTATACGAATGGCTATTGGAAGGAACATCAGGAATAAACATGGGGGTGATCTCTCCTGGAACTCCAACTTTCCCGCAGGGGGCTTCAGTATTGGATTTTTTTATAACAACAGAGGCTTATAGAGGTTCGATGTTTGAAAATGCGGAATGCCGAACGGTCGAGTTGTTCTCGGACCACTATGCGGTGGTACTAAAGTTTAATATAGGGGAATGCGAGGTTTCACTCAGAACACCGAGAGTGATGGAAGATTACTCCGAAGTAAGTTGGAGGGATTTCAGGAGAGACCTAAATAGTGCCATTCAGACTATGCCTCCTGTGGAGAGCAATATCTCAAACCAGGAAATCGACACATTTATATCTGAATTCGAAAGCAAAGTAATAGCAGTTAAAGAAAAACACATAAAAAAAGTTTCGGTAAATAACAATAAATACTTAAACATTCCCCAGGACATTATAGACCTGATGATAATTAAAAGAAGCTGGTCAAGGGAATTGAAAAGAATTTTTCATAGAATTTTAAATAGAAATGATAGGGAATACAAGGTTCTCTCAACACAAATAAACCGACTTAAGAAGATTATACAGGACAGCACTTACCATCATTATAATAATCAATTTTAAAACCGACTTAACAAAATTAGACCGGGCCCTTAAGCTTTTAAGGAAATCTTTAACAATATAGGGAAAAATAAAACTGCAATTCGGGGAAAAGTAGACATGAATGGGAATAGCTTCCATAGAACAGAGGAAAAGCTGGATATATGTATTTGGAACATATTACAAGGACCTTTATAAAGAAAAAAAAACCTCATATAATGGTGAACTTTTAGTAGAGACAGAAGTGGTAGTGAATGGATTTAAAGCAAGGAACTCAGATGCCAATGGGAACTGTATAGGCATAACAAACTTCACATCCGAGCAGAACGGGAATGCCCTTAGAAACAGGGACTGCACCTTTGTCAAAGCGAAAAGAATCCTATCCATAATTAAATACAGAATAAATAGGAAAAAGTCATCAGGACCGGACGGTATTTCTAATTATCTCCTAGGCAAATTGTCTGGCAGGGCGGTCATTTTCCTGACAATTATTATTATTAATCATTGTATTAATAACTGTTACACTGAGATCTAGTTCTTAATTTTGCGCTGTTTGTGATGTTCTATTGTTTTTTCACTATTTCTTAATAGTTGTTATCATAACGGAAAATATTTCAAAGAAATCCTAGTCTAGCAATACCAGTCAGGATGACCAGTATTACCCGCATTCATTTGGTTATAAAGTTCGATAATGCGAACAGATTTTTATAATGTTATGGTTTTCTGTTCATTTATCAATACTTTATTTTGATACAGCATGGCGCCCATGGAGCCACAACTCCCTGGCTGAGACTTTTCAATTAGTCGATAATTGTCTATGTATCAGAGAAATTGTGCGTCGCACTATTGTGACGTTTTCCATTCTACAGGAGAGGTTGCAGAGTATAAATACCAACAATGCGCAGCTATGCAGAAACGCTTATAAATATGCAGAAGAAAATGATATAAAACATAAATTTAATAACCCTTTATAAGCTGAAAAAGATTGGTTGGAGAGGTTCTTGCAGAGAAAAGCTGAAAGTATCAGTCTTAATCGAGCTTCGAACAAGGAAGAAGTTGGCTTATTTTACAAATTAGTGGAAGAACTAATCGACAAATATAATTTTCTGCTCAAAAATTCATACATAACGCAGACAAGACTGGCTTTCCTTCTGTTCAAGATCCAGGAAAAATATCATAGTATCAGAAAAGGGTAAAAAACGAGTGAGATCTATTACAAGCGGTAAAAGGGATCGTAACATAACAATCATGTGTGCAATGAGTGCTACTGGTACATATATACCACCGATATTTATGTATTTACCCTCGTCAGAGGCATTCCACCACATTAGGAAAAGATGACATTCGTGGCGCTTTAGATAAGAATTCCCAAAATGGTTGGATAAACGAGGATTTGTTTGTGCATTAGCTAAAACATTTTGTAGATCATGCAAAACCTAGTAATGATTTACTGGTTTTACCGATTTTACACAACTATGCAAGCCATATTTCGCTGAATGCTTATAATTTTTGTAAGCTAAATCACATTATGTTTTCCATAACACCTCATAGCTCGCATTGTATTCAGCCATTAGATGAATCAATTTTTGACGTATAGGCACGCAAATTTATGAAATCAAACTTGGGAAATAAAATCACACCGGCTGCTGTCGCATTACCTTTTAGAAAAGCATTTGCAAATGTTGCTTCTATAAGACAAGCAGAGGTTGGATTTTCAGCCACAGGAATTCCGCTGATCCCCCACGTGTTCACTGAGCAAGCTGTTTTGTCATCAGAAATTCTAAATTACAGTGAGATAACGGTGTTTGAAAAGAATTCTCACAGAGTTTTAACTACTAATCGTCCATCGCCGTCTGTAATTGATGCGACCAGAGATTTAGCAACTTATGGTGAATTAAACTCATCACTCATCATTACTCATTACGCCAATCCGAAATATCCATACACTAATCCAGTTCAATCGACTTCACAACACCGGCAATATGACGTGATCCGACACCACCAGGCACCATTGGAAGATATAATAATGACTAACCCAGAGCAATCAACATTATGTGACTCGTCATTAAAAATTGAAAATGAAGAACTGTGCAACCAAAGCTACCAAAAAAGAAAAGAAGAAAGTAGCAGCATCCAAAACAAGAAAAAGAAAAATGTTTCAAGACGAATAAGGGTTAAATGAAATTTATACAGCATATTCTAGGCATTAAAAACTAGTGCTTAATCGGAGTATTTTTTTGACGTAGACCTACGTCCTTCCTGGCGGTATAGGTGGTTAAATCGTGCTATGAAAATTGGGCATAATTTGAAAGCTTATATGTCCTAAAGTAATAGTCGTAGTATAATGAAAGCTAATGTTTAAACTATTATAGTTTTAATCCTTTATCTTTCAACCCTTAAATGCAGCAGCATAAAAACCAAAAAGCGGTCAAGAGTATGTCGGGCCATGCTTAGTGTAGGGTCCCGTAGCATTACTACAAACGATAAAATCGATTCAAAGATGGTCTTAAATTGGGTTCAGCATTACAATTGAGCCCATAAAATACGGTTTATTATTTCATTTATAATCCAAATATAAATATTGTCTCAATACAAATTACGCAAATACCGCAACTACCCTTGTTTGTAACCAACGATGTTATAAAGTTACATATGTATAAAAATTAACGTAGTGTGGAGTCTTTGCGCGCAAAGTTCTTTTTGCGGTTTTTCCCGAACAGTTGTTTGAGGCCAAATAAGCATAACTTGGTCGGCTATATCTCATAAACTCGTAAAACTAATTTCAGTATGTGTGCTAATACTCACGGTATCGATGACCTACACCTTGAAATATTTTCTCAAGGTCATCGGTCTAAGTCGAGTAGTGGGGGAGAGGGTGGGGGTGCACTCCTTTGTTTTATCTGGGATGGGAAGAAGACATACCGTATATGTACATATGTGTGCCTCCCCTCCTCCGATTTCGTATTTTCAAGTAACTCACGCCACCAATATTGGTTATATAATTATATAATTATCACTTTGTCTTCTTCTTTCCACCATTGATTATAACCGAAATATCTTATGACCCTGTCTGAAAGTAGTAAAGTCACAAACAATTCCATCTATCACTAACATATAACAACTTTGGAACTAGAAACCTTTAAAATTACTCTTACATTACAAACTTCACATAAGATTGCATTTGTTTTGTTCTTCATCTTAATATATTCTTGTTATGTATTATACTATAGTTATATATTCTTGCAAATACCTCTAAAAACTTTTACATAAGATTTAGACTAGTTTTGGTTCGTATAATGATATTATAAGATTGTAAACCACAGAATTCAAATATTTGTTTTTTAAAAAAAACTTTAAGTCAATGATAATGTTTTCAAAAATAGATTTGGTGCGAGTTTTAAACCAAATTCCTGCCGCTGCGAAGGATATCCCGAAAACGGTAATTACCACACCGTTCGGACTCTTTGAGTTTACCTTCATGACCTTCGGGTTGCGCAATACTGTCCAGACTTTCCAGCGTATGGCTTTGTTATTAATCCGGCAAAATGTGTATTCGTATCGTATAGCATTAAATTCCTCGGTTATCAGATGTCCGCCGCGGGTACTGAGCGGCTTCCTGAGCGTGTAGAAGCTATTCGGAATTTTGCCCGTCCAGATACATCTAAGAAGTTGCGACAGTTCTTGGGCTTGTTTAATTTTTTCAGAAGATTTTTGCCTGGGGCGGCGAAGACACAAGCACTACTGAACGAGCTTTTACAAGGAGATAGCAAGGGAAGTTCACCGGTGGACTGGACTCCGAGGCTATACGGGCTTTCGAAGCGAGCAAGGGGTGACTTGCTCAGGCAACGTTACTGGCTCCTGAACCCAACGCACTGTTGGCTATTTTCATTGACGCATCAGACTATGCGGTAGGTACCACTCAGCAGTGGATTGACGCAGCCTGGTAGCCGTTGGACTTCTTTTCCAAGAAGCTAAGTCCGACCGAGTGTAGATATGGGCCTTACGGTCGCGAGCTTTTCGCTATTTACGTTGCCGTTAAACATTTTAGACACGCAGCGGAAGGACGACCATTTGTAATATTTACCGACCACAAGTCTATCAGCTTTGCGTTTCAGAAGAAGAATTGTCAGAGTTCTACGCGTCAATTTCTTCAGTTAGACTTTACAAAGCAATTTACGACGGACACTCGTCAAATATCGGGAGAGGACAACATAGTCGCTGATGACTTATCTCGGGTCGAGGAGATCAAGGCAGTAGTTTATTTCGACGTTTTGAGATACCTCTTAGAATTACAACGGACCAGGATAGGCGGTTCGAGTCGCATCTTTTTAAGCAGCTCAATCAATTACTTGGAACAACTCACCTAAGGACTACAGCATTACATCCTTCGGCTAACGGCATGGTTGAGAGACTTCACTGTCAACTTAAAGCTGCAATCATGTGCCAGGAGCGCAATAATTGGACTCAGGCCCTTCCCACAGTTTTGTTAGGAATTAGATCAGCCTGGAAGGAAGATATTCGAGGAACGGCAGCAGATATGGTGTTTGGACAAGCTTTATGCCTTCCTGGGGAGTTTTTTGGTTTCGAATGTTCAGGTGGAAGGTTCTTCAGAAATCATTAAGGAACTTCGATAACATATTTTTGAATTGCAGCCTCGATCTCATCATGGCTCAAGGATATGGCTACTACGGAGCAAGTATTTATCCGTCACGATGGCCCTAAACAACCTTTAGAACAACCTTATGATAGCCCGTACCAAGTCATCAGCCGATCAGATAAGACCTTCATGGTGCAGGTTAATGGACGAGAGGTTTCCGTGTCCATTGATCGACTCAAACCTGCGTATGTGATTTCCGAGGATCCGGATTCCAGCTCAAACTGCACTAGAAGTGGCTCGGAGGATGATGACGATGAGTGGGATTTTGAATTCCCTGGCGTGAACGATTCGTGGCAGCGCTCAAGATCCAGCAGGCGTGTTCATTTTCCGAACAAATTTAAGGAGCAGTTTTCATGACTTCATCACTAGAAAGGGGTACTGTCCTGAATTGTCGTTCCCCTAATCACTCCAAAAGATTCCCCGGACGAAGGATGACCCTTTGGTTTTCGAGAGGAAGTAGAGATCTGGCCTCTTCGGCCGAACAGGTTGAGACGCGCATCCGCCATTTTATAAAGCCACAAGCCATAAAAAGAATAAATTATTAAGTATCCGGCACGTATTTATACCGAAACGTATTTCAACTACAATTGTATTTGTGAGTGCTCACTAAAGCACTACAGTGGAAAAGTTGTATATCTGGGTCCGCAATCTGTGATAAATGATGTGTTTGTTAATTAATATGCAATTGACAGATTAAATTGGAATAAAATACCCAACTTGCTGGAAGATGAAATTGAGAACAAGAAATTGGTGGTTATATCTATAAGTGTATACATTTTGTCGTTTAAGAGTTTAATGCTCAGATGAGTACGGTTTGAACAATTTTTAATAATTTTTTGGAAATGTGAACAAATGATAATTCGAATAAATTATTACCGGGCTGTATTGAAAGACTGGAATAGTGAAGGATAGTGTCATCAGTGTGGCTCCCACTCTGTACTGAATCATTAGCATTGTCACATGGCGTTCGTCTTCTACCGCCCCACAATTCTGTCTGAATTTAATCCAATGAATTGACAAACTCCGTAAAAAAGCGTAAAGCGTCCGTAAATTCGGTGATACTAATTTGTATCTATCAAAATTTGTAAATTCAAGATTGCGGATCTAATATGGCGACCACAATTTATCTAATTGAAAGGGTATTTTACGGGAACTATCATAAGTTCGAACTGCAAAACGGCGGATCAAATATGCCGAAACAATTTCTCGATTTGTACTAGAAAATATTTTTATGAAAATAAATTAAATGGTTTTCGTGTTTGATAATAATTTTCCACAAATTAAAGTAATATAAGAAAATATATTGTAATAGGGTTGTTGATTTAATACCGAATAAACTTAATATTGAGTATTTAGATGTGTGGCGAAATGTTTAGGTAGACAATTTATATCACGAATAAACAATCTCCCCAGTTTTGTGAGCTCTAATTTCCTCCCATAAGGCAATATAAATAAAAGTGAAATATATGTATGTAATGTATCGTTTTTGGGTTAGGTACAGTTTATATTTAAATTCGCTAAGTAGTAATATTACATAATATTACAAATTATCAAAAACAAAAAAACCGACTACAGTGATCGCAAATTAACTAACAAGACAGAAACAAGATATTTTACAATCGAATGTGTCCCGACTGCTACAACTTATTGAGAGTCATAAATTGAATACGAGTGGTATGTATAACAGATGATTATAAACTAATATTGTATAATATATTTTTTCTGTCTTTTTAGTTAATCTGAGATCACGGCAGTCGGTTTGTTTTTAATAATAATAATAATAATAAGTCTGTCGCCTAAACATGAGCAGTGCTTGTCCGCTAGCGGCCACATGAACGCATTCACAGAGGCGCAGTCAGCAGCTAACGCATTGCAACGCATATTACAAAGCAACTCACAGGCAGAGCTCTAAGAATTAGATTCAGAATTGATAATAGTATATTGCTTCTTGAAATAACGGGGCGCGCCATAGAGACACTTCGGCTACACTTCGGTTTATTTTGAAGGAAGCGAGAACATTCTATTCTATTGAACGATTTCTGTGCGATTGGAAGCGTTTGGATTGTTTTTTATACATATGTACATATTGCAGAGATTTACCCGGTATTAATTTGACTTTGATTTTCCCTCCGAAAATACATCATTACATCAAATCAATACATCAAATTATTGATTGGTATTGACTCAGCATTCTTTTGGCTCACGATTGTTTAACTAGATTGCTTGTTGAGTTGGATTTGATTGAATAATTCTTTGGTAACGACTCGGCTCGCCTCTTGATTTGATTGGAATTTCGATTTATATTCGGGTTATTCACCTACAACTAAACTGCCCAGGAATAGAACACGGTGCATTATACCTTGTAGCCAAACAAAGATTGATGCTTTTCCTGGAAGGAACTTTTTCCGTTTTCCTAAAAGAAGTACAGAAAAATATGAAAGTTCGTTGCTGGTTCTCAATATCTGAAGCCCTTTGTAATTCCCATTTTAAATTTGGGGGAAGAAAGTGTTCGAGCTATGTTTTCTCATAACATGGAATATGGGAATGAAAACAACGATTTAGTTGTTGAGCTAAATAGAGCAGCAAAAATAATTGAAAACTTAGAGCCTAGAAAACAAATTGATGCAATAAATAACACCTTATGCGAAGAATGTCTTAAGAGCTTCAAAGAAATAAAATATTTCACGAATACTTTACAAAAGAGCAAAAATATTGTAAATTGATAAAACTAAAAAGAATAAATAAAATAACAACAAAGAAATAAATCATTGGGCAGCAAAGTTGAATATTTAAAAAATAAAATTACTATTTTAAATGCCAGCTCGTCAATAAAGGAAGCAATCAATCATACTTCTTCTGTACATAAAAACTCGAAGACATTTGCAAAAATGATTTTTAAAATTCGTGACGAACGACACTATAATAATAATGATTAGTGGATCTGCCAATCAATTTATTTTAGATCATCCGCGGGATATATGTTTCTTCTTCGTGAAAGTCTTAAATTTCAGTTGCCAAGCGTTTCTTCATTGCACTTCGGGATCTATACCATCAGATCGACTAGAAAAGGAAGTGAAGAATTGTCTAGATATTAGCTAGATGTGCGTGTTGTTGGGGTGACCTGCCATCAAGGACTAACAAATAGACGTTTCTTCAATCTCCAAGAAATTTCTGATGAGAATCCATATTTTTCCATAATGAAAAAAAAAAGATTATGGAATTCATGATGTTCCGCATTTGTTCAAAAGTTTTAGGAATAATTTAATGAAGAATAATTTAAACACTGTAGATGGCATTATTAGTTGGGAAGTGTTAGTATTCCTATATAATTTCGAAAAAAATGAATGTATAAAAATGTGTCCAAACCTATCACCTCCTCATATTTACCCGACTAATTTTCAAAAAATTGAGTGTTCGCTTACCTGTGCAAGTTTTTAGTCATAGCGTAGCATCAGGTATTAAGGATCTACTGGCACTAAATAAATAAGTATTCGAATGAATTGCAAAATATAGCTCTGTCCACTCCAAAATTTGGTGAAATTTTAATAATCTTTTTGATTAATTAAATGGAAAACCTTTTATAAGACACTTCGAAGATATACGGTTTCTAAATACTATGAAGCAGTATGTATTAAGTAAGTACAAATTTAGTAGCTGATGGAAGAGATCATACGTTTTGCTGTAAAGGGTTGACATTATCTATAACATATATTTTACAGACATCAGAAAGTTTATTTTGTACTTATAAACTGTTGACAAAATGAATGATCAACAGTTTAATAAGGATTCTTTGGAAAAAACTGTTTCGCTTATACGAGGGCACAATTGCAATAAAAGTAGCCCAAATATTTTCGAATTTTCCCAGTTGTTTGCTAAAATTATTTGCACAAAACTTATTGTTGCATCAAAATTTTTAGTTGAAATAGAAGGCACAAAAAATTACACAGTTAAAGAATTTTCTATTTCGAATCTGTCAGTGGCATATTTCTCAGGATATTTTGCGCTTAAAACACTGCACAATTTAAAATAAATATAAGAGAAATGTGTTCATAATACATATAATTAAAAAAGAATCCAATGAATAGTAGATAGGCTATAGGCATCCGAACGCACTTTCCCTTTTTAAAAAAAATAGGGCAAAATTTCGTTGAAATCCGCTGTCTTGGATTTTCGTGACCTCTTCCGGTTTGTGACGTCACATGTCCACTCGTATGAGAGAGAAAAAAAATATGTGTGAAAGAGATTGAAATGTGTGTGGGTGTTTGTGTGATGTATGATGTTCCAGCATGTTGCATTATTATGTGACATAAGGTTGCTTTTCTATAATTATAAGACTCAAACGATTTTATGAAGCGCAAATTATAAATTATCTATCTATTCTTCATTGATGAACAACCTAAAGGCTAAAACCGACTACCAGGCGATCAGACGTCATCACAAATATTCAGAACTCATTAATGGAATTGCGATCTTTGCAGCCCACATAAAAAAGCACTTTCCTCGTGTAGAACTTGCAGGTAGCAAGATAAAACTTGTTTTGCAGCTTTATAGGGCAGGTGTGTGAAAGCTTTTGCGTCCGACATATTTTAAGATAAGACTGTTACATATTATAACTTTACAAAAATGGCATAACTTTTAAAATATCAAACAGTTTTATGAAATTTGAAGCGAATGCCTTTTATATGTCATAGTAATTATTTTATTTATTAATTATCATTTTCTGAATTTAAATCTTCCTAATTCTGATATGCACATGAATGCAACATTTGTTTTATTTGTATAAATGGCAACAAAGTGGAAGACACAGATTTGTATTCCATTATTATCTGAGGTTTTAATTAGTTAGCAAGCGCTTCATAATTTGTAAGAATTTATTAAATGGGATTTATTTTTAATTATATTTAAATATTAGGTAAATATCAAAACAATTTTATATTACTTTCTCCGAATTTCACGAGTTATTTGTAAAATATTATTTTACTTTTTAAAATTTAATAAATTATTTAGAAAACTGTAACATTTCTTAATATTTTGTAAATTCTTTTATTATTATTGAAAAATTTTAGAAATTAGTTAACAAAGTTGCAACAATTTTAAATATTATTTTAATTTTCCTAAATATTTTGTAGAAGTTTTGTCTAGCATATAAATTTTGATAAATTATTTAGAAAAATTAATAAAATATAATATTTGTAAATTGTTTTATTAGTTTGGAAATGTTTACAACTTAGTTCCTACAATTTAAGTATTTTTTTTAATGTTCCTACATACGTATTCTTTAAACGTTTTGTTCGGCTTTAAATTTGTCATAAATTGTTCTAAATAAAAACAAAAGTTTCTTAATACCTTGTAAATTGTTTTCATGTTCGAATTTGTACAAGCTAATTATTTCAATATTTTGTAGAAGTTTTGTTTTATTTTTAAAATTTGAAAAATAATTTAGAAAATTGAACTTTCTTAATATTTTTAAATTATTGATTAGTTTGGAAATGTTTACAAATTAGTTAACACAACTTTGCTGCCAAAAAATATTGTAAAGTATATTGTTTTACTTTTTAAAATTTCATAAAGTATTTAGAAAATTGCAACATTTCTTAATATTTTGTAAATTCTTCTATCAGTTTTGATAAAAAAAATTGCAACCATTTTAAAGAATATTTAATGTATTTTGTAGAAATTTTGTTTTACATTTCATTTTTGATAAATTATTTAGAAAATTGAACAAAATGTGTGTAAATTGTTTTATTCGTTTATGTTGACAACTTAGTTGATTTCCTTAAAAATCTTCCTAAAATTTTCATAAAATCATTTTAGTGACTTTTGGCTTCAATTAATTTGTTCGTTCAATCTGTTAAAATAATGATAGAAAAATCCAATCGAATTATTATGTTATGTGCGGGAACAAAATAACTGAAATTAAGGGTAACTAAAATGAATTTGTGAGCATTTTAGGAACTTTTTAGGAATTTTGTGTCGATAGTATAACCAAGACTAACGTGCTAGCTTCAATTTACCAGGAAGGCCTTCCTGCTGACCTTGCTACCCTGCGTTAGCTTTTTTTCAAGCATCATAATAAATTCGGCATTATTGCCAATATGGTATCAACCGATCATGTTAACTTTGCTTCCTATATCAGCTCCCGGCGCTTCTCCCACCTTCAAAAAACCGCAATTATCAACAAAATTACTTTAGTTCTTAACCCTATCGGCAATCTGTTTTCTTCTGCTCCCTAATCTAATTTCCGTGGCTTCCCCTCTTCTGACCATGTTCGTACCCCTAACCGTCTTTTCCTGTAGTACCAAAATGTCAGAGGTTTGCAAAAAACCTGAACAGTTTTCCAGAATTTCTTGCTTTTCCATACGACATCATTGCCCTTACCAAAACTAACCTAATTCCCAGCGTTAATAGAAATGAATGGTTTTCTACTGACTTCTCTGTTTTTCGTGCTGACGCCTTTGATACTGACTTAACCTCTTCAGATCGCGGTGTCCGCTGTACATAATCGTTTTGGCGCCAGTGTTTCCACATATCTCCTCAAGTTGCAACTTCGTCTGCAAAGAAATTATTCTAACCTGTAAACTCTTGTACATACTCGTACTCTGTGTTTGCTTATATTCGTCACCCCCAACCGCTCTAGATAGATTCCGAAAACATATTATTACAAACAGTTATGCGGCGTGTGTGAGCCTAAAAATTTGATCAAGATCGATGGAATAGTTTTTGAATTATTGCTTACCCCGAAAATATAGCTTAGAAAAAAAAACACGTTTAAAGTCAGAACACCAAACGCAAACGGGTGACGCTCGGGGATTTTAACATTAAAAGTACTTAGAATTTTACTTTAAAACTTTACAATAATATTCTTGAGAACCTATACAATCATTTTATGAGAAAAAAAAAGAATCAATTTTTTGAAAATTCTAAAGGTGATTCCCCTTTTAACATTGCACTGAGACAAATTTATATGGATTTGCATGGTACGCTGGGCAATAAAATAGTATTGACATCTTCAATTTTTGCAATTTAAGCTGCGTTCTTTTCATCGAGTTCCGGCTCTAGTTCAGCACTTTATATGGAAATACAACAACAACCCCTAACCCACAGTTATCCAGTTCATAATGAAAGACTTATATAAATAGTTATACAATATTTTAAGAGAGGCGGTGGTGTCCAATTTAGTTTCGCAAATGATGCCGCTTTAACATTCTGGAGAAAAGTCAAGGTAAAAAATCGTTACCTCCTCACATCTATCCTCTCCAAATTACATATTAACTTATTCAATTTTAATTCAAAACAAAATTAATTTTCACTCGGTGTTCTCCGCAAACAGACAGAATTATGAAATTTTATTTATGTGAGAAAGGCAGGTATACCAACTTTTAAATCACAACGATCCGCTAACCCAGATCGATCTTTTCACATAACCCAGAACCAGAGCCAGAACCCGATGAAAAAACCGTAGCTGTAGTATTAGAATTTATAATTATAGTTCTGGTATCCTTAAGTTACCTCCGAGAATATTGGGCGCAACTAGATCTCCAAAAGATTGCTAAAGTGCGCTTACAAATAATATTTATTCTTTCGTTAAATGCCTCTTCATCTACATATATTTAAGAATCGCTTGATCGTATAAAGGATGCAATTGAGAATATTTCAGCATCCTTGGACAACACAAAAATAAATAGATGTCACAACTATAATATACCTAGATTTAAAGTTCTGGCATTCCATTCCTGGTAAATTGCATCAGCGTGAGCGACATCGATAAGTCATTTCATTACATTGTGTGTTGTGATCAACAAAAACCTACGAGTTTTTCGGTTCCGAGTATCAAAAAAAGTAATACGAAGTAGTTAAGGCTTGTAAATATTTCGTTATGACAATAAATAAAGTAGACTTTAATCTCCATACTCGTACAATAATGTTACATCCGACATTCAGAATTTGAAATCTGACGTCGATTATTTCGTTACATCTAAATCTGAATTAAGCAGTTTTGGTAATATTTATACATATACCTATTATATGCAAGAATTAGCCAATATAATGAAATGTTTAAAAAATGTTTAATTTTATTAAATTGTGGGGGGAGCATCAATGAAAATAAGCAACATTTTATTTAAGTTGGTGTGACTATAAAGTGGTTATAAATTTAGTTAAAGAGGCTGGATTTTAAAGATATACATATGTATGTACATAGTAGCATAGATAAAGGAATAACAAAGATATTGCAATACAAACAAGTTTCTTGGCATGCTTTCAGTCAGAAAGAGTTTTCGAGTTTCCTCCACCTTGCAGAGTTTCCTCTCAAAAATGCCTAAAGGGCCTTATTAACTGAATAAGTCGTTTCCTCCACAGCAGTCGCAGGAGCTATAGTGCTACAATAAAACCCCACATAGCCGTTTTGGTACGTGTAGCTTCTCGTTGGTGAGAAAAGTACGTTTGTTGATTTTTGCTTGTATAAATGAGGTCTCGCTCGTTTTGCATAAGACCGAGCGGGAGGGACCTGAAAAATTCAGGCGTGCGTGTAGTGTAGTGCGCGGGCAGGTAATAAAATGCGGTTTGGGTGCGAGTTTTTGTCTAGGAATTTTATACATTTTCAGAAAATATTATTTAGCTATTATTTTTTTTTACCAGATCAGAGTAATGATTAAAAAGGTTTGGGGTGTTAAATGTGCCCTACCATCATGTGGGGCAACAAAAAAAGAATTTCCCAGCTAAGATTTTTTTAAATTTCCGGAAACGGGATCAGAGTGAGTGGTGTAAAGTTTGTCCGGTTAATGTGGTACTTTGCATCCGAAAGTTTTGCCATTAAAAATTTGAAGCGAACAGGTATTAAACAAAACATCCCTGGCAATGGAACTGAGATTTCTCCTACAATAATTATAGAGGAAGAAATTCCAGTCTAATTCTTGAGCAAGACTTATCCAGGTCCAATAACGAAACCAAATGAAGGCGATTGAAGAGCTCGACAAAATGGTGAACAATTCATTCACTCCCAGTATTGAAGAGCCCAACTGTTCCTCGTGCCACAATTTCAAAAAAAATATGCAATTTTAATATTCGGATAATATAAAACTCCAAAAAGAAAATGAAAGACTGAAAAATAAAATTAAAAAGTTGACTACTAACAATTCGTAAATAAAAAGCGCTATGCGAGAAAATAATATAAAGTTGAAAAATAAAAATTTATTTAATATGATAGATTCTGCAACTAACGTAAATTCGAATGCGAAAACATTTGGAAAAATGATGTTGTGCAAAAATAATAGAAAACAAAATCAGTGGAATCAAAATGAGAAAAATTTAGCTCTAAGTATTCATTATAAATCATCTTCAGCCTACAAATATTTACGAAACTCATTAGAATTTAATGTACCCTCTGAAAGTTTCTTGCATCATTGGTTACCTTTTAAAAGTGTCAAGCCGGGTCTTAATAATGCAATAAGAAGTGAGCTAAAATTAGTTTTTTCTCAGTGGCCTCCAGAAAAAAGGGAAGCTGTACTAGTTTTTGATGACTTAGATATTAAGAGGGAGTTGTGCTATGATTAAAAAAGTGATGAAATCACGGGTTTTGTTGACATTGATACTAAAAAGACTAAAGAATTAGCAAAAAGAGTGACGGTTTTTACGGCAAGAGGTTTGTTCTTTAATTGGAAATTTATTATTTGTTATTATGCTACGGATAAAGTAATTAAAGGAGGAAAGCTCAGTGAAATTTTAAAGGAAGTTATAAATTATGGCAACGACATTAAACATTAGAATAAGAAACGTGACCTGTGATCAGCAATCAGCTCACCGGAAATGCTTTGTTGATCTTGATGTCACAACTGAAAAACCATTCTTTCTTCATGATAATGAAAAAATTTATGTTATTTATGACGTACACAACAGTTGGCAAAAGATGTAAGTTTCCTTTGCTGTCCAAGTAATGAGTAATACAGTAATGCTACTATCAAAACTGCTGCTCAATTAAATATGTTTAAAAAATCGTTGAGCCATTTTCTTTGCCAACTGCCTTATTTAAGCGATGAAATATTTCAAGAATATCCAAACATTTCTTTTATCCTAACGGCAAAATTTAATCAAGATATTATTGAAATTTTATTTTCGTTTATTAGAACTGTGGGAGGAGGAGGATACAAATTATGTATAATCCATCATTATATTGTTTTCAATGTTCCAAATAATGAACCAATTTGTTTGATGACATAAAAAGTGAAGGAAAAGATTGTGCTGACGACGATAATTTAATACAACGTGTTGTAAGTGAGGATATATTAGTAGAAGAACCATCTTTACGATAGTTTGCTGGTTTTGTAATTAACTCATTCTTTCGGAAAATTAAATATTGTGAGAAATGTGAACAGAAATTAAGAATTAATGATGAAAAAGTAAAATACCAAACAAATTCCGAAACCTTTATATATTATAAGAATTATTCACATAAATCGGATTTTGGGGAGCTTAGAAATCCAACGTAAATTTTTTCAATATTTCAAAAATTTTCACAATAATTTTTAAAGTTACAATTAATGAAAAGTTAGAAATTAAAGATTTGAAAAAATACATTGTTGAACAGTGCATTAATTACATTTAAATACTTTTTGGTTTTCTAAAAATAATGAAAGTTATGAGCATCATAAACAAATTTTGAATTATTTTGTATTGGTTTTATTGGAAAAACATGGTGTTTGGAGAACTAATGATGTTCTAAAGCACGAAAAGAAAAAGAATAATACTGAATGAAATAAATAAGAAAAATAATAAAAACCTTACAAACCAAACAAACATAAATATAATAACAAATTAATTTTTTATTTATTTTTTTGTGGTGAAGTCCTTCATTTTTTCTGAAGTAATTCTTATTTCGACCTGAACTCATTCATATTGTTGTTATTAATTTAAGGGTATATGCACCCGCACTACACTCTATTAATATCTCACGCACGCCTGAGTCTTTCAGATTCCTCCCGCTCGGTCTCATGGAAAACACAAGCAGAAATCACCAAACAATTATTATTCACTATCCGCCCACTACCCGCACTTTTGTCAGCAACGAGCAGCTACACGTACCAAAACGGCTATGTGGGGCTTTATTGTAGCACTATAGCTTTTGCAACTGCTGTGGAGGAAACGACTTATACAGTGAATAAGGCCCTTTAAGCGTTTTTGAGAGGAAACTCTGCAAGGTGGAGGAAACTCAAAAGTTCTTTTTGACTGAAAGCATGCCAAGAAACTTGTTCGTATTGCAATATCTTTGTTATTCCTTTATCTATGCTATAACATACATAGAAGCAAGGGCTTCATATTTTCATCAATATAAATGGTCAAGAGCGCCATTATGATAAGTCCTTTTTCCATATTTGTTGAAGTTTTGTTACGTCTTGATATGTATATAGTCAATCTAACTAAACGTATAGTCCTCCCAGAATATAATCAAGAAATTTCTATCAGTGTAGTTACATATACCGGCAACATTTGTAAGGTTTCTGAATGAAAGTTATATTTTATCGCTTTGAGGAAATAGTGAATAGTTAAATAAACGAAGGAAAAGGAAGGGGAAGCAGAAACATGGTTAAGTATATGTACCTGACGAAAACAAGTAAATATGAGAAATAGTAATAAAATTAAATGTAAAAAGTCATTTGCTAAAACTCACACCGGTCAATTTGACCGGTTTGGTATATCTTATATTAAGCCAATCAGTTCTAAATCAACTCTTGTCTATCTAGAAACGATTTTATGCACAGTAAGATATTTACTTTTCGTCTCATTCTACCATCATTTACTCAAGTCCACTCCATAAACTATGGCCTTTTGTTTTATGTATGTAATATACTGATTTAAGCAATAACATTAGAAAAAAATATTTGTTTTGAAAAAGCTTATATTTAAAAAGATGTACTAAAACCGCGATGTTGCCTGACTTATAAACGTGTGCAGACTTATAAACGTGTGCAAAAATTCGGTCTGTTCGGATAACAGGAACTGGTTCAAAATTGACTTGCAATTTAAATAAAAGCTTTCAAAAATATTTAAATATTTTTTAAGAGAAATATAGGTACGTGTGTCACAAAAGAGACTCCTGTTGGATATTCTCACAATTACAAGAATTTCTGTAGAATATCCAGACTTAACACATTACTGACAGCAAAGGCCTTTTGATACCCATAGGTTGTTGACGGGGGACGTCGTATGATTTCTTCTGATAATAATTAACTGGGTGAGTATTATACTATTTGTGGCTATATCTATGTACGAGGTCTGTTCAAAAGAAAAGGTGAATTTTGAATTTTCGCGGGCTGTGTACATTCGATTATCGAAATTTTTTTTGTTATGTTGGTACACATATGTTTATCATATGTTGGCATTATCAGCCAATTTGGATTAGTAGTTTGTTGTTGACAACTGAAAAGGTTAGTCACGTCTTTGTGTGTTCTTCGATTTTTGACTTTTGAAAAAAATGGATCAAATAATATGTATCAAATTTTGCATAACCATATACCCACGTTTCGTCACCAGTTATGACCCTTTTGAGCAAACCTGGATCGTCGTTGACATCATTCAACAACTCCTGAGCGATACTAATGCGACGTTGCTTTTGCTCAAAATTTAGCAATTTCGCAACAAACTTCGCTGCCACACGTGTAATGCCCAAAACATTCGAGAAAATTGCATGGCATGAGCAGATTGATATGCCAACATCCTCTGCAACTTCCCTAATAGTGATTCGACGATTTTCCAAAACAATTTTTTTCACTGTTTCGATGTTTTCTTCGCTTGTTGACGTGGTTGCAACTCCAGGATGCTCATCGTCATCAACATCTTCTCGGCCTTCTGTAAAGCGCTTGTACCACTTATAAACACTTTTTTGAGACAAAGTGGACTCGGCGAATGCCACAGTCAACATTTCAAGTGCCTTGGAGCACTTTATTCCATTTTTAACGCAAAATTTGATACATATTCTTTGATCCATTTTTTTCAAAAGTCAAAAATCGAAGAACACACAAAAACGTGACTAACCTTTTCAGTTGTCAACAACAAACTACTAATCCAAATTGGCTGATAATGCCAACATATGATAAACATATGTGTACCAACATAACAAAAAAAAAATTTCGATAATCGAATGTACACAGCACCCGAAAATTCAAAATTCACCTTTTCTTTTGAATAGACCTAGTATATGAATTCTTTCTTATGGAACTTTTATAAGCGATATATCCCTGGCCACATGCATCAACTCCTAAAAACTCTCTCGTTAACAATGTGTTAACACATGAAAATTTACCCATGGTACTCTTACACATTAAATACGTTTTCAGGTGACCGTTAGGCAATTTTCGAATTTTTCCACTAAATTTCTTTAAGGCGAGAAAAGAAATTGTTGAACAACCTTTGAAGATGATCGGACAATATTAAACCGTCCCATCAAGCGAGATCAAAGTTTAAAATGGGATATTACATGATTTCTTCGAATCCATTACGTAATTATTTTATTTCTTACACTTACATACATATAACAATTAATCAATGAAACTCGGCACAGTTTTTCTACATAACAATAAAAATTGTTGAAAAATCTGAATAAATTCTATTTTTTACTCATTTTGCAATTTCACCAATAATATGGAGAGAAAATTTGATAAATATATATTTTGTCCCTTTGATTATGTCAGTTTGTGCCAAGTTTTAAGGACTTTTAGTGAATTATTACACATCTAAGAAATACTGATTATTTTTATTTTAATTACTATCTCATTTCACAATTTAACGGCTTGATGGCACCGGTTAATATTGTCCGATCGTCTTCAACTTTAGAAATTAAATACATATTTAAGGGGATTTCAGAGAAATTTGAAAGTCGCCTAATTACCGCCCACACTAAGGTAAATAATGTAATTTATTTTTAATTTTGTGGTATTCTCATAAAGTTCTTTGTTACTCAGTCATTTGTGTTTGTACTTAATTTTAATTACACTATTTTGAGGGTTAATTACCTGAATCTAGTTCCCATAACCTGATGGATATATCTCTTGCATCTGTATCACCAGATAACAACACTTTTCCAAGTGGATCTAATTTGAGAAATGTAACAGGAGCATTATGGCCAGTTAAACTATACCGGCAATTCCCTGTAACTAAATCCCAAACAAGAATTCGCGCGTCTTCTAATCCAGCTACAACGCAAGCATTTGTTTGTGATATCGCAAGAGAAACAGTATTGCAAGAAGGTTTCCATTTTTTAAATAGAGTGCCACTTTGGAGATCGTACACCACAATAAAGTTGGGAGTTGGTTCATTTAATTCCTTTGCAACAACACATACATAAGAACCTTCATGCGTTATAGCTGAAAGTGAAGTGATGAAATCATGATGAGGTATTCGAAGGTCATAGAGTAATTTTCGCTGCGATAGGTGCCATACAAGAAGAGGAAAGGGCTTTTGCGTTTCATCGCCACATACCAATATTCTAAAACGAAAAAAAAAATATTATTTAATGATATTATTTTAATTTGCTTTAAATTAACCTTACCTTCCATCGCCAGAAACCAATAATGAGTTAAGGAAGCGATCTTCTCCGGCCTTAAAAGTTGTAACGCAATCTCCAGACTCCAGATTCATAAGATTTACATACATTCGGTTTCTTGATAAACATACTAAATGGTGGGAATCATGCAGACCAAAGTACGGCATTTTTTGATTCATAACTCCCTTTAAGGTTACCTGAAATACGGATTTAATTTATAATTTTTTATACTTATTTATAATTATTGAAATTAAGAATAATATAAATAATATGTAATTAATATTGCACTGACATACGTAAAAATGATCTTATATCACTCAAATTAAGATAGCTTATTTATTTATTCTAAAACTACAAAAGTTACTCTAAGTCAGGTTATTAAAATATCGCTGCCTGGTATTTTTAGGTAGATTTCATATGAAATATGTACTACTTATTACAGCTTATCTGATGAAAAGATTTCAGAAAATTAATTATAACAAAACTCGTTTTAGAGGTCGTAGACTTCAAAAATAAAATTTATTTCTACATATATGTACATATATATGTATATATATGTATTATATATGTATATGGGATATAATGAAGCTTGTGCACATAGGCAGTATTTCTTAACCGATTTTGACCAAACTTCGCCTATACATTTCTCCCACCAATATCTCGGCTAAGTTCGTAAATGGGAGGAATCGGTCAAGAGGGTGGGGATAAAGGGGCTACGTAATTTATATAAAAATGGTTTGGACCCAATATCTTCCATATTTGTTAACCGCTATTGATCAACTTAACATACATATTGATAACATGTATAGTTCTAAGTCATGTATCAAAATGAGAGTGATCGGTCAAAGGGTTGAGGGGCTACAGCAGTTTCTAAAAGTGATTTTGTTATCGCGATAGCTGCCGCATTTCTAAATGGATTTTGATCCAGCTTTGCGCATGCATTTATTGGCTCGATATCTAGGTCATGTTAAAAAATTGCGTGGTTTGGGGAAGGCAAAGGGGAACGTTTACCTTGCCATATTTTTTAATTTATTTCCATGTAGACCGTATATTTCTTAATCGATTTTAATTAAACTTGACTAATATACATATTCTTCGGCAAATTCTCAGCTATGTTCGCAAATAGGGTGAATCGGTAAAGAGGATGGGGAATTCAGTATTACATGTAAAAATAATTTTTACCACATTGAAATCGACCCCTTTCTTCTGGCTGCCGCCGAAGAGTATATTTTAATATAAAGTTAAAAGATATAAAAATTTTGTAATATGAACATACATATGTAGATGTATGCAGAGCTCGTGGGCTCCGAGTTTGGCCCTTGAGGCGGCCCCCCGCCGCTGTTCCAGTCCTCTTTTCCCACCAAACAGTTGGTGAGCAAACAAAACGTAAAATTGAGTATACTAGCATAGTAGGACTAGGTATTTAAACAAAGACATTTTATATGAACACAATAAAACAATTATAAAAAAATTCGAAACCACAGTTCAAAATTAAGCTTGCCTTGGATTTGTATATAATAAATATATAATAAAAGGTCTAGGCCAGGTAATAATGTCAGGAAAAAGGATCAAATCCAGTGTACATATAGCGGCTTCGAAACACCAGAAAGGCAAATGTCCAGCTTACGAAAAAAATTGTTCCAAGTACGGAAAGAAAAATCACTTTGAGGCCACCTGCAGGCAAAAGAAAGTGGTAAAATAAATAACGCATACTAATAAAAATATAAATGACAACGAATATTTGTAAATTGAAAAATTACGCAAGACAAACAGTTAAATAATTCGTGGATGCAAGAAATAAAAGTGGAAAATAGTGTAGTGCTTTTCAAATTAGATTCGGGAGCAAATGCGAATATATTACCATATAAATATTTACAGAAAATAGGTTACGTTAAATACGTAAGGACAAGCACAGAATTAGAGGCTTATGGTCGCTCCAAAATCAAAACCCTAGGAGAAGTTGAATTTCTATGTGAGAGTAAAAATATAAAAAAAAGGAAAATGTTTCATAGTGAATTCGGACTTAATGCTAATTCTAGGATTAAATACCTGTGTAGGACTAAACCTCATTCAAAGGGTGAATTCTATTAAAATTAGGAGTCGGGATCAATTTGTGGAAAAATATATATGTTTTTGAAGGTGCAAGATGCTTTATTCAGAATTATGAATTTAAATTAAAGATTACCATCGTACCCCAGTTGTTAAATCTCTAAGACGGATTCTCTTAGCGCTAGAGAACAAATTAAAACAAATACTAGAATCTTTATGTCGGAAAATATATTATAGAAAAATCGAACAGTCCGTTCGAATGGGTCTCAAATATTGTAATAATTGAGAAACGAAGTGGGGACTTACGAATTTGTTTAGACCCAAAATATCTGAATGAGGCGATTCAAGAGGACAAATACCCAATTTCAACATTCGATGAAATCGCGGCTAAACTTTCAAATAAATCAATTTTTAGAGTACTAGGCTTAAAAGTAGGTTTAGATGAGAAAGCTAGCCAACTGTGTACTCTAATGACTCCCTTTGGATCCTATCGTTTTAAAAACAGCCCCGGAGGTGTTTCAAAGATTAAACGAATTAAATTTTAAGGATAATACCCGGGATCATCATATATGTATGTATATACATATGTAGATGACATTTTAATAGCCGCGGAAACAGAACTCGAACACGATAAACTTTTAGAGAGTGTTATGGAAAGGGGTTGTAAAGTTAATATTAAATGTAATAAAACCAAACTACAGTATAAGAGGCCTTAGATGAGCAGGCAATTAAAAGTATAAAAGACTGAACGAGTAAGAAAGAACTGCAGCAGTGCTTACGGATGGCAAATTACTTGAGAAAATTTATTCCAAATTTAGCAGAGCTGTCACAATCGCTGCGAGAATTACTAAAGAAATGTGATTTTCAAGTGGTTACCTCAGCATACAAAATGTTTAGAGTGGTTCAAAAAAGTAATTGCTGCAGCACCCATGTTGAAAGCTTTTGATCCAAAGAAGAGCATCATATTGCAAACAGATGCATCAAAATTCGGTTTGGGATGCTGCATGATGCAGGAAGACAAGCTTGTTAGTTTTATTTTGCGAAGTCTAACCAAGACTGAAATAAATTACGCACAATTTGAGAAAAAACTTTTGGCAACCGTTTTCGCGGGTCAAAAATATCATTAATTTATTTATGGAAAGAAAGTTACTTTAATTTTACGGATCACAAATCATTAGTGGGATTAAAAGGATTTGTGAAGGGAATGGGACAGATTTTTGGGTTTTTACCACATTCTACCTCTTCCTTCTGGCTGCCGCCGAAAGGTTTTTTTAGGGTTCCGTACCCAAAGGGTAAAACTGAAATCTGATGAACAAACATTTTTTTAATACTTCCGGACGATGATGATCCACTTTTATTATATACTAAAAGCAATCGCACCAGAAATAAAAAAGTGAAACACAAATTTTCAGCGAACAATATTATAGGAAAAAAAGTTAACAATAATATTCAGATGAATACCTTAATTTTTGATTTTAATGTAAAGTAATGGATCTAAAAATTGCATTATCAAATACCGAAACTTTTTGAAAAGGAAATTTGGAAATATTCAAGAAAATGAATTTTCTCGAAGACGATTTAAGCCATACAATTCTTTCTGCAAAAGGGCTCTAAACAATGTAAATAAATATTTTTAATAAAAATGTTTGCTTTCTAATTACCCTATTTTCATTTGGTGTTTTTTAAATAAAATAATTAAATAGAAGTAAATAGTTGATTTGCAAAAGGGTGAATTTGATTTGCAAAACGGTGAATTTGACTTGCGAAAGGATGAATTTGATGATTTGCAAAAAGGTGAATTTGTTTTGGAAAAGGGTGAATTTAAAGTGCGAATACTGTATAATACTTTTGGTCCGCCATGTCCCACAAATTTGTATAAATTTGAACGTATTCAATCAACTTTCCACATTCATATTGCCAAAGAGGTCGCTCGGGAGTAGTGCCAAAAATCAAACCGGCGCGTTTTCGTGCGATCTAATCGTGCGAGGTCAAGTCGCATCGCTTAGTGGCAACGAAAAACAGCACAACGAGAAGATAAAGAACAACCGGTCCTATGTGTTACGTGTACGATATATGACTCTATCCTATTCTCTCTCCCTAAGTACAGATCTTTCGTCTTTGTCGCGTCATGAAAACTGCAAAGGCATTGGCGTGACGCACCATTGAAATTTAACACTCAACTCGCCCAAAGAAGTTTTACTTCAAAAATCACTGAAAGAACAACACGACCTTGTAAATTAGCCGACAGTAGTGCTATCTCGTTAACCCACAACAACAATTGCCTAATAGATGGTTTTCAGCTTTTTCCGTTAGGGAGAATAGACATTTCAAGTTAATATATAAATTAAGATATCTTCAGATAGTTCAGTAGCAGTTTTTTGTAAAGGAACAAGAATGAATAGCGTTATCAGCTTTGGTAATATTGGTATATTGGTATAAATTTAACTTAGAATATTTGCAAGGTTCTATTTTTGCTAAAAAAAAAAACCTGCTAGCACTGACAAATAATGACTGGCCTGCTTCGATCTGTACAAAAACTTACTTCAAAATTGAGAGCAAACAGCGTTCCATTGGGAAACGACTCATAATTACTTGCGAGTACGTTACACAGCCCAATGGAACGCAGCAATTATTAAAGTGAATGTTTTTCTATAACAAAATAGAATTAACTTGTAAGAATCTAAGGATAGCTTATTAAGTTAGTTGCAATTATATGTGAAGTCAATTAACTGACAATGCAACAGATGGCGTTTATGAATAAGATAGCTTTCTACTTTGTCCTTGTTCGTAGCCTACTCTAATGTATTCGTGGAAAAAAAAAAACTTTTCTTTGTTTTACACCCAGGAAGTTCACTTTTCAATAAACAGATTGAAGGGCCACATCGTGTTTTCTTAATATCCAAATTACTTCAACAGGTTATGGGCCCAGCCACGCCACACCACCGTTGCTGAATGCTTATAAATAAAAATAAAATAAATTAAAAATGGATTTGGCAAAGCACCTAAGGTCGCTAGCAGGCGAAGCGGATTGGCCCATATGGAAGAGAAAAATCCGTGATTTACTTGACTACCACGAAGGAGCGTTGGATGTTATCGATAAGAAGCTTATAAAACAGGAAGCTCTTGCAGAGGATGCTACAGAAGCTGAGATTAAGAAACACCAAGAAAAGAGTAATTTGTATCGAAAGGCGAATAGTTACGCCAAGTCAATGATAACGTCTTCAGTCACTGATGCAGTATATCAGAAGATCATGGACAAGGGAACGGCTCATGAAGCATGGGAAGCGTTGAAGCAACAGTTTGAGGCATCATCCAGGGATCAACTGTTCAAGATATGTACAGATTTTTCCTCATTTAATTGGACCCCGGGAGAGGACGTATCAACTCATATTGCAAGACTGAGAAATTTGTGGAATGAATTGAACGGTGGACTCGAGGCAAAGAAGGAGAAAATGTTGCCGGATTTAATGTTAGTGTGCAAAGTTTTAAATATTTTGCCAAGCAAGTTTGAAAGGTTTCGGTCTAGTTGGATGTTACTAAGTAAGGACGACGAGAAAATTTTCGACGAATTAACAATGCAGCTTTGTATGTTTGAAAGAAATTTTAGAAAGGTTACAGATAATGAAAAATTTGAGCAGGAAGCGTTAGTAGCAAACTCCGAGAAGAAGCAACAATCAAGAAAAATAAAATACACGCGATCAAAGAAGGAAGATTGTTGCAACTATTGTAAGAAAAAGGGACATTGGGTTCGTGAATGCAAAAGGTGGATAGCCGACGGACGACCTTCAAAAGGCAAAGTGAAATGTAGGTGACGTACAGGGCAATGCATTCGATGCCAATGTAGCTCTTGTCTCGATTGGAAACGAAGTATGTTCAACAGAGACAAATCCAACAGAGTGGTGGATTGATAACGGAGCAACTAAACGTGTGACAAACTCTGCGAATTTGTTTGTTGAATATAGGGAGTTCGAAACCCCATGCATAATTAGATCAATAGGAACTGAAACGCTTCATGCACTTGGAATGGAACCATTCATGCATTAGCAATAGTCGAAGGCACAAAAAGAAAAGTAACTTTAGAAAATGTGTGGTATGTCCCAAACATATCAAAAAACTTGTTTTCAGTTTTAGCAGCTCAAGACAGAAATCCGAACAGTGAGTTTGGATCAATGGCAACAAAATTCTGGCTCAAGGTTAATGAAAAAATTGTACTATGTGGATTTCGTCATTGATGTGGAACACTGTACAAAGCAGACATTGAGCCAATTTTGCCTAATAGAGAAGAAAAAGAAATAAATGTTGCATATGCGGATAGTTCCATGTTGCAGTTGTACCATGAGAGATGGGGACACCAGGATAAGCGCCATGTTAAGGAAAAGCTTGAAAGAGAGCTTGGCATAAAGGCCAAGTTAAACAATGAAGTCTGTGAGTCGTGTATATATGGGAAGTTTCATCGTTTTCCATTTGGCACTAGAATAAAAGCAACGAAACCTGGAGAGCTGATGTCGACTGATGTGTGCGGACCTTTTTCTGAATCATTTACGAAAAGGCGATATTTAGTTGTATTTAAAGATAGCTATACAAAGTATCGCTACGGATTTACCGTTAGATTAAAATCTGAAGTAAAAGATGTTTTAAGACGAGTGTTGGCACACACAAAAGCTCAAGGACATCAGATCAAGGAGTTGCTCAGTGACAATGGTGGAGAATTTGACAACGATGAAGTCAGAAAGATTCTTCAGGAGAATGGAATCATGCAAAGATTGACTGCACCATACACGCCAGAGCAGAATGGTGGCACTGAAAGAGAAAATAGAACCATAGTTGAAATGGCAAGAACTTTCAAGTATTCGAATTCAAATGTCATATTCCCAGAGGATATTTGGGCAGAGCTGGTAAACACAGCGGTGTACCTTCTGAACAGGACTGGTAAGTCATCAGAATGGGGCGTAAGTCCACACGAGCTTTGGATTGGTCAGAAACCAAGAATAAAGCATCTAAGAATAATTGGATCTACGTGTTTCGTTCACATCCCGCATCAGAAAAGAAGAAAGATGGATGAGAAAGCTGTAAAAGGGTATCTGGTGGGATATGATGGAGATGAGCGATACAGAATCTACTTGAAAGAAGAAAATAAAGTTGTTTTGTCTAGAGATGTGCAATTTAAGGAAAGTCCTGGGAAGTGTGAAGAAGGAATAAAATTGACACTTCGAGACGTCGAAACTCAAAACGAACAAAATAGAAATGTAGAAGAGGATAAGAAGGAACAACTGGAAGAAAGCAATCAAGAATCTATATATGTATATAAAAATGAATGTTTGTCTGTATGTCCTTTATAGAATCGTAAACTATGCATTTGATCAGGTGATGATCTTTAGCAAAGTTGTTGTGCATGAGCCAAGGAAGATTACTGAGTTGGTACGACCAATTTTCGACAGATGGCGCGCCACTGTCAAATTTTGAAGTTTATGCGATTTCCACCAAAATTGGTACTTGGGGGTTTTCAGGGTCGCTGATTTCAACCCGACTGTCAGAATTTACGAATTCAAGATGGCGGACTGTCAAATTTTGAAGTTTATGCGATTTCCACCAAAATTCGTACTTGGGGGTTTTCAGGGTCGCTGATTTCAACCCGACTGTCAGAATTTACAAATTCAGGATGGCGGACTGTCAAATTTTGAAGTTTATGCGATTTCCACAAAAATTGGTACTTTTGCGTTTTCGGGGTCGCTGATTTCAATCCGACTGTCAGAATTTACGAATTCAAGATGACGGACTGTCAAATTTTGAAGTTTATGCGATTTCCACCAAAATTGGTACTTGGGAGTTTTTGGGGTCGCTGATTTTAGTTGGTGGCGTAGCAACGCGCGCAGGGTACAGCTAGTTAATCAATGAAAAGGAATATGACACTGGTATAAATGAAGAAGAGAACGAGCAATCATCAGGAAGAAACTTAAGAGATCGTTCAACACTTAAAAGACCACAGCATTATAAAGATTACATCATGGCAGCTGAAGATTTTATTAATATCACACAGAAAATCCGGAGACGTTTGAAGAGGCTATAAAAAGTGAACATAGTCTCGAATGGCGAAAGGCAATGGATAGTGAAATTGCGTCATTAAAGGAAAACCAGACATGGAGATTAACAAACTTACCAAAGGATGCAAAGGCAATTTCATGTAAGTGGGTTTTCAAATTAAAAATTAATCCGGATGGTAGTATTGATAAATATAAGGTAAGGCTTGTTGTTAAGGGGTTTAGTCAGAGACCCGGAATAGATTATAATCAGACTTTCAGCCCAGTAGCAAGGTTGCGTACTATCCGTTCAATTTTAAGTATAGTAGCAAGTGAGAAGATACATTTGACCCAGTTCGATGTATCAACAGCGTTTTTATACGGTGAACTGGAGGAGACTATTTTTATGAAGCAGCCGGAAGGTTACAATGATGGCACGGATAAAGTCTGTATACTTCAAAGGAGTCTCTACGGACTCAAACAAGCTCCAAGATGTTGGAATCGACGGTTTGGAGGGTTCCTTTTGAAACTCGGATTCAGGGCGAGTTTAGCTGATCCATGTTTATACATTAGAGAAGAAGGCGACAAGAAGATTCTACTTGCTTTATATGTAGATGATGGATTAGTTGGAGCGACGGATCTTCGAGATCTGAAGGTTTTTCTTGAAGAGTTAAGGTCAGAATTCGAAATTGTTTCGAAGAAGGCAACTTACTTTTTAGGCCTCGAAATAAAAGAAGACGAGTTCGAGTTAAAAATAAGTCAAAAGGCATATGCAAGAAAAATTGTGGAGCGTTTCAATTTTTCAGAATGCAAGGCAATGTCCACGCCAATGCTGAAGAAAAGCCTATTCTTACTACTTTAACGAAGACATAAAACACCAGGATAAAACCTGGGTTCCACATTTCTGCTGAAATCCGTGTGCTACAGGTTTGAGAAATTGGCTGAATGGCAAAAAAAAACATCATTTCATTCGCAGTGCCAATGCAGTGGCGAGAATCGACAAATCACGTAACTGATTGTTATTTCTGCCTGACAACTCATATATTTGGAAGAGGCAAAAGTGTTTCTAAAAAAAAAGAAGAATGTCATAGTTTATCCAAATATACCATAGGCTACTCGTCCATTGCCGCACAGCAATCTTCACCCGATTCCGAAACATCCTAACATTGGCAAGTGGAACGTTTCAATGTTGGCGGATTATTGCTGGACTGTTTGCCGAGATGTTCCAGAAGCAGAATAAAAGCAGGCAGCGAAGAAACCACGTCGCAATTCTACTAATGTATAGAAGAACAGTATGATTTCTGTTAATTTTTCCAAAAACCTTGTAATTTTTTTTCGAGAAAACGGAAACTAATTTTAAGTATATATTATAATTTTTGTATTCAGCATACGAAAATTAAAAGAAAAAACTACTTTACGTGAAGAATACTTTTTTAAAGTCAAAATTTGTAGATCAGTGGAATTAGACACTCAGAAATATTGATTTATACTCATGATATGAAGATTTTCAAAAGTATTTCCAGTGCATTTGATTCTATATCCCTTCAAGATGACTTACTCAGCTTCTCCATCTTGTGCTTGAAAAACTTTCTGGATCTTAACATCTCTAAGTGCCAATGAATCACTTATTCCCGCAAACGCCTCCCCACTACTCCTCGGACCTATTTTCTCTCTGGTGAATCCATTCAATCTGTCAATTCCTTACGTGATCTGGACATTATCTGTGATAGCGAACTCAATTTCCGTTCTCATTTCGATCATATCTTTAACAAAGCCAACTCAGCTTTAGTCCCGAATTTCTCTTACATCTTTTTCAACACCAACCCCCCCAATGCAAATTTTTTTCCACTCTTCCGCCTAGACACGCTCCTCACCAATTATGGTCACTTTGAACTCTACGAGAATGCTACGTAAAGCTAATAATACCGCCCTTTTCGATTTCCACATCGATAAAGGTACCCTTAGAAACTCCCTTTACCATCCAGTCCCGCCATCTTAATTAGCCCCTTCCGTTTGCTCCTAATCGACTTCATCTTCGTATCTGCCCCTTGTTTTGCTTCTAGTCTTAGTTTAAGTTGTTTTTGTTATTTTTAAGTTGATTCTTTGTAGCTTAAAGTAAGCGAAATAAATGAATAAATAAAAGAATAAGTAACAAAACTATTTTTCGAAATGGGCATAACCCTCTCTCCTTTGGGACAATCACCACGCCTCTTATCCCTATATATATTTTGATATATTATACTTTGAGAGTAAACAAGTTTTTTAAAACTACATTCACGCCAAAACTGTTGGTTTGATATTTTTCATTTTTTGTCTGAAGGTACTATATCCTTCAATTTAAAATATAACTATTTTTATGGACACAAAATTAAGAGTTTCAAAATGGCGAACTTAAGATGGCGGTCAACAATTGTAAATTTTAATGGATTGCCATGAATATTAGAATTTGGAGTTTTTGGAGATGTTGATTCCGAATCCGCTTTTAAAATTTAGAAATCACTATCAGTAGAATAGACTTAATATGGCGACCAAATTTTCCACGTTTTAAAAATAAATTAGAATGATTGATTTAATACCCAATAATTTAATATTGAACATTTACGAAATGTTTAGGCAGAGATAATTTCTATAATGAATATAGTGAACAAAATTAATACCCTTATTTATTTATTTAACACTTAACAATAGAAACGTATAAGTACAGAATAGATTATGAGCCCTTCTGATATGGACCGTGGTAGTAAAATGAGTTTTGGACGGTTCTATACCTCATCCATAGATTTTAGTAATACCTCTACAATTGTTGAGTGAAAGGAATTAATCGAAGTGTAATAAGGACACAATTATTTATTTACAATTTATACATATATGTACAACAGAATGAACACCTTTCCTATGGGATAAGAACGAATTTTTGGAATTTGGTATTTCAAAATAAATCTGTGTTTGAACAAAACATCAAAGGTAGGTTGATTGGGCATGACTTACCGTGATTATTTGTTATACGGACGGTAAGAGTTACTTCAAAAAGAAAAATCTTAATATTTTGTTCCTATCAATATACATACATATGTAGTGATTTTAGTACCATAAGAAAGACATTAATATCTTGTACTTAGTTTGAACAACATCGAAAGAGATAGGCTCCGGTAATTGGAGTGGAATCCGTTAAGAAGAAGCAAAGTTATTTGATAAAATTGTCGAACTACTTGACCCTTTGATGTACTGCCTACTTCACGGCTTGTATTAGTGTCTCGTCCCGGCCTAAGCATATGCTACGTATCTATGTTCGTGATCCAAGTTAAGCTATGAGAAAAGTTAGTTAAAGGAGGTATGTAATGAACGGCTTTTTATTTGGAATCCCGTTGTTGTGTACAATAATATCGGCCTAAACAGCCTATAACTAATCTAATCTATTCAGCTGGACACATGTGCATTGAAACAATGAGTTTGCATAACAAATGTTCGTATGCATACAGTCCCAAGATTAAATATTTAAAAGGGGTCAAGAAGTTTGGAAGAACAAACTGCAGCCATCGTAATTTATGATTTTCCTAAATTACACAAAAGTGACCCGACAAGGCTCTGACCTTCCGAAGGAAAATGATAAAATGCAGTGGAAACTTACCCCGAGTCATCATGGGATATTTCCTGAAGAGCTGGGATAGGGAACTTACATATAAGTTCCCGAACGATCCCAACGAGCCGCGAGTTGATTTCGGTATTCCAAACTGGGCAGCTCTTTGCTTGAAAAATTAAAGAAAGAGAATCGCGGGCCGTCAGAGTGCTGAACCAAATAAATTAATCAACAGCATAAATAAAGTGAGATTTCCAAAATGGAATAGTTTGTTTATATCAACCTCAGTCAGCCTGGAAATAAAGGTTCTCCCATCAAAAGAGTTAGCTCTGGAGGAGATACAACTTCATATATTTATATAAACTTGTATAAATAAATATCGAATACCGTAGTTTTGGTTTTCATTCACCACTACTAGGACTTCTTATCATATTTTCGAACAAAATACATATAGTATAAAAATTCTAAGTTCAAATTCAACTCAACAGAAAATACGAGCCCCAGACATCTTGCAAAGTATGGTTAAAGAGCTAAAGGCTAAAGAGACCCTTTAACTTACGTTAACGGACCCTCGTAGGGGATTCTGTGGTTTCAAAACTTCGCACCCAGCGCTAATTGGATCCACTTAAACTAACCAACCAACCCATGGCTAAAGAGAAAATTGGCTACGGAGAATCGAAAAATTGCCGCACAAGCAAAATTTCGTTTGAAGTTTGTCAGACAGACCTTTGGAAAATGCCACAAGTTAATACTATACATATAACAGCAAAGATGTTCTTATTCGGACAACATAAAGCTTTATTCGCTTTAGAAATAAGCGTCAAATATAATTTTATTATTCGAAAAAACAATCTTCGGAAGCTTTAACCTGCGATTCGTTCGCTGAAACGAGTTACAAAATTAATAGGGTGCAATTCGGGTATGGTTCCGTAAAATATTAAACAAAATCTTATAATAAAATTATTTTTGTAGATAACTTCAAAAATTTGATTAATTTCGGAAGATCCATTTTTACGGTGGTGCAATTATAGAAACATTTTGATTTTCCCAAGCTTACCTTAAAGCGGCCTTCATTTAAGTCTATAACTTTAATTTCTCGTTTACAAAGTACGGCTGCACCATACTCTCCAACAGGACAAAGTAAAGTTGGTTGAGGTACTCCCCTTAACGTTCGAACTTTTTTACACAGAGATACATCCCATACACATATTTCTTCTCGCTCTGTACTTATTGTGGCCACAAAATATCCCTTACCACCCAAATTCATTATTTTATCGAATCCCGAAGATTTCTGATCCAGACAGTTCTCTATTGTTGAATTGTGTAAACGTTCTAAGTAAGTTGTATTTACGCCTGCTAAAAACTCCTGCCATTTTTTGATAACATCATTTTTTATTAATTCTGAATCTTCCTGTATATTCTTCTTAATAAATCCACTGAAGACTGCAAAGAATTGTTCACCGTCATAATTAAGCTCTTGAATATGTGTTTTCAAACAGTTTTCAATTATTTTTAAGTGTAATGTTTTCTCTGGAGACAGTTTTGCGGCTCCACTGTGTTTAGCCAGGTAAATGTCATATATAACTGGTATGCATCCCACAGCAATTAGTTTATCGCGAATCCAATCAAGATCAGTTAAGAAAATTGACTGATTAAAAGATTCAAAATTTTGGTTTTCACTGGCAATTTTAAAGTTTTGGTAAGGCAACTGAAGAAATTTGTGTACATTTGCACTAAAATAAATGCCCATTAAGAGATGATAAATAACTTTTGCTGGTACAAACCTTTTAAATCGTCCTTTCCCATCCACATAAAAACGAACTTGCTTTTCAAAATGATTGTATAAGACAAGACGGTTTTCACTTATTTTATTTCCATATAGTTGAATAATTTTGCTGCGTACATCCTTATCCATTATTTTTATCGTGCTGCCATGAAGAAGTAATGGTCCCATAAACCAGCAAAATTTGCACCACACATGCGAAGCTGAACCTCCTGTAAGTTTTTTCATGGTTTTGCTATTAAGGAATACCAAAATTTTTATTTACCTGTATTTATCCTCGATTCTTGAAATAGTTTTAGAAGATCACTCTCAGCAACGCCGTTTTTCGAAGCTTCTATGGCAGATAGTAAAAACGCTACGATTTCTTTACTGAATTTGGATTCCAGAGTAACAAAAATCTTATTAATAATATTTTCCATTGCAGTATCTTCAATGCCATCATTTCCAAGCCATGCAAGCCACCATAAAATTTTCGCTTGCAGAGGAGTTTTTTCGGAAGCTTTTTTCCAGTGCTCAGGTAATTGAAGTGTTCCGTTCGCTGCGTAAAAGTCCCCACCACCAAAGCTCAACACGTCTCGCCATTGCTCATCGGAAAACTTCGTGAGTTCAATAAAGTTTTCTTCTGGAATATTTTTTCGTTTTAATTGTTCAAGAATATTGCCATTGCCTGTTGCAGTAATATTGCCTAACGAAAGAATTATTTTAGCATTTGTGGATAATTGAGCAGGTATCCAGCAAGTAATATCTCGGGTTGAGAGTTCATCTATTGAATCAATAATCACTGTCAAATGAACCTTTGTTGTTGACAAAGTATGAGCAATATACTTTCCCAGCAAATGCACATCCTGTAAGGATTTACTCAAATCATCTAAAGACTCATAGTTTAGTAAAATTGTCAATAAAAAAATGCTAATCGTGCATTTTGGGTAGGTAGAGATTCATTTCATCCAAAGAGTGGCGCGATAAAATGTACATAAAAGAGCTTTTCTTTAGAGAACTAATTCTCTATAACTTTTATATATTTATTAACAATAACAAATGTAAAATGCCGCAAAGATATTTGGAGATGAATACCATTTGTGGATTATTACTGTTTGATTGAAAATTGTTTGAAAAAATACACAAGTGTTTTTTTTTATTAAACAGTTTCAGCTACTTATTTAGTACTTTCTTCAAGCTCTCAATTTATATGAGTTTTACAACGTCTCATAGGGAGTAAAGTACATAGTGAGCACCGTAACGGTTACACTTTTCATCATAAAAATTACAAATAAACAGTAATTTTCAAATTAGTTTTTTATTGGTTATTCTTTAACTATTACTTCTCAATTTATCACTTTCCTGGTTATAGGATAACAGATATCAATCAATTTCTATAATTGCAATTTTTAATTAGAGTTATTTTCCGACTTGATTTTTTATTTGTTATCGGTTAACTATTATTTCACAATTTATTTATTTTTGGCTATGATATAAGAGTTTTCGACCAACTATATATGATAATTACCAATCATAAGAGTTATTATTTGATTTCTATTTTTTGGAGTAATAATTATTCATCAATTTATTCTCTTTTGGTTATAAAAGAAATTTTTATTTTTTAGGAATAAGTAAAATAGAGGTGAATTGCAATTCTATCATAGCTTTCATAAGTTGTAACTTTCTGGTAACAAAAACCAAATAAATTTAATTACTGTACACAGAGGTGCTTGTTTCGAAATTCTTATTCTCTTTCGGTTTTCTAGGGTTGTTTAGAAAAAACAAAATTAAAAAATTAAGTTTGTATCATGTGGGTTATGAAAAATTAATGGATAAACGCTAATTCCTGCGAATCAACCAAAGAAGTACAGATTTAAATGAAAGTTATGTAAGGGTGAATAACCAGAAAAATGAAATTCAGATAGTAACTTATTATTAAGAAATACGTATTACAAAAGTTGGTCGAAAACTGTTAATAAATTATTAAGTACTGGTTAAGCGATAATAAATAATAATAAAATCTGAGAATAACCCTTATTACAAATTACAATAATAAAAGTTGATTGATACCCAGAAAATTAATAAATTGCGAAATAATGGTTAAACTATAACCAATTAAAAAATAATCGGAACGAAAATTAACCATTTATGTGAAATTTTTTACTACATTTTGAAATTATACTAGAAAATGAAAGTTCATTTGATGATGATAAGATTGGTTCTCATCATTACAATATCACATCATTACTTCTTTGTGAATTAATCTTTTGAAAAAGACAGAATAATTGTTATTATCGGTCCCTGTATTTAAATAATATACATTTTGTGGTAAAAAATGTGAATATTTATGATTTGATAAGGATTTTAATTTTTTATGATTATGGCTGTTTTCATAAATTCATGGTTGTAAAAATTACTGATTCAGACAGAATGACCGGAGAGGCGCATGAAATCTATGTCGGTTCTAATTGCAAACAAAGTTTTGTTTTAATTCGTTCATAAAAAGTGGCAACAATAAAAATAATCTTAAACTAATACTGTCGAAAGTTATAACTACTTTCTTAAACAATTAAAGACAGACATAAATAGATTTCAAGTGCATCCTCTCTTACTGCCTACAAAAAATGCACGGTTGAACTACAATCTGACTGAACTGTCAATATAATTTTTCTGTTTAAGTACTTGGATTAGACGACAAGGTCGGCCACTAGTTATCACGGATATTTGTTCAGCTATTGATCCTAGAAGAGAATCAAAATGCGACGAGCTTTCTGTTAAGCCAACATATCTGAAATAAAAAAAGGAGGTATTATTGCTTCTAAAATACAAGAAAATGCTTAACACTAGAACTACCGTTACTCAAAAATAGACTTTGACAAATGTAATCTAAATTATCAAAAGTTGATTAAGTCCAATCAATGGGTCAAAAATAAGACCCGTAAAGCAAGATCCTTGTAATTTTTTCGTATTACAATGATTCGCGAGAGTTGCTTAAAATGTTCCATATAAAGCGCAGGAGGCACCTTGTTGTGGTGCGGACGCTTTGTTAAGATGATTCAAACCGACCATACTGACGGGAGGTGATTTTCATAATGCTGGTCCTTCCTGAAAGGGTCCCCCATGTCAGAAGGGCATTTAATAAGAGCATACTAGGAGCTGACATCCCTTAATCCAGGGTGTTATGCGATTTGTGCTGGTGGAGTGTTTGCAGTCAGGGATAATTCCGGCTGTATACTAGCAGGCTTTTTCGGATAACTGTCCTTCTCAGGTCGTCGCCATGGATTTATTATGCAAGGGATCGTAAAAACCAGTTGATACACAGACAAAAAACCTGCGTTTCGGAGCAATCTGAGGTCGAAATTTCGCCCATGCACAAAGGGGCCTTAATATTCCGCAAGAACATTTCTGTTCCCTAAACCCGAACCTGGTGCGACCCTCTCTTCGAACCAAGCCTACCCCTACCTGTGGCCAGTAAGCCCGGGTGTGAAACATCTGTCTCACAGAATCGCAGGGTGTTGTAAGCTATGGTTTCAACTTCATTACCATAGGAGGGGTTGGAGAACCGGGGCCGAAAAGGATGCGAAGGAGGGAAAGTCGGCCCACATCACCCTCGTCCCTAAATGAGAGCTGGTGAACATTTTGGGCAAAGTGTTTTATACTGTTGTTCTCACCCAACCTCCCCCAGGGCTGGCAATAACATAACTTCATCTAAGCCTAAATCTGTAAACCACGTCACACCAAAGTCCCGTAGCAATCGTCACCATACCTACTTCTCCCCTCCCTAATTCTAACTCTTCCAATTGGCAACTGAAAACCTGCTTATATCCCAGCTTCAAACTGACCACTCCCATATAAAATACCCTAACTTCATTCAATCTTCAATCTCACACTTTATCGTTATGGTAACGATTCCTGCATTCAAAATGTTGCTACTTACTGATTTCAATTTTCGGCTCATATAAGCAAGGAGTTACCATGGAAACAGATTTTCACGGCATACTGCCAGAATAACATTTTATAAAGTAAAACTATCTTTATTGTTCGCTATGTAGACTACCTATGCATTTAAATTAATTATAAGTCCAACTGAAGTAGACACAATTTGGTTTGTTTATGTATATAAAAATATTTATACATATACATATGTGTTCTGAAAATGGTATGAGATTTTTTTTTTGGTTTTCAATTTGCTGTTATTTTTACAATTATTGGAAATTTCAAAAAGATGTTGTGAACAGATGCGGAATATTATTAAGAAAGTGTATACAAAATTTGAAGTTAATGGGTTAAACGGTTGTTCAGTTAGAAAATGTTGTATAAGTTCACCCCCTCCAAATTTTCAATTATTTTTAGGAGTGAAGGACTTTAGGGGGGAGGGTTTACGAACAAACATTCATCAGGAGACCATGTAGAATCGATTGGCATACCCCTACTCAGACCTTAGCAAAACAGTCTGCATAGTATGCTATGCTCAATCATGCATAATAGATCTCTCGACTTACCCTGAAAATGGGAATTAAGAGGGGCACCTAGTGTAACAGCTCAAAAAAACGCTTATTTCAAACATTTTATTTTTAGACTAACTATATTTTTATGACATTTTATGAATTAGGCCTTTAGAACATCTTTTAAAGTTGTTAAAAAAATTTTTTATTAATATTTTCGGTACAAAGTGGCGGCGTGGTAAGCATTTCTATCAGACGCGTTGTAGTTGTGATGTCCAATTTGTGGGAGTAATTACAGCCCTTAGAGTCAACCTGGAACATCCATTCAAAACATTTCTTGTTAATAACATTCATAATTCGTAGTTAAACCTATAAAATATATACAAAATTGAAAAAAAAGTATTTAATTTGAAGTGTAAAAAAATTCTTCGATTTTTCGCATTAAATGTTCACCTACAAACATTTATAAATAAAATTTATAAATATAATTTACCAAAAAAGTCGGTTCAATTACGAATAAAAGTTGTTTTCTTAAATCTGGTAAAAATTTCAGCCCAAAATCTTTAATAGTTTTTGAGATATTACTCCCACAAATTTCGAAAATGAGGTCTGAAGCCATTTTGTACCGAAAAAATTTATAACATTTTTTTTTAAGAACTTTAATTGATGTTCTATAAGGCCTGATTCAGTAAAATATCATAAAAATATAGTTAGCCTTAAAAGAAAATGTTTGAAATAAGCGTTTTTTTTTAGCTGTTACACTAGGTGCCCCGCTTAAGTTATTTTAACCGCTCAGAAGCAATAATAAGTAAAATTTCTTTTCCATTAATATCTACTTCAAATAATATTAAACTAGTTAGTATTATCCACCACTTTATAGTCAGCTAACCCAATATCCTGAAGAAAAAAAAAAGTCAGCTGACTATAAAGTGGTGGATAATACGTCATATATGTATATTTGTTTTTCATGTTCGAGTGACCAGCTGACGTATTATCCACCACTTTATAGTCAGCTGACTTTTTTTCTTCAAGATATTGGGTTAGCTATTAACTTGATAAATTTTCAATCGGGAGGAAATAATTGAAACTCAATTTTTTTTTAACGTATGTGGGTGGCTACCGCTGCTTAACCCGGCCACGGAGCCGAAGCTGACGTTCACGGAGTTTCATGAAATAACTCTCTGAAACATTTTATAAATTATCGCCTAGGGGGAAATGACTGACAAAATTTGTCCCTGGCTCGTGGACTACAAGGAGTATTCAAGTATTAGAGTTTGGGAGTATTTAAGTACTTGAGTATTTGATATAAATATATATAAAAAACGTTTTTCATGGTCCCAAATTTTTACACTGGTCTACAGTGGCAAAGTATTCGGAATACTTTTAACTAATTTTTGCTCGTCTACTCATGCTGAATACGAGTTGATAAGTAAAAGTCATTTATTAGTTTAAGTTTTCACGATACCTGATATCTTTCGAATTTAACGATTCTACCCTCCATGAACTTGATAATGTTGATCTTTACGGAGTTAGTTGGCATCAAATGTTAAAAATATTGTATTTTGGTGCTCTATCACTAAGTGATAAAAGCATTAAAAGTAAAAAAAAATAATTATATTTTATAGCAAAATGTCTCGGAAATATGTGAATAATCTCGACAATTTTTGTTACATTTGTGGTGAAGTGATATTTAGTAAACAAAGGTGCTTTTTATCGCCTACAATAAAAAGAACCTATTCTTACTATTTTAACGAAGACATAAAACACCAGGAGAAAACCTGGGTTCCACATTTCTGCTGTAATCCGTGTGCTAGAGGTTTGAGAAATTGGCTGAATGGCAAAAAAATATCATTTCGTTTGGCAGTGCTAATGCGGTGGCGAGAATCGACAAATCACGTAAATGATTGCTATTTCTGCCTGACAATTCATATATTTGGAAAAGGCAAGGGTGTTTCTAAAAAAAAGAAGAATGTCATAGTGTATCCAAATATACCATCGGCTACTGGTCCTCTGCCGCACAACAATTAAATGATCTTGTAAGAGACATATGTACATAGAATTGCCAAAGAATAAAGCAGAACTTCTAGGCTCGAGACTGCAACAATGGAACCTTTTAGAAAGTGGTGTGAATATAACTTCTTTCCGTACTAGACAAAATGCGTTGACGCAATATTTTGATATGGCTGAAAGTTTAGTTTTTTGTAAAGATGTCAGTGGTTTGATTAACATTACATATAAACAGAACGAATGGAGACTTTCCATAGATAGCTTAAGTTAAGCCTAAAAGCTGTTTTGTTACATAACCGAAATATTTTACCTTCGATTCCTATTGCTCACGCAGTCCATATGAAAGGGTCTTATGAAAATATGGAAACCCTTTTGCTGCGGACTAAGTATGATAAACACCAATGGCAAATCTGCGAAGATTTGAAAGTCGTAGCTCTGCTGCTTGGACTACAATTAGGGTACACGAAATTTTATTGTTTTATCTGCGAATGGGATAGTCGTGATAGAAAAGAGCATTATAAAAAAAAAAAGTGTGACGCATTTTTATCACTTCGTCCTATTGACCGTTAGGTATTCTATAAGATAATGATAAAAATGCGTCATTCTTTTATTTAACTGTTTAAGATAAGTAGGAATTTTATTTTGTTGTCATAGTGTTTACATATTTTATTTATTTTATTTGGTTAATATTTTTTATTTTTTACTTTTTAGTTAGTTTAAATAAAAGAATTTTTTTAAAAATTTTTTTTTTATATTTTGTTTATTTTTTTCTTTTTAGTCTTTTAAATTAATTATGTTACATTTCCAAATAATCAAAAAAAAACAAAAAACCGAATTTACACCACTAACTTGTATTGTCACCGGAGCTGAACATGTGTTCCAATTTTCATTAAGATTGATAAAGTCTAAGTATAAAAATTTTGCATTGCAAGATTTGACGACACGTAGTGTAAGTTAAATAAAGGAATTTAAAAAAAAAGTGTGGGGTTTATCGTCAGTCACTTCAATCTGGGCAAAAAAATGTTAAAAATGCCCCTTTAGTTGACCCACAAAAAGTGTTACTTCCACCATTGCATATAAAACTAGGGCTGATGAAAAATTTTGTAAAAGCAATGGACAAAAATGGAGCTGTTTTTCAATTCCTTCGCCAGAAATTTTCAAGATTGAGTGAAGCTAAGATCAAGGAAGATATTATATATTCGTTGGTCCCCAAATAAGAAATTTATTTAAAGATGATAACTTTGACTCTTTTTTAGAAGGTAAAGAAAACAAGCCTGGGCACTGAATTGTTTGTTGCGTGAATTACGTTTGAGTGATAAAAGTTTATATACTGCAACTATCAAAATTCATTGGAATTACATTCAATTGGCATTTTATATGAAATTCAAATTCTTATGATCCAAATAGAAGGTTAAAAATATTAATATTTTACTCTTCGAATTTTAAAAAAAAGGCTATAATTTTGTAATGAAAAATCCAATTGATATCATTTATATCTACTTGGAAGCTACATTTCACTTTTTAGTTTGTTGAGATATCTTAAAAAACTTCCTTTTAAATTGAAAAAATGTCAAGATGCATTTTAATTGTCAATTATCGACTTACATATAGAGCATTTTTTGTGTCATCAAGATAAATTTTATAGATTGGTGAGAATATGTAAAAGATCTTAGGTAAAGTCAATAATAACGGACAGAATAACGTTTTTATTATTATATATTTAATTATATATCTTGTATATAGTGTAAGCAACTTTATTGTAATCTTCCTTAATATCTAATTAATATCAGAACTGAATTATATCATTAGTAGTATTTTTTGAAATATATATGTAACATTACATATGTAGTTGAATAAAGCCGATTGGCGTTAAATAAATAAATTGCAGATTCTTTACTATGGTTCGGCTCCATATATGTATGTATATTTTATTAGATCTAGATTAGATATATTAATAAAATAACTAATAATTGAAACTTATGGAACATTGTAAATTTGCAAGGAAAAATGCAAAATGATAGATAGAATTTATTAATTATGCCGAAAAGATATGTATAACAATTTTCGAATATGGTTTAGAAAAAATTATATGGACTGAAAATGGAAAAAACTGCAAGCTAAGCCGCAGCAAAAGTTTCAGCCGGTTGAATATTATTTTACTGCACCTGCAATTCGCTCTGTCTCCCCTCACACATTGCAGTTTTTAAAACTGCTGGTAGCCGCTGCAGTAAAGCTGCGTGCGCAGCTTTTATGGTTGCAGCCGCAATCACACATTGCAACCCACGACTTTCGCAGTTTTTTGTGCTGCAGGGGAGTAAAAACTGCAATGTCTGACCTTAGCTTTAAGCTAAGGTCAGACATTGCAGTTTTTACTGCGCTGCTTTTAGGTTGCAGCTGTAAAAGCTGCATGATCCATTCACACTTGGTTGTTGCAACCTGCAGTTTTTATTGCGCGCAACCCAATATCTGCAGTTTTTTAAAAAAAAGTTGCAAAAATGTTCACACAGTGAAGTGCAGTTTTTACATCACGCAACCGAGCCTCCCCTTCGATCGCAGTCTGCAGTGAAAATTCAAAGTCTACAGCGGAAATGTTCTACTTCGACGATCCAGAAGTGCTAGCCGCGGCCTGTTTGACAGTAATTTTGCATAAAAAAATTACAGATAATAAAAGAAAAAGAAGTTGTTGGGTGAAACCCTGGATTGCTAATAGAGAAAAAACCGGGGCACTGAATTGTTTGTTGCGTGAGTTACGTTTGGGTGATAAAAGTTTATATACTGCAACTATCAAAATTCATTGGAATTACATTCAATTGGCATTTTATACGAAATTCAAATTCTTATGATCCAAATAGAAGGTTAAAAATATTAATGTTTTACTCTTCGAATTTTAAAAAAAAGGCTATAATTTTGTAATGAAAAATCCAATTGATATCATTTATAGCTACTTGGAAGCTACATTTCACTTTTTAGTTTGTCGAGATATCTTAAAAAACTTCCTTTTAAATTGAAAAAATGTCAAGATGCATTTTAATTGTCAATTATCGACTTATAGAGCATTTTTTGTGTCATCAAGATAAATTTTATAGATTGGTGAGAATATGTAAAAGATCTAAGGTAAAGTCAATAATAACGGACAGAATAACGTTTTTATTATTATATATTTAATTACATATCTTGTATATAGTGTAAGCAACTTTATTGTAGTCTTCCTTAATATCTAATTAATATCAGAACTGAATTATATCATTAGTAGTATTTTTTGAAATATATATGTAACATATACATATGTAGTTGAATAAAGCCGATTGGCGTTAAATAAATAAATTGCAGATTCTTTACTATGGTTCGGCTCCATATATGTATGTATATTTTATTAGATCTAGATTAGATATATTAATAAAATAACTAATAAATGAAACTTATGGAACATTGTAAATTTGCAAGGAAAAATGCAAAATGATAGAGCATAACGACCGATACACAGCCAAATACAAATTTATTAATTATGCCGAAAAGATATGTATAACAATTTTCGAATATGGTTTAGAAAAAATTATATGGACTGAAAATGGAAAAAACTGCAAGCTAAGCCGCAGCAAAAGTTTCAGCCGGTTGAATATTATTTTACTGCACCTGCAATTCGCTCTGTCTCCGATCACACATTGCAGTTTTTAAAACTGCTGGTAGCCGCTGCAGTAAAGCTGCGTGCGCAGCTTTTATGGTTGCAGCCGCAATCACACATTGCAACCCACGACTTTCGCAGTTTTTTGTGCTGCAGGAAGGTAAAAACTGCAATGTGTGACCTTAGCTTTAGTTAGTATTAAGGAGGCACATACAGCAAAGATCTCGAACGTCTTGTCTTAACAAGGACAACACAACTTAATTCCTGTCTGAATTCTAAACTTGACATACCTAGAAATAAGCACCTAGTAATAGTAAGATAAGATGGCATGAAGTCAACAGCAACCTATAATTCACAAGAAGATTATTAAAAATAAAAAACCAAGCTGCAGTGATCTCCGATTAACTAAAAAGGAAGAAAAACGAATAAACGGAATTCAACACAGATGAAGTCGCGGGCAGCCGCTAGTCGTATTATATAATATATTTATTTGCAATTTACTCATTACGTACTATCTTTCATTTGATACCATACACCATACATTTAGAATCATAAATTGAATAGTGTATAACAGATGATTATAAACAAATAGGGGTGGGTATTCACGTCATACTCTTGTAGGTTTTGTATGTCTCGTAACTGGCCAAAACCACGTAACAAATTCATGGTTCGTAAAACTTTCCATACATTTCTACTTAACGCACCTTCGTTAAATTTGCGAGTCAAAATAGTCGCGCAAATTTACTCTCGTAGATTTTTACTTTGTATTTCTGTCAAAAAACAACTGTTTTGCTCAACTGAATCTGAGATATTTTTAAATAATCGTTTGAAATTTTTAATTTAAAGATGGATGTGAGTAAATATGGAATGTTTTTACTATAGTATATTATTTATATACTTTCCTTTTGTTATGAGGATCCTCAAAAAAGAAAAAGATGTAAAGTCACAATGCATTGGTGGAGTAATAGAAAACAGTCGATTTGCTCGAAGGAATTGTGGATTTAGTTAAAGACAATCCGGAGCATTTTGAGGTACTTTGAAATTGACAGTTCAAGTTAGTAATGTGCGCGTTTACAAGAATTTCTAAAAAGTACATTCACATCATTTTGTTTACGAGACGTAGAATATACGAGCCTAAGTAACTGTACAGGATGAAGTGAATACCCCTAATATTGTTTGCCGTGTTGAATAAAATCAGGAGCATCTCTTGTCACGCTCACAGATTTAATTGTAAAATATCTTGGTTCTGTCTTTTTAGTTCATCTGGATTTTTTGTTTTTAATAATTCTTTTATTTTTGTCTATTTAGTATGCACCACTTTAGCCGTGTCACCTTATACAAGATCACGGAAAAATTTCGTTAGCGCGATTTAGAATCCGGGTGTAGCACATGATCGTAAGCGCTGCAAGCTAAACCTCTTAAGCCCTATATGCTGTTCTCAAGGAAACAGCTCAAGTAAAATATGTAGTTATTCCCAAATGGAATTTTGACAATAGGTCAAGGAATTTGTCATTTGTCCAAGAATGAATTAAATTTACTAGGAGGATATCGAAATCCACATATTATCCACCTTCTATTTCGTAACTTTATGTATCCTCCAGACGAATTGTCATTATTCCTTGAAGAAAATTTGACTTTTATACAACAAAGTAGTTGCTAAATGTGTAATTTGATTAAAACGCACAAATGAAGAAAACTAGCGAGGTTGACCAAAATACAAGCGAGAGAGAAGATGATGCAAATAAGAAAATGAAACAGGATGGCGTGATTTTGGGTGGTTCGTTGTTGGTTGGTCTCTACATTGGAAAACGGGCATATTGAGCCGAAATCTGATTTTTTCTTGTGTGCGTAATTCTCTGAAACGCAATAATTCTTTGCACGCCCAAATGAGCTCTGAATGATATTCTCGAATTTGCAGCAGACATTGGTAAGTAGACATTTTTGATTAAGCATTTGTTAATTTTTAGTTTCACATGAGAAGTAAGAAATAAGTATAATAGAAATTCGCGGTTTGTATTAATAAATTTTATAATTATGTATACCTACATATAGTATGTAAATACTGATTTACTAAAAAAACAAAAATAATTAGGTATTCAGGAAAATTTAATTATTTGAATATTAAGGTCGTTGCCATTACCTACTTGAAAAAGCTCTATTCATCTTTCTGTGAGAAAATGTGGGAACACTTCTTAAGAACAGCAGTCAGCGAAATTCGCCTAATCTGCCGCTACAGTTCCCGTGAAAATGTTTTGATATATAGCATATGAAGAAGGTGTTATGTCTGAGCAATATTATACCTACATACTTTTGAAGTATATCTTCAATATTTAATTCCTCTGACATAACTCCTCCCACCTTAGTTTCTGGATTCTTCTGAATTATATTATTGACTTTTATCTTAAGTTTATTTTGTTTAGAAGGTCTGTTACTCTAATTTAGTTTTTATATATTTGTTCCCTCCCACCTTCTTCTTTTCAGCGTCATTAATTTTGTTTTACAGGGACCTCCCCAAATTTACAGGGCCAACGGGAAATCAAAGGGTGTTTGGGGCATAGGCTTGGTAGGAGGTTCATTGATATTAGAGCCCCCTAAAGTCAATCACGGGCAGGAACAGGGGTTCCGTCCACCCGATCCTTTCACTTTGCCCGGTTTCCGCCGTTCCGTTTGTAAACCCCCCCCACACCACCGCCTAATGCTAATCATGCCAGCTCTCGCTGCCGGAAGCGGGGTTTTAGCAGGGCCCTCTCGAGGCACCAATCCGCAACACATAGTGGCGATGAAATCCTCGATGGGGTTCTTCGTAGCCGTATACTTCTTTGTCATTTCGCTCTGAAATAATTATCTGATTTTTAAATACATTTATGGCTGCTTTGCAATGTGGAATAAGGTCTGTGTTGTCCTTCTCAGCACTATGCGCGGTTTGCGATCAGGATGATGATGATGTGAGGATATTGGCATCCAGTTTTAACCTTGACAGGGCATCTGCGACATGATTAATATTTCCAGGCTTATAAATAAGTTCATAATTGTACTCCTCTATCCTAGCTTTCTATCTCTTAAGCTTCGCGTTAGTGTTTCAGTTGCTCAAGCTAAATGTTAATGGTTAGTATTTTGAATTTTTTTGCTCCGTAAAGCTAAGTAGTCTCGTAGCGTGTAACCCTTTTGCACTGCCGGCCGGAAAAAGGAAAAAATAAAACATCAAAAAAAAAAAAAAAAATATAAACAAAGCTGAAGGAAGCCCAGTACCAAGTGGGGAACGCCTGGCGATTCCCGTAAAAATATCAAATCGCTCTGTCAGCGTGGGCCTCAAGGCACTGCCCATTTTACCCCCCCCCTCCTCTCTCTCATCTTTAGGCTACAGAGTACCGAGCGCCGCTGGAGTCGACTCTCGCCAAGCATCGGGTGAGTACCCGGTAGTAACCGGTTTGTTTATTTTTTTTTGTAAGCCTTATTCATGAGTCAGAGGATGGGGCCCAGTTATTTAAATTCCTTTTTCTAAAATTTGGGCATTTATTTAAATTCCTTTTTCTAAAATTTGAGCATTTATTTAAATTCCTTTGTTATATAAAGAAAAAAAAATTTGGCAATTCATTTAAGTTCCTTTTTTTTGCTAAATTAGACAGCCTGTTTTTTTAAATTCCCCCTTTTTTTTTTTTTCTGACGGTAAATAATCTGCAGGGCCTTCCTCACAAGTGCAACTCATTACGACCACGAAAAAAAAATTTATTTATTTAAATTAAAACGAAAGAGACAAAGGGAAAGAAAGGGAAAGGGCGAGAAGCCCTATTGTCCTTCAGCCACCCCCCCCCCCCCCCCCCCCCACCAGCAGTGCAGGAGGAGTTCCCTTGGGGGTTAAGCTATAGTTTTTTCCTTTGCTCGCGTTTTCTTGAATTACCGCCTCTACTCGGTATGAACAATTTGTCTTTGGAAATGTATAGTTTCTTTTGCTCGCAGTCTGAAACTGCAGCATCATCTAGTTTTTAATGAATTTGAAGTTCGAATATTATAGTATTTGGTCACACGCAGTATTGCAATAAAAGGAAGTATAAAATTAGGTGAATTAAAAATCAATGTAACTATTTTATATTCTGTCTCTGGGGAATTTAAGTCTGTTGTAAAAATGTTACCTTAAGCCTTTCCGTTTACCCCTCGGTGATAGGGTTATGATTCTCGGTGCTTAGAGTGATTAGGTTGGGACATGCCGACCGTAGGGGGTCGGTAATGTTGCAGAGGTTGGGTCAGCGGGAGGGCAGATGGCTTGGGGGCCTGTCTGCCTCTCCACTCCCTACAACAGGACCGCGGATCCTGCCGTTTCTTTTTCCCCTCTCCTCACCCGAGGTTTTTTTTTTTCCTTTTCCTGTTTAGTTGTGGGGCATCCTATACAAAAAAAAATACATAGAAGGACTTCCTCCCTCCTTCTATTTATGGAGCGCACGTAAATTCCCTTTTGTGCCTCGCACCGCTCCAGTCCGCGAACTCACCCCCCCACCCGGCGAGCTAGTCCGTGCCGCCAGCAAGGCGCTCCAGGGACTTGGGCTGAAGGCACACCCCCCGATCTAGGCTTCACGCTACTCACAGTGAGAGAGGATTGTCGGTTGGGGACTACAAGGTTCCCCTCTTTCCAATTTTTTTTTGAATGATCTAACTCTCTCTCTGGTACATTACAGCTGTCTTTTGGATGTCCTTTTCTTTCATCTCAATCTGGTGAAATCCGGATGTAAGATCGAGAGTCGTGAAGAATTTCGAATGGCCTAGACTTGCTATATTTCTGGATATATCGACAATAGGATAGGTTTCAGAGGACGTTATAGCGTTTAACCTCTTAAAATCAATCACTATTCTATACTTCATGATTCCGGGGGCATCCGTCTTCTTTTCTACGATCCAAATGGGTGAATTGTACGGACTTTTAGAAGATCTTATTACTCCGTCTTTCAGTGTTGGTTTATTTGGCGTTCTACCTCTTCTCTCATATTAGCCGGATATGGGTAGGTTTTTGTATATATTGGATCGTCCATTGAAGTTCTTATCTTAGCTACCACAGTGGTTTTAACTATTTCTTTGTCACTAATAGGTCCAAAAAGTGTCTTGTAATTCTGTATTATTTCCTGTAACTTTATTTTCTTTTGCGGCATTAAGTGACCATCTTTAATTTCTACATTATTCACTTGAACGGATCGCTTTCCTTTGAGGGATTATTACATTTGGCTTAATTTTCATTAAATTGTTTTTCCTATCTATGACGTCTTCCAGGCCCTTTAGGGTGTCATCTCTTATGATCCCATCAAAAAATTTTAATTCTAGATAAAGAAATTGATTTGGGTATCGTTACCGACACTAGCAAACAATTTTTCTGAGATTTTTTCATTTATCTCTATTTCGCTTCCAGCAAATTGTATTTTAAATAAATGCTATTTCAGTCGATTGTCTATTTGTGACTAATTCAGGTCTAATAAAATTTGTATTTGCTCCAGTGTAGTATAAGAAATTTGAGTATATTTCCCTCCCAACTTTTGTACACTAGGTAAGGTATGCTAGAGATGGTCCCGTCATAAAATTTACTCATCGCCAACTTCATTCTCTAGGGTCTGACTATATTCCTCTTCTGAAGCCCCCTTTCCAGTTACCGTATTAATCCTTTGTTGTTTGCGCGGAATATTATCGGAAACGCGGCGACTTTTATAGCGTAATTATTATTAGTTGGTCGATTCATATAGTTGACTTGTCTGGTCTGCATAAGGGATCGACTTTCATGGTCGCCTGAGTCGGCCTCGGAGGTGACTGTGATCTTTGATTATGCTGGATGTGATAAGCCTCGTTCCTTTGATGAAGCGGTAATGTTTTGGGTGGTTTTTTGGTGTTGGTTTTGTGGGTACCCAGCGAGAAATTTAAGAAGTGCTTCATGAAGAAGCATTATTTATGGCTTTCACGAGAAGGGACGTGGAAGCATTTCGGTCCGAAAGTTTGTTCACAGAATTCATGCGTTCAGTTTTTCCACAGAATTTATGCGTTCAGTTTTTCCACAGAATTTATGCGTTCATCAGAACGGCTTATGGTACACTTCTAGCGAAGGCTTTAAGAACCGATTTTTTTTTTTGCTCGCGTCAATGCTTCCTCCCAATGACAGCGTAATGTTAAAAGAAGCTAAGTTTGAAAGGAGAGTTCATGCATACATTACATCGACAGAAGCATTCGCAATTGTGTTCTAGAATACTTCCATTTCTCGCTGGGTAAGTTTGAAGATGTTGGGTTGATATTGTGAGAGTAAAACTGGTTTATGGGTGTAGTCATTAAGTTATTGAAGTAAAGTTTGCGGACATTCAAGTTGCGGAAATAAAGGTTTTGAATCTCTAGACACAAAGCATACGCTTCAGGAAGTGTTTGTGCCTTTTGTATCATTAACATTTTGGAAAGCTCACCATTTACAGCCCTAATGAAAGCATCGAGTGCTCTATTCCTATAGGTCTTGATCAGCACGTTAGTTGTTTCTACAGAATGATCATCCGTTTTTTAACCGACGAAAAAAAACGGAGGAGGTTATCAATTCGACGCGTATATTTTTTTTATTTTTTTTATTTTATGTATGACCACGCATAACTTTTCACAGAGTAGTCCGATTTTGATAATTCTATTTTTATTGGAAAGGGTATACCCTGAAGTTGGTTCCATATGCAAAAAAAAATTCCAACCCTAAGGGTAGGAAAACAGGGGATGATTGATTATTCACTCACTAATTGTAATGTATGACCACGCATAACTTTTTACAGAGTAGTCCGATTTTGATAATTCTTTTTTTATTGGATAGGATATACCTCGAAGTTGGTCCCATATAAATTTGGAAAAAAAAATCCTACCTTAAGGGTGGGAAAATAGGGGTGAGATATTGTTCACTCACAGATTTTAATGCTGAGTTGTGTATTACAATTAATTTAAAAAAAACACCTCACGATGAATGAGCTTTAGACCTGTCAATCTCTTGTGTGTAGACCTCTCAGTCTCTGCATTACAGCCACAAACAATTATAAAATAAAAACTTTTTAACAAAAAAATTAAACCGCCGAAAAAACTGAAAAGCAAAAAATAATAAACCTTTTTTATTTATAATAACCTTAATAACTAAGTTTTTAAACTAATATAAGTATACCTAAGTAATTTTGAGTCGGCGCCAAACAAGCAAATTAATTAATTACGTAAAGCGTGATGCGCCGCGGGCGGCGGTGCGGCGCGACACACCCCTTCGCCGGAAAATGCCGAACGTTCACGAAGTTAATGTCAGCGAGAGAGCAACCCGACGATGTTTGGCGCCGACTCAAAATTACTTAGGTATACTTACATTAGTTTAAGAACTTAGTTATTAAGGTTAAATAAAAAAGGTTTACTATTTTTTGCTTTTCAGTTTTTTTGGCGGTTTAATTTTTTTGTTAAAAAGTTTTTAGTTTATTTATTATTAACGGAAATTGGTGGTTCACGTTTGCGTAGAATTCGTCCCGTCTCTTGGAGGTTCAAGAGTTACTGTAGGAACACGAAAACTTTTTAATTTTTGTAGTCTTGTTCGCCTTTTTTAAAGAATTCGATTTGCGCATTAACATCAGCTGCTAGTTGACTAATTGCCTCTTTGAGCTGTTCCATTTTGCTTTTTGTTTTCCTTTAAAATTCAGTTTCTCGATATTCTTCGATATAACCTATTGCTATTTTTTATTTAGTGGGGGGAGAAAAGGAAGTTCTGTTGCAGGACCAACTTGCAAAATAATTACTCCAACTTTTCCTTAACGTTCTGATAAAATAATTTCCTATTCAACCCTTAGCAATTTAATTTCACCTTCACTTTTTGTTTAATTCTCTCTCTTTTTTTTATTTTACTTATAATTCTAGTAACTTCTATGTAAGTGAAATTTATTCTACTTACATTAGAATGAAGGTTTTCATAGCGCTGAGTCAGTTTGAGGATAAATCCATAGTAGTCGTGGATGCTGGGTTAATGGGTAAGATGACTTCTTGTCCTCTCCGGTCGCCAAGGGTTGGCATGCTGGATAGGCCGTAAGTTTCCCTTTTAGCGATGAACTTTGAGATCGTAAATCACCTAAACGTGATACGCACTCTAATCACTCACGCACTGCTGAAAGCTCACTTTTCCCGTTTGTACCGAAATTTTATTTCGACTCGATTTAACGGCAGATACCGAAAACTTTACTTCGACTCGATTTAGTGATAGATATAGTAATGACCGTCCCTGCTCGGACGCCAGTTAACGTATTTGATTTTCGTAGAATTAAAAATAGACGTCTATTCTCGACGAGCAACCGATTTATTCTAATATAATATTTTACGGCTTACAATAATTATAGTTTTTACGTCTACAATCTTAAGACCCTGGCCCATCCTTTTGTAAGAGGGTTTCAAGATATTTTGCTGCGCTAATTACGGGAAAATTAAAGAAAAAAATCTTTCTCGACTCTATCTGAAAAATTGCACTGACAGTTCTACTTTTCAAAAACCACGGTCGATACCAATATATTATGGACGGATTTTGAACGCTCCGCGCCCGAATTATTGAAAAAAAATACGCTTAAATAACAAACTTTGAAGATAAAGTCTAAGGAAGCGCGATATCACTCTCCGAGCGTAGTAAAATCCGACTAGTGTTAGTGCAGACAGTTTTTGTATTAGTCAGCAGTGGAGACAGGAATAAAACAAATTTTTTATACACAAATCCCCTAAAAACTTTTTTTCAACGCCGTCTGTAAAAAGGGCACCAAGCCGAGCCGCAGCAAAATGTTTCGAAACCCATTTACAAAAGGAAGAGCCAGAGACTTAAGAAACATTTAAAACTGGTAAAATCGAAGCAGAAACTCAATTGGAGAAAACCTTTATGCCAATTACCAACATATGTATGTATTTAAAGAGCTAACATCATCAGTCAAGCTTGAGTTCAAAAAAGAACTTAATTTAGAACCTAAACAAGAGAAAAGACAAAGAAATGATGAAATATACACTTCCCCACCACGAAAATATTTAAAGATGAAATCTACTGGTACCCCTCTATCAGCATTAGGGGATCATCATCATGATGATGTTGAGAACGATAAAGAAAATGAACAGTTTGCTACTCCAATACATTCATTAACATTAAAAGAACAAAGTTCATCCAACCAGATATTGCATAAATATAAACAATTAGTTAGTCGCGGAACTGAGGGAATTGATGAAACTTACGGTGTGCATTAGGAGGAGGAGCGATGTATGAGGATGAAAATCTTGTTATTGGCGAAAAGGTTTATCTGAACTGACTTTTATGAAACGTCCTACTGTTTACAATAAAGAAGACTTGACCAATTATCAATCAATTTTAAACGATATATACACGCACATACGTTATTTTAATGAAAATAAACAAGTAAGAGAAACAAGTACCTATAAATATAAAAACATAATAAAAAAGTTGATTCGCGCTCCTGAACCGCATAAAAGAAAGGAAGTCATGGATTCCAAAGAAGAACATTAACTATGTCTATTGGAATGATCCTAATGAATTAGTGGACCAACTTCGTATACTAATAGCATCAAAACAAGCTAGAAATAATAGCCATGATAATGAAATAATATCAGTTATTGATGAGTTGCATGAAGCGGATATAATAGGTTATGGCTATTTTAAAAGACGACGAGTCAGATCAAAAAAGGTTTGGATGGCAAGCTTATTTAGTGGAAATGGATGCATATAAACATGTGAACAAAGGGTATGGCTAATTGCTTACTATAATATAATTGATACCTTTTCCAAGTAGGCTTGGGCTGTTCCAATTAAAAGAAAGATCGGTCTTGAAGTAACCGAAACATTGGAATCTATATTCAGAGAGGAACACATACCCAAAAACTTGTAAACCAATGACGGTAAGGAATTTTAAAATACACACTTTCCAGCTAATTAACAATCATAATATTAATCATTACTCGACCTTATATCGCTCAAAGCATCAATAGTTGAGCCTTCCAATCGAACTTTAAAAAACATGATGTGGAAGGAATCTAGCATGAATTGATCTTATAAGTGGCTTCATATGATAAAGGAACTACTATCTCAATATAATATGTAAAAGCATCGAAGAATCCAAATGCGCCCTTGCGATGTCAATGTAACTAAAAGCAGCTGCTTACTACAGTATATAATCATAATCTTTATATATAAAAATCTCGTGTCACGATGTGCGTTTACGCTAATCTCCGAAACCGCTGAACGGATTTCGATGAAATTTTGTAAATGTGTATTGTTTGGTTCAACTTAAAAAATAGGATAGGGTTTATCTTGATAAGTGACCATCAATATTTTGTATTGCAAATTTAAAGAGTTTTTATAGAAGAAGGGTTGTAATTCATTTACGCGTATTGCGCATGAGCTCCTGAGTGCTTTAGGCAATATTTTGTAATTGGCAAATGGAGGGGAGAGGAGAGGAGGAGATGGCGGACTGTCAAATTTAAAGTTCATGCGATTTTCTCCAAACTTGGTACTTGGGAGTTTTCGGGGTCACTGATTTCAACCCGGCGGTCAGAATTTACGAATTCAAGATGGCTGACTGTCTAATTTTTAAGTTTATGCTAGTTCAACCAAACTCAGTACTTGGGGTTTTTCAGCGTCGCTGATTTCATAAACTGGAGATTTTCCTTTTACAAAATATTTCATCTATAATATGTACATATATATAAGCGAAAGTTTGTGCGTGTGCTTGGTACGAATGGACTCCTAGGCCATTCAACCGATCATCCTGAAAATTTTATCACGTATTATTGAAATTAAAAGGAAACTGACATAAGTTACGTCTGTCTGGACAAATCTTCGAAACGGCTGTACCAATTTGAATCACACTTTACAGATAGGTCAGTTGTCAGGAGTGACATAGGCTACTTTTTTGTATCTGTCTGTCTATCGCCAGTGATATGTTTATGGAGTGACGGAAAAAGCACTTATCAGGAGATGACATTTTATGGGTATGTTGCCCATAACCTCAAGAGTGACATAGGCTATGCATCGCAATGGAAAAGGTGGGGTGATAGGGGGAAATTTAGAGCAGTACTTATCCGATTGAGGTGATATTCTATGGGCATGTTGCGCATAACCTCCGAAGTGATATAAGCTATGCATCACAATTGGAAAGGGAGGGGGAAAGAGAAGAGAGAGGGAGAAATAAATGATGAGCAGAGATATGTTTACGGTGAGTCATGCAAAAAGTATTTAGGCGATTGAAAAAAACTCTATGGGTATGTTGCGCTTAACTTCCTGGGTGACATTTAACAAATTTGAATTTGGCAACGTCACATTTTTATGGAAAGTTGTGCCCGGGCAACGCCGGGTACGATTCAGCTAGTATACATATAAAGATTACTGACTTGCTCAGATATAAAGTAGAAGAATCTGTTCTTATTAGCAAATATAAACCTGTATTCGAAAAAGGCTATCACCAAACTGGATTACTGAAGTTTTCAAGATAGCTAAACTTCAAGTGATTAATCCAATCACAAAAACTGGAAATATAGTTTATGTTAAATTTTCATCAAAACTTAACTCCTGGATAAATGTAAACGATGTACATAGAAATAAAAAGAAATTTTTAAAATATAAACTAGCGTTTAATTTTCAATATTCATTCATTCTTGTTTTATATATTTTATTGCGATGGTTTGGTCCAATATTGGTTCCAGTATTTCACTTTTATTGAAGATTATCTGTTGAAATTAAAGCCTGTCGATTGCGCGCATATGCCATTCATCCATCTAATCATACCCTAAATGTTTCATTCTTAATCTAATGTAAACAATGACCTCCTATTTCAGGCCGAATGTATATATTATAGTAAAATAAAAATTCGTGCACTGCGAAGTACAAGTTCAACGTCTCCGCCTGCAGATAAGACTTCAGTCAGTATAAACTACTACTGATAGGGTTTCTCATAACATAAACAAAGCCACCAATAAGGGAAGCGGTAAAGCTTTCGGCGGGGTGGTGAAGAGGTAACCTACATCGCGATCTTGAACCTCGAGGGTGAGAGATAAAATTTTCAGCGGTGGTTCATTTCATGAACTTACCTCTAGGCTCCAACCAGCATTTCCGACTTGATCCTAGACTCCAACCCACATCACTAGTGACACCCTAGACACACACCCACAATCACACATGTATAGCCGAGCATGCATATGTAAGAGCACTAAGCACACACATACTAGCGCACAAGAGAGCTTTCATGACGTCATCCACCTTGACACTGCTCCTAGACGTAAACGATGAGCTTTTCAGACCGTTTTGAGAATTTAAACTCTCCCTTAAAAATACACGTAAAAATGGCGCCGAACTCGCATAGCTTATCTACTCCCTTATTGGTGCGAACTCTGCAACGCTGAATAAATGGATAACTGTACACGTAGACTCAATGCACGAGTAAAGATGTTTTAGTATATTAGCTTTTAGATTCACCAAGTCGTTCGTTAGGCGCGAGTAACGAAGCCCAGTAAAACTTTTACTCAGTTTAGGTTGGAAGGATTGCGGCATACTGAATTGATTACGGGGCATAACAAATGTTGCAAGAACGTGAACAGTATCATTAGAAATCCAACGTATATGTCGTCTGGGCAAGTTGAAGACAGCACGGACGACTTCCTCTGCAATTGTCCAGCTTTCTCTCGTGCGCGCATGACGCCGTGCCGTGCTAATATGAGTTTAAAAGATTTCAATTCTCAATCCCTAACTAATGTTCTACAGTTCATTAGGGCAACTAAGAAATTCGACGGTCAGACTGATCTAGCCTCCCTTAGGCGGGCCGATATTAGCAAGGTCGTAGCAGTCATTGACTTGTAAGCAGGAAGAGACCATTGCACACTTCCTCTACCACAGTCCGGCTCTTGTCGTACGCAGATACCTTACCTTGGGTTCCGCCTTTTTTGATAGCTTGACTTAGATTAGATTAGATTCAATTAGATTCGATTTGGGGCGAGAGGCAGTGTGTCCTCGCAGTCATCCCGACCAAATAGGTCTAATGTTATTCCCCGATTTCTAGTTATGCTCCTAGTTTCAGGCCTTTGATCAGGTCGATTATATCTTTGGGATTGAAGTCCCAGACTTGTTTTGGATGTATGATTACGTTGCATATGGGTTAATCTCCACCTGGCTAGTGTAGGGCATTGGCATAACAGGTGCTGAGGGGTTTCCGATACCTCAGAGCAGAAGCGGCAAATGGATGTTGCTTTACCAATTGTATTAAGGTGGTACCTTAAGGATCGATGTTCGGTAAAGAGCTCTGTGATTGTACGGAGCTCCGTTCTACTTGATGTGAGAAAGCCGTCAGGATTGTCCTGCATGACATGTAGATAAGCCTGGCTTATCTGGGTTCAGTTAGGGTCAAGAACCTGTTGCAGTTTATCAAGAATTCGAAAAGGTTCGATGGCTGGATGTAGGGCAACCGGCCCATGTGATATCGTAATTTAGACCTCTCTTTAGCCTAACTGTGCTTTATCGGCAGTCAAGCTAACTTAACGTAACCATACATGGTGGTTAACGCACATCACAAGAAATATTTATTTTTCGAGAAATAAGCCTAGTTGCCTGGTAATCCGAGTAATAAGCCTAGTTCAAATAAAATTTGTTTGGGGTAAATATTTATATTTATTTGTTTTAATCCATGTTTCTCTTTGTTCTCGTATTAGGTTAAGTTCTACTGTTAAGTTAACTTATATTATTTTCCTTTCGTTTTTTGTATTAAGTGAAATGAAATAAATAAAGAGGCAATGAGGTAAAAATGGGTCGTTTCTTTTCTTGCAGCCACTGAACAAAGCTCTGAATATAAATTAGATGATAATATTACAATCAAGTTTTATCATTACAAGTTTCATCTAAGCTCAAGGACGTGTTGAGAAAAATCACATCAACTTTCTACTTGGTGATGAAATTAAAATTTATTAATATGAATCGAAAGTCGTTGTCATTATTAAATATTTCCTAGAAGAGATTTTAAAAATTTCAATTCTAATATTAATTTTTTTGCAATAAATTTATGCAAATTCATCATTCTTTAAATGAACAAAATTATTGGACCGATACGATTTATTATAACTTAATGAAATTTGGCAGATATGTTATACACAAATAAAATTTGAAGAAAAAAATATTTAATAGTTTTATGTTGTATTTCCATGGTTTTCATAAATTTTTTAAGTGCAAAACTTATCTCGGTAAATTTAGAAGTTATACGGACCAACATGTGATTTTAAGCTTTTTTTGCTCGTTGTCTCCGGTGCGTTTTAATGAAAGTTAAAAATTCCAAAACAAAACACGATTTGTTTTGATACCCAGTCAACATTTAAATGGGTTTTTACCAATGCCATACTTAAACGTTTTTATTTTTAACCCTGGCGTCGCACATCATTTAATCCCACACTACTTTTCAATTGCTATATTTCAGAACTTTTTCGGTTACAAAAATTGTGGTACCACATATTCGATTTTGAAGGTCCAAATTGTTATAGTACATAGACCCGAAATTAGCGTCAATAAATTACTGAATTCAAAAAAAAAAATCGTTAACGGAGGCAAGTCAGGATTCGAACCTCCGCGTACGAGTCACTGAACCTCCGCGTACGAGTCACTGCGCGCTACATTCTAGGCTACGCTCCAGGTATGCAATACGGTGTGAACTTACATTTTAAGTTATTGTTCGACTGGCTATTAAACAAATTTTTTCTATCGTTGAAACTATTGAGTGTATGTTATTTTCCTTCTGGTTAGTTATTTACCTACCAATACCCTAAAATATATCAAAACATTCATTCAAATCATATGCGGACAAACTTTCTGATCTCTGTTTTCTGAGGTATTTTTGATGATTTTCTTCTGGTAAATTAAGAATTTTCGATTGCGGAAAAAGTAGCCCGGCAATTCCCGCAAATTACTAAAACGACACAGTAAATTTCAATTATGAGAACTTGTATGTAGCCAATTTATAATAATGTAGAATTGTTTTTTTATGAATATCATTAACCACCTTGAAATAAATGTCCTATACTATTATATTAGTACATATTTTCAGTTATTAACTTTAAACTTTATATTATCCGGATTTTAATTAAATGTTCTGGATTTACAGAAATGTTTATAACATCATTTTTTCATTACTTTTATTTTGCACATTGGATGCAAAAACACGAATCGGTAAAAAATATTCACCTTATTAATTTTTAAATTAGGTGAAACTTAATTATTATAATACTTAAATTTTGTAATAATGACACAATAATAAATTTTATAAACAATTATAATTTATTACTGGAATAATGGTAATAATTATGATTAATATTTAGTGTAAGAATAAAATTAGTACCACGTTCCTTTTTTAATTATAAGAATTGCAATATTTAAACTGTGAACTGGAAAATATTTTATATCACCAAAGACATTTAATATACGAAGACGTCTCACAGCTGAAAGCTCAGGCAAAAATTCGCTGGTTTCGGTAGATCGACAAGCATTTTGCTGCTCGCCGGCTTCTCTGGTTGCTGCTGTCGCTGTCATTTTCACCTGATTGTAGGAAAAAGGCACAAGCAGGAAGAGAGAAGATAACGTTTGGTGGCTCGCCTGCCGTCCGCCGCCGGGTTTTGCGCAAAGAAGGGTTATTGTGTGGTTGCCATTGAGCCGAAATCAGATTTTTTCTTGTGTGCGTTTCTCTGAAACCGAGATTCTTCGCTGGCCCAAATGAACTATGAACGAAATTCTCGAATTTGCAACAGGAACTATAAATTTTTGTTAAGCCTTGGTTGATTTTGAGTTTCACATAAGGAGTAAGAAAAACTCGTGAATCACTCAATCACTAGAAATTCAAGATTTTTATTCATTAATGTTATAATTATACGTATATATATATACTGATTTACTTAAAAACAAAAATAAATAGATACATATTCAGGAAAATTTTTTTATTTTAAAAAATAAAGAAGCAAATAAATAAAATTGTAAAGAACTTGACTGCTTAATCAATCAGAAATATCACTCAGGAGAAGTAAATAAATCAGGGAACGAAAATAATGATAATTTCTGAACTTTAAAACTAAAAAATCATCACTATATACCAAGTTAAAATCAATTATTTCATTTGTAACCTTGCCTAGATTCAAAAATATTTCGAATAAAAGATTTAATTGTTTTTTTGGCTAAGTATAAATTACATATAAATTAGATGATAATGATTATGAGGTAATTTTTGCTTTCCGATCGCTCGATAACAATTACGAAGTAATTTTTATTTTTCGACCGCTCGATAACGATTACCAGATAAGTTTTATTTGTCGATCACTCGATAACGATTATCAGAGTTTTTGTTTTTCAATCGCTCAATAACGGTTATCAAGCAATTTTTATTGTTCGATCGATCTATAATGATTAAGAATTAGCCTCTTCAGGGACGAATTTTTTAAAGGTGGAAAAAGTGGTTTCTTTGATTACTTATTTACTTATTTTTTACCGACAGCTACCCAGTAAGTTAGAAAAATTTGGAAAAATAATTAGCATAAAAAAGAAAACCGAGTTCCAATATTTGACTGTAAAATGCTATTAGTAAAAAAATAGGAAACCTAATTTTGCAGATTATTTTTTCAAAATAAAGCACATATTTAAACTAACCAAATGCTATACATTGGATAGTTTATTTATCAGAGATTTAGGATGTTTTTCCAATAAACTAAAAAGAAACCACGCGGTAATCAGAGGCAACTTTGAAATATTTTGAAAGCAGTTAATTTCCAGTAGAATAAAATGTTATCCATGCTGCCATCCTACAAATTGTTTGGTTTTATTGTTGAAATATAATCTAATGAGTAGTTCTTTAACAGATTTTAATTTGTTTTTCAGTTAAAATAATTTTAATTTCTAAAAAACTAAATGTACATATACATATGTGCCAATGTCCCCGAAGAGGTTAATTTTTATTTTTTGATTGTTCGAAATAAAACTTATTTCATTATTTTCCTTTCTTTAGGGAGTGGAAAAGTAAGACAAAAGAAAATAGGTAATGATTCGGAATGATAGCCTCTTCTGTTTTGTTAGTCGGTTAAAAATGTTTCTTAACATTATTTATAATTATTAATTATTACTTGATCCAATCGAAAAATAAAAATTACTTGATAATCGTTATCAAGCGATTGAAAAATAAAAGTTGTTTATAATCGTTATCGAGATCTCGAAAAATAAAAATTCTTCATAAGTCTTATCAACTACTTAATAAAAATTAGGTACTTGATAATTGTTATCGAGTGATCGAAAAATAAAATTCACTTAGTAATCGTTATTAAGCGATCGAAAAATAAAAATTACTTGATAATCGTTATCGATTGATTGAAAAATAAAAATTACTTGATATTTTGTAATTTACATTTTTTTGATCATAATCATTCTACATAGCCCCTGAAATAAAGTAAAAAATTTGGATCATAATTATAATACAAAATAATTAACTAAAGTATTGGGTTCTATTTAAAGAAAATTAATTTTCAAGACGGGCTTGCTGAAAACGGTTTAAAAGGCAATAATCTAAATCACTTTGGGCATTAAAAAGTTCGTTTGACTGATTAAATGTCGCGACAATATATGCACTTTTGAAAAAACTGCTATTACATTCCTGATTTCTGTTAAGGCAATCAAAAAGTTTATTAAACTTTACAATTAATTAAATTTTCGTAGACAGTGATTTTGCAGCAGTACTATGTACTTGTAAACAAACCAAGATCATTTGCTGCACTTATTGCTGAACTAGAAGTATGGCTTAGTATCTGAGTACCAAATGAAACTTTCATTTTCTCCTAACTGCTTTTTGTGATTTTTATTTTTGCACACATTTTAGTTCCATCATTCTTTTCAGATTGATAGACATTTTTGACACAATCCCAGCTTACTATACCATCAGTCGTGTGAATATCCGCCTATAAAATTATATTTCGGGCTGAGTTAATAAGATGAGGCACATCATAAATAAAATATCTTTTTTTCAGATTGTGTAAAAAATAAGGATGCGAGGGATCAGCTACACGAACCAACTTACAACAAGTCCTATTATTTGGCCCTTGGTCGCACACTGTAGACCTTGAAGCATTTAAGACCAACTGAATAAGTCGGTTATATAAGTGAATAGTAAGTACATATGTATAGCTGAGAGGTCAGTTATTGTTTAGGCTAAGTTCAGAAGTTGCGTAGGCAGTTAGTTGCTAAGTACAAGCTGTGGAATAAAGTCTTGGATAACTCAGGGCCTGTCCGAATCCAAGTCTATGTCTACGTCTTCGTCTCGTTATAACAGTTCGTGACGTCACACTGAGTTAAGCTCTGTCCGAATTCATGTCTATGACTGTGAGCTTAGCTACGTAGTATAACAGTTAAGTCAATTGCTTAGTTTGATTAGCGAGTCAAGGCTCGCGTTGACTTCGTGAAGTAGACAACATGCAATTAGTTGTGAAATAGGACTTTTTTAAGAAAAATTAAAAATTTCACGTACAAAATGTAAGTAAAAAGAGTTGCAATTGTTATAGACATGTTGTGAAGAATGTATTTATTGCAGGGACTAAAGAAAACGTATTAAAATTAATTGAACTGCTGTTCAACCAAAATCGGCTCACGACTTGCATAACAAATATGTTTGAATTCATATTTTTTTGTACTCTTCCTTCCCTTATTAATTTATATTTTGAACGCTACACTTTTGTCCTCCTCTTAGGCACAGATAAATAACTTAGGTTAGGTTAACTTCGAACGTCAAATTTCAAGCTAAGCAAACCAATTCGGACAGGTTAGGTTTGCCTTCGTCTTAATTGTTATAATAGCTAAGTTTGTTCGCTGACATCATAAACTATCATAACGAGACGAAGACGTACACATAGACTTGGATTCGGACAGGCCCTCAGGGTGCGTTTTGCTCGGTATAATACATGGCGCAGCCGGTATATAAACCAAATTGTAAAAGAAAGTAAAATTGAGTACAACAGATAAGTGCGAACTAAAGAAATTATTTCGGAAGAATAAGAACAGCGACAAATTAGAAGCAATAATAAAGTAAGAAGCAGCAAAAAAGAAACAGTTAAGACGAAAATAGCGGGTGATAACGGTAACTGATAACTGTGATTACAATCAGAAGATTGAGTGTTAAAATCACATGGAGAGTATTTAATGGGCATAGTAAAAAAACCCATCATAAAGAAGTTCCAATAAAATTGAAAGGCAGGCCTCCGAAAAACATTAAATATATTGCAAAACTGTTCCAAATGGATTAGATTCGGAAAATTGATAAATTTAATCTGAATAGCTCGGATTTATCAGAAAATTGCAGAGTGTTCTGGAAGAATTTTGAAATATTCCACAAAGCTGCTGAAATTGATAAAACGAGTGAGGAAGTACAAATAGCTGTGTTTTAAATTCACTAGGTCCAGACGCACTTGAAATTTATGAATCGTTTAATGACAAAAATTCATATAAAAAAGTAACCGAAGCATTCGCTTATTTTTGTAATCCAAGAAAAAATGAGGTCTGCGAGAGTTTCGTTCTCCACGGACGAAACCAACAAGAGGCAAAACCCTTCCACAACTTTTTTCTCAATCTAAAGAAGCTAGTGCGAAATTGTGGATTTAGCGATAGCGAGAACCGTATGCTACGGGATCGAATTGTGTGAGGAACAAATGACAGACAACTACAGAAGATGTTATTGGAAGTGGACAACCTTACACTAACCAGAGCGGTGGAGTTAGCGAGAGCGGCAGAAACAATCAAAAAGCAGGCAGAGCAGATGGTAAAGGAATTCTCATCGTTGTACTTCATAACAAGATCAGGAAGTAGCTCAAATAGCAAAGGTAGTAAAAACGCTAATCAAAATTGTAATTTTAGAGAAATAGAAAATAAGCAAGGTCGAAATAGTAAAAATAACACAAATGATCCTAAAAATAAGAAATATGATAGTGGACAAAATAATAACAACAGTAAAACAAAACCATGTGAACGATGTCTACGGAAACATGATTTTAAAAAGTATCCAGCGTATGGCCTGAAATGTAAAAAATGTGGACGACAAAATCATTTTGCGGTGGCATGCAAGACTTCGGTAAAACAGGTACGCGAACTTAAGCAATGCACGGAAACTAGTGAGGAATTTTTTCTTAATATGATAAGTTCCCCTGCTACTTCTAATAATATACAAAAATCGTGGGTTGAACCGGTAAAAATTGAAAACAAAATTTTAGAATTTAAATTAGACACTGGATCGGATGTGAATGTTTTGCCTTTTGAGATATAGAAGACCCTTAAATTTCGGAAAATTAAAGAAGCAGATGTTACATTGCAAGCTTATGGTGGGTCAGTAATAAAGATAATAGGCCATTTGAAGATAAAGCATATTATTAGAAATCAAATAAAAGTAATAATTTTCCTGATCACGGAAGAAGGGCCAACGTCAATACTAGGGCTGAAGGTATGCGTTGAGTTGAATTTAGTGAAACGAATCCAAATTTTAAAAAAGAATAAAAATAAAGACGATATAATAAGCCAATAATTATTTGTAAAAAATTTGATAATTGAACTTAAGGAAGATGCCCAGCCTTTGATAAAAGCAGCTAGGAGTATTCTTCTGAGCCTTAGAACTCCAGTCAAAAATGAGCTCGCTAGATTAGAAAAGTTAAATGTAATAAAAAAAAACGGAGAAGCCTGGAAGTTGGATATCTAATGTAGTCATTGCCGAAAAACCAAATAAGCAAATTCGATTATGTTTAGATCCGCGAGATCTTAATATGTCAATTAAACCGATTAATTACCCCATACCCATTCGATGATATTTCAAGTCAGCAGAAAAATTAATTTTTACCGTTCTCGATCTCAAAGATAGATACTTCCAAATGGAATTAGATCAAGAATCCTCGTCCCTCTGCACTTTTAGTACCCCTTTTGGATTATACTAATTTAAAAGACTACCTTTTGGTATTCGAACAGCTCCTGAAATGTTTCAATTGAATAATGAGAGAAACTTTAATAACATTCCTGGAGTATTCATTTATATAGATGATAATCTTATTGCGGCTTCTAGCGAAAAGGAGCACAATAAAACTTTAGATAAAGTGCTGGAAAGGGCACGGGAAAGAAACATTAAGTTTAATAAAGATAAAATTCAGTATAAAGTGAATCAAGTAAAGTTTTTAGGACACATTATTTCAGGAAAGGGCATCTCTTGTGACCCCGATAGAGTGCAGGCTGTTAAAGCAATAGGCATTCTAAAGGATAAGAAAGACATGCAAAAGTTATTAGGCATGATAAATTATACTCGTATAAGAAATTTCCTACCTAATTTATCACAAATATCCGAACCCTTAAGGACGTTGTTAAAAAATAACGTCGTATTTAAATGGGAATCGGTGCATTCGGAGTATTTACAACGAATAAACGATTTAATAAGCAATGCAACAACACTAAAAGCCTTTGACCCTAAAAAAGAAATAGTAATACAAGCCGATGCGTCCAAACAGGGACTCGGTGGTTGTATGTTACAGGATCAAAACCCTGTGTATTTCATATCGCGAAGTTTAACCGAAACTGAGCAAAATTATTCCCAGATTGAAAAAGAGCTTTTGGCGATAGTCTTTGCTTGCCAAAAGCTTCATCAATTCATATATGGGAGGTCAAAAGAAGTTGTGCTTGTGACCGACCACAAACCCCTTTTAGGACTTTTCAACAAAGAAATAAATAAAGTCCCAAACGCTAGATTACAGCGAATGCTGTTACGTTTAAACTATTAATAAATGAGTGGCCTGACAAGAAAACGGATTTAAAGGAAGAAGTTAAATATTTTGGGAAATTTAAAAACGAGTTAACGTTAGAATCCGGGATTATATTCTTAAATGAAAGAATTGTTGTCCCACAATCAATGCGGAAAGAAATATTGGAAAAACTTCACGCACACTTAGAAATTGAAAAAACTAAAGCTAGAGCACGTTCAATAGTATACTGGCCAAGTTTAAATGAAGAGATAGAAAATAAAATATCTAGCTTCTTGCGAGATATGTCAGAAATATAGAGCCGAAAATACTAGGGAGCCGTATATTAGTCATGTAGTAGTAACTTTTAATAAGATAGCAATAGACATTTTCGAATTAAGCAAAAGGGCATACCTTGTGGTTACAGATTACTTTTCGAACTATCTAGATATATTACCTTTGAAAAACAAAACCGCACCTGAAATTATAAACAAATTAAAAACATTCTTCTCGACACATGGAATTCCTAGAATTCTTATTGCGGATAATATGCCATTCAACTCGTTCGAGTTTAATAAATTTGGGAAATACCTTGATTTCAACATAATAACAACCAGTCCTCACTATTCACAAACCAACGGATTAGCTGAAAAATCAGTACAAACAGCGAAACAATTAATTAAGAAAGCTTTAGAATACAGAAATACACCTGTGAAAGGGACAAGTGTAGCACCTGCTGAAATTCTTATGGGCAGAAAGCTGCGAACGAGACTTCCAGCGAAAGAGGAACTATTTAAAAAAATCGGCCAAGTGCGAGTCGGACTCGCGCATGAAGGGTTCCGTACCATTATCTATAAAAATTGGAAAAAAATCACGTTTGTTGTATGGGAACCCCCTTAAATATCAATTTTATTTTAATATAATTATTTATTTTTAAAGTGAATATATAACTAAATATTCTGTGAATATTTCAAGCGTCTATCTGTTGTCGTTATCAATATCGAGCAAAAACGAGCAAAAAAATCACGTTTGTTGTATGGGAGCCCCCTTAAATATTTATTTTATTCCATTTTTTAGTATTTTTTGTTATAGCGGCCATAGAAATACATCATCTGTGAAAATTTCAACTGTCTAACTATCACAGTTCATAAGATACAGCCTGGTGACAGACGGACGGACAGCGAAGTCTCAGTAATAGGGTCCCGTTTTACCCTTTGGGTACGGAACCCTAAAAAATGAGCTTAGAAGATATTATGCTAAATTGGAGCAGAATAATAGAAAAAATAAAACGTAGGGCCTGATTCTGGTTGTCACCTCACTTTCGGTGACGTGACAGCTTATGGCTGAATTACCTGTTTAGTTTCTTATAAGAAAAATTCTTCGTTACTCAGCCATAAGCTGTCACGTCACGGAAAGTGAGGTGACAACCAGAATCAGGCCCGTATTATAATAAAAGAGTTAAAGGAAAATCAGATTTTAAAGATGGCGATAAAGTAAGGGTAAAAAATAATAAAATCTGGGAAAAGGGGTGCATAAAGGAAAAGCATACAACTCCGAGGTCTTATTATATCGAAAAGAGCGATGGAACTACATATGTACATATATTAAGAAGAAATTCACGTGTTCTTAGAAGACGATGAAGAGTTTCATTGCTGCCTCGCCTGGTGATTTCGTCGAAAAAAAAGAGAGGAAAAGCAATGTAAGGAGTATATTCGAATATATAAATTCAAATAAGAAATGTAAAGAGTCTCTTCTAATAAATTAATTCAAATGCATTTGACAGTTGAAACTGAAACTAAAGTTGTAAACAGTAACTATGTATGCATATGAATTTGAAAGTATAATTTATAGGTAGCAATGAATTACATATATGAGGAATTAAATGAGCTCTTAACTGTAATAGATAAAAGGTTTAGGAAAATATTGTAATATTGAATAGGCACTTGAAACACGGAGCCATGAATTAGAAATCAAATTAATATTTAAATTTAACCATCGTTAATAAATTAAAGAGGGAGGTGTAGCATTTAAGAATAACTGAATAAGTTGATTATATAAGTGAATAGTAAGCACATACATAAGTATGTATAGCTGTGAGATCAGTAATCGTTTAGGCTAAGTTCAGAAGTTGCGTAGGCAGTTAGTTGCTAAGTACAAGCTGTGGAATAAAGTCTTGGATAACTCAGAGTGCGTTTTGCTCGGTATAATAAAACCAATTTCATTACAGTAATTGATATTTTCGTGCACTTTTATGGCTAAAGCTTTTCCCTTTATTGAAGTTTCACAGATATACATAGTAGCTTATAATGAATTTCCACGGGTTTTTTATTCCCATAATCATAAATAAACATCGAATTTGATGTTTTTCTTTTTGAGGAAAATACTCCGATCTTTTTTATGGATTTATTTTTATTTTATTTGCTCGACGTTTCGGGTCCTATTGCGAAAACCTTCATCAGGAGCTCTATTAATATAACAAAAATTTAACAATTTAACAAAAAACATTAATTTTAAAATTTACCTTTTTTATAAAAAATTTGTTTTATATATATTATTATATCACAAAAAAGAAACACAACTTTCAAACATCTTAACAGGAACAAGCAATGTGAAATGTCGACGGTGGAAAAACGTTATTTAGCAGATTCATCTATGATTTGGTTGTATGTATCAATCATGTTGTGTTACGGTTTTTAATTTGCTTATGATGTGTTTGTATTCTTTACTAATGAGTGCTGTGTCTGTTTTTAAATTTATGAGATTATCTTTGTTCATATACATATATGTAGCATGCTTCCTTCATTTCGCGTTTTTTCCTATTTTTCTCTGTGTCAATAATTTTAGCACAGTCGAAAGAGAAAATGTGTCCTGTGGTCAAGGTGTGCGATGCTAATGCAGATTTTGATTGTTGTCCATTTATATACCCTTTATGCTGTGATAGTCTAATTTTTAATTTTTTCCTTAAGAAATATGTAGGCGATATAATATGTGCAATACCTCGAGGCTCAGAGACAGGCTTTATCGATATTTTCAACAGCATACATCACCGTTTTAACTTCACTATAGAGACAGAAATAAACAACAGCATACCTTTTCTAGACATGAGGCTAATAAGGACCAAAAATCAACAAATAATCACAGACTGGTACTGTAAACCATGCAGCTCAAACAAGATCTTGAACTACTACTCAAATCATCCACATAACAATAAAATAAACATGAATCTGCTAAATAACGATTTTCCACCGTCGACATTTCACATTGCTTGTTCCTGTTAAAATATTTGAAAGTTGTGTTTCTTTTTTGTGATATAATAATATATATGTATAAAACAAATTTTTCATAAAAAAGGTAAATTTTAAAATTAATGTTTTTTGTTAAATTGTTAAATTTTCGTTATATTAATATAGCTCCTGATGAAGAATTTCGCAATAGGACCCGAGACGTCGAGCAAATAAAATAAAAATAAATCCATAAAAAAGATCAGAGTATTTTCGTCAAAAATAAAAACACCAAACTCGAAGATTTCTTGCCCGATCATAAAGAACAGAATTAATAAGTATAAATAAAAATATTTGTTTTCCTTCAGAGCTAGGTACTCTTCCTATCTCCAATCTCTTCAAATTCGATTATTTCATCCAATGTACTGTTAGGCCGGCCATACACGTTACGGTATACCGGAGAGGTATACCTGCGCAGCTATACCTCTCCGGTATACCTGTACAGCCGAGAGCTCACACACGTTACGGTAAATCGGATGGGTGAAAGATTTCTACAGCAGAGAAATGGCGAGCGAACAAGATGACATGATTGCTTTGGTGGGTTTGTTATTGGTTATGAACAGTAAAAAAAATTCTGTCATAAGCGGCCTCTCTCACATCACAGTCATGGTACTCCTTGCTCTTAATTCGCCACAAACAGGGTTCTGATCTGTAAATTTCAAGGAATTCCTCTAGAATTCGGTTCCCTTTTCGGACAGCCATGATGACGTAAACACTGCAAAACAATAAAATGTCAACAATAGAAGACGAGTGGCGCGCGATTGCAAAGAACGCGAAGCTTTCTAGTCGGAGTATTCGCCACAACTGACTCAAACCTGTCCAGGTATACCGGACGGCCCACACACACGCTCAGGTGAGCAAACCTGCGCGGGTAAAAAGAATTGAAATTCGATTCTTCTCCGGTCTCCTGCGCAGGTCGTTTTACCTGTCCAGGTTTACCTGAAGTGGCTCGCACACACGCTCCGGTATACCTGAACAGGTCAGCTGCGCAGGTATACCTCTCCGGTAAACCGTAACGTGTATGGCCGGCCTTATAGACTAAGTCTCTCCTTATTGCTATTTTATCAAAAACTAGCATAGCTTCTTTTGATAAATTGTCGAAATTTGAAGCAAAAATTTTCAAGGCTTGTGTAACTTCATTATTAAAATCTGGCCTGACATATTTAACTGGTTGCCACCGCCGTAGCGAGCTAACTGAAGGAAGTTGAAATCCTAGTACATCGCGCATAAAATTACAAGCGGAGGGTGACTTGTGGTGAATACTTTGAGCTAAAGTTTTTTGCTTATCAGGCCATTTTTCAGATTTAGGTATATTGGAATTTCCTGTTATTAACATTTGTGAAAATGCTTTTGAGTTCTCGTTTATATTTTTTAAATTATCAAGCGGAATCTTTGATGCTAATTTTACACTAAAAAACTCATTACCTAGAATTATTTTTTTTTATACTATCTTCTCCTTTTTTTAATGAATTTCAATTCATTTGAAATCTTTTAAAATTTGCGCAATAAATTACTATATGTACATATATTCGACGATAATAATCAACATTTTGCGCCGACTTTAAGCATGAATTACATAAAGCCGGTAAAGATTCATCTTCCTGATTTTGAAAATACAAGGGTTGTTATATTTCCATCAATTCATTGATTAAAAGTTCGGATGGTAGTTCTCCTTTTTGGGATCGTTCATAAGTTTTTCCACTAAAATTTATTGCTAAATTTACATCATTTTCATTTGTGTCAGCAATTGAATATTCGTGCATTTTTTCTAATGGGGTAGCTTTTTTTTTTTTAGCTTTTTCTTTCCCGCAGATCTGTCTGAAAAGTGATTATGGCAGATATAAGGATTTTGCCTCGGTGGAACAGACAAGTGACAAGCTCGCATCCACTCATCAAATTTATCTGTACCCTCTTTGGGAAATCAAAAAAAAAAAATAAGCATTTCGGTCGTTTTTTTAGAAATCTTACAATCAGGTACATAACAAACAACTCCCCACACCTATAACAGAAAGATTAAAATTCTATTATTTTAACTCCAATAGAACCAAACTTATGTTTAATTGCTTATATCGAGACCCACTTATGAAAATTATTTTGGAAAAATGCAAAAACCAAAAACCAACGACTATACCAAAACGCATTCAAATGTAAATTTGAACAAATTTCTTCTGAGTGCACCGTCTTTCTGTTATTAGTTGGTCTATGGTTGCATGTTTCGCATGATAAGTGCATAATTTATACAGAGTCTTGCGTATGCCAATCGATTCTACATATTTTACTAATTTGATTTTGTGTTTTGCTTTCATCTCATTTAATATAATATTATTATAGTTTGTATATGTAGTGTATAAGTAGTAATGATATTAATATACAGTTGTGCGCAGTAGTTTAAGAAATTCATTGATTTTTTCAACATTTCACCTTTAAGAATCTCAATTTTAATAGATAGTAAACTTTTATTAGACTTTAAAACAACAGAGAAGTTTTTTAAAAAAATATTATTATACCTACTTAAAGTGAACTATAAAAACTCTTAAGTAATTTTTAATAAAAGTCGGCTGCGAAAAAATTAAGATCACCTAGATGTCCAAATTATTTGATAATTCTATAGTGATTAAATAAGAATAAAATCAGTTGTAAACTCTATGAAGTGGTAACGTCGAGTACTTTAATTTTGAATTGGCTATAATACCTATTTCCTGTGAAGTGAAATTGTAAATATTACTCAGAGTCCATGGGAAACAGCAAATAATTCCAACAGGTAACATAATAGCAGAAAGATGAAACAATATTTTAACATATTGTAGAATAGGGGATATTAAAAAATAGTTCAAAAATTAGCAATTTAACAGTCACCGCACTATGTAGTAGTACAGGACGAATTACATTTGTTAAAGATGCATATCTTCCAACTTACACCTTCTGATGTTGCTTTTTGAAAAGCTTTTCCTTCAGCCCGGTATGCTGTTGCCAAGAATTTTCTTGGCCTATACAAAACACATGTAAAAAAACGCTCAAGGAATTTTTTTCCGTTCTGGTTTCAAAGTGGTATGCTGTTCGCAAAGAATCGGCCAAGGAAAACTTAGTTCTAATTTCACAACCAGTTGGTGCTGTTCACCCAGAAGCCAAATTTCCTTCAAGGAATAAGGTTCCGAACACATATTCCTTGAGGTAAAAATGACAGTTCGTCTGGAAGATATATAAATTTACGAAATGGAAGGTGGAGAATACGTGGATTTCGATATCTCCGTAAATTTAATTAATTCTTTGACAGATTACAAGTTGTCAAAATTCCTTGACCTAGTGTCATAGGAGCCCTAAAATTACTACAAATTACCTTGTGATTAGATTACTTTCGGGTAACCAGCTATGAATATTATTCATAACTTTAGCCGTCAAAACGCTTTTTCCACTTCCTGCAGAGCCGACAACAACAAGAGGCAATGGCGAGGCTCCAGTAATGTAGCTATTAAAAATATATTTTAATGAAAATGGATAAGGTAACGCAATAAAATACAATACCTTTTAATTTTCTCAAGTGCTGGAAAGTTTGCGCAGTTTTGAGCGAAAATTTTAGAATGCTGACTTACAGCTTCCACTTCATTTAGCAGTCTTTTGTCAACTCCAAAAGTGCAATTTGGGATTGTGAATTTAGTTGTGTGTTCATCCACTATTCCGTCCACAACAGAATTTATTAAGCTTTCTAGTATAGCAGCCAATTGATCATCTTGAAATTGAATCGTTGGGGGTATTCGAATAAGATTTTTTTCGGAAAGCTGACTTTTTAAATCTGAATGAATGTTGGCTAACCTTCTATTCATTTCAAGATCAAGAAGAGTTGGGTTTTCTTGAAGTTTCGGTTGAAGGTTGCCCGTCTGAATCCAAATACATCTTTTTGCTAACTCTTGGCTAATAAGAATTGTATTATTTATTTCTTGCTCCACGACTGTACTCAAATAAGAGTCTTTAAGTTCTTTTGAGAAAACATCCACTAAGTATTCCAACAACGTCAGTAATTCCATATTGGACTCCTCGGGGTTTTTGAGCGCATCCTGCGTTTTCAGCCGAAAGCAAGGTGGCTGTGCTCTATTATCCAAAATATACCACTTTTCCAATAAACTTTTTACAGAGTTTTCTGCCGGTCCTACCGCTGTTGTAAAATCGTGACTTTCTACAGTTAGCGGTAGTAAAGATGTGCCCAAAGATGCTCCTAAGAATAAAATCGGAATTACGTAAGAACATTTGGTATGCCTGGATATTTCTGCCAAACAATTTGCTGCTTCTTCATGACCACCTTGGGCTTCCAATGGGCTCTGGGTCCACTGTTCAACATTTACTTGATTTAAATTCAAATTTTCATTGCTTGTGGTATGACAGTCTGATATAAGAAGTTCAAACCCACGGTAAGCACAACGCTCCTGGAGTACCGGATATATACTATGTAAAACTGATCTTTCTAATTTATGAGCACCATCTGCTGCTAAAACGTACAGGACGATTTTCTTGTCATTCTCGATTCTTCTACTGTTTATGGGCTTTCCTTGTAGCGAAGTCAAACTTGGAGGAAGGAAATTCATTGCCGGAATATCACAGGGAGCATTTGTTGTGTGTGGCGTATTCGAAACGGAATCTGTAAAAGTAATTCTTTTAAAGTTTATCGTAAATTAATATATTCGTAGCGACCACTTAGACTTGTTAGTTGCACTACGGACTGGGGTCTCGGTTGCCATGTTTTAGAAACGTTGCCATCTGTAGGAGAATTTGTTGCTATTGATGTATTTTGGCCTGTAGACAAGTCTGATATCGGCTCAGGATCTGCCAACGGAGCCTCCTTATCAAGTTTTTCAACTTCGGATTCAATTTGTTTTTTCTCAGCCAGTTGATAAGAAGGTGACCTAAAAGCGTACAAAAGAATAAAAGCACCTTAAAATAATTGAAAATTCTGAATTCTAATGAAACTTAAAAGAACTACACGTCGAACAAAATATGTACAAACATCCAAAATGTCATGAAGCTCAAATTAGCGTCAGGTGGTGGCTAAATTTGAGAACGCTTTAATAAATTTCAAAAAAAATACCCAGAATTGACCATCATATCTTTTTGAAAAATAAGCCCTCTCGAAACGGGTAAATACTACTTTCCATAATTTTTAGCTCATTAAGACGGACGAAATAAAATAGAAACAATGTTGATCCCCCTCGATTAAATAAGTCGACAAAATAATAGAAATATCTAACCTCAATTATACCTCTTATTTGAGGTCTCGAAAGCCAAACTTCGTTAACAAAATATGGATCTTTTGAAATACGAGTATTGTATGAATTGTGAAATTCCGGACTTTATAATTTAATAAAGCACAATTCAGTTAGTTTGTAATTATTATTGTTTTAATTCATTTAGTAATTATACATACATAATTCACAGCTTTCAATGGCACTTAAAAAAAAATATATATTAAAATTTGAAATGCATCAAAATCGCCTCGATGCACAATTAAGCTTCAGAGACTTCTACGGTGAATTGTGCATCGATTAGGTTTTGATGCATTTTTGAATTCGCCCAAAATTCCTTCGCCAAACAGAATTTTGACAATAGGTCAAGCCATTGTGACAACTTGTCATTTGTCAAATAATTAATTAAATTTACGAGGATATCACTGACATATGGACATGGACTACTCGTCCCATGCAAAATGCCTATATCACATTTTTGGAGCATTACTCAGTTTTAGTTACATAAGCCCATCAAGTAATTACACCAAAAATTGGTAAATACTTAGTTTTATATCTTAAGTGCCTTAAAAGGAATGCAAACATGAAATTACGTCAATTTGAGATACAATTGAATTTCACACAATTTCTAATTTTTCGGCCTAAGTTACAAATTAAAATATTTAGAACAAAAACTATAAAAAACCCAGGTGGCGTGATGCGGTGAATTAATTCGAATTTAATTGCATCTATGTTCTTTTACTGCAGCTAAAATTAAATGGGGATTATAGCAAGAGTACAGAAGAGCTCTAATTATGATTTTTGAGTTTTTAAAACAGTTATCTACTGATGTAAACCGCATGAGAATTTTTCAATGAAAAATGTGTTATTCCAGAAACTTCTTACTGCGAAATTATTTGAAATTTGATTGTAGGCGAGGGTGGCAAACACCCGGATAAAAATGCCCTATTTTGTTCCCGAGGTGAACATATTTATTTTTACCATACCACCGCCGAAAGCTTGAATTTTCTCCCTGTTTTAAAGGAATTTTGTTTTACACCGAGGGAACAAAATAGGATATTTGTAACCGGTTCCCAAGGTAAAAAAAGTGGCATTTTACTCCCGCAAAACAGGGCAAAAATACGAACTTTCGACGGTGGTATGGGAAAAAAATATTTTCGTCGTCAGCATATCATAAGAATGTTTGAGTGTTTTGAGCACCTAGACAAGTCATTTATATAAATAATGAATAAAACTGGTTCAAGATAGCTACTCGGAGGCGCACCAGTGGTGTAAACTACATATCTCGTTGGACAACGATTCAGGGAATGATACCCTTTGAGTGCAACCTGATACGTCAGAACCAACCCAGTTCACAAACAACTGTGGAAACCTGCGTGTAGTGAGCTTATAGATTAGAATGTCATGACTAATCGATCAAATGCTTTGCTAAAATCTGTAAAAATACAGTCAACCTATTTACCAGTTTCTAAGGCAGACACACACAAATTCGAGAACTCGAGAAGGTGAGTCGATGTCTATTTGGTTCTTCAAAAACCATGCTGGAAAAAGCCTAAGAATGGTTTACAGTGCAAGCATAGAGCATTTTAAATAAGAGCGTCGAATATTTTTGCAACAGCGCACAATTTTGCAACTGGTCTATAATTAGAATTGTCGGTCTTGTTACCCTTTTTGTGCAAAGGGATAATAAACTAGGATTTCCATGATACGGGAAAAAACACCATAAGAGATAGATAAATTAAATAAATAATACAAAACACTAACGAAAGAATTGGAACATTTTTTAAAAAGATCAGAACCACAGGAAAAAATATCAGCCAAGCCGGTCAAGTGTCGCGTAACTGCGTTTTAGTCAATAAATAGATCCTTCCATCTTAAAGAAATCGGCGAAAAGATTGGCAATAATCAGAGGATCGCCTTTCTCTGATTCCCCAAGCCTCAACAATGAAGGGTACCCGTCAATATAATTCGAATACGCATTTTCGATGCTCGCGATAAACCGATCGCGTAAATCAAAATAAACCAGGAATTTCTTCACACTCACCGAGACACCGAATCTTTTCTAGGCTTCAGTTTTTATTACAGGTTCTTAAGATATCTTAACGAGTTATTTATCCATGGGGTACCCGAGGAAGGATTACTCGACCTGCACCTAGGGAAGCATAAAGGAAAGCAGGCGGATAACATTTTATAAAAAACCTCGACCGCAGCATCGATGCCTCGTTCAAAAAGCACATTATTCCAATCACAATTAGCTAATAAACTATTCAGTCTTGTGTAATTAGTCTTCTTAAAATTAAAACAAACATTTAATGCTGACGTGGAAGTCATCACGGGGTCAAAAGAAAGCGCAACATGTAGAGCCGAATAATGAGATGATTTAGGAAGCAAGGTCTTACCAGAGTGCAACCAGGATCAGAGCTAAATACCAAATCCAGGAATCTTTCAGATTCGTTGGCAACCTTAGAACAATCTAAAAGAAGTGAGGCCGTCGGTGAATGAAACGTGAAGAGCTGATGTATATGCGAATAAAAGTTCACTGTCGTTCAAAGACTTCCAATTAATGGAAGGCAAATTAAAGTCGCCGACTAATAGCACGTCGTCGAACTGGTGCAAGGAAGAGCCTGAAAACTCATCAAAGCATTATAGGAAATGCTATCAGACCCGGTGGAATATATGCTGTTAGTATTAGCACAATCTTTTGTAGTAGCTTTAAAGTAAGACCCAGTAATTCCAAGTTGTCTGGGTTTGGAAATTCGGTGAACGGAATATCACGGCGGACGGCACACAAAACGCCACCTCCCACCGGGGCATTCAAAGCGGAAGCGTGATGATCACGGCGGAATGTCAAATAATCGGCTCCAAAGAGCGCGGCGTCAGTGAAGGAACCGCACAACCATGTCTCGGTTAAACAAAGTGCATCGAAATAGAAATATAAGGTGTTTAAATAAAGATTGGTAGTTTTGGAACGGAGTCCAGTTACATTTGAACAGTAGATGTTGATTTGGCTGATTCGTTTTTTGAAACCTTAGCAATATTATCAAAACGACGTTTTGGAACGAATTCATGGGTGATGGCTCCCCTCTGTCAGATTCGGGGTCAACAGCGACCGAGAAAATCTCCTCCGGAATAAACACCTTAAATGAAACACAAAAAGTGCGACCCTCTTTGCCGGGTGGCGGGCCAATCCTCCTACAGGCAAGCACATCCCACGAAATGCCAGATCGTGAGGAAATAAGGCCAAGGATGTCCGATTCAGTGCTGTCAGGATGAACCCTGGAGATGAAAAGGTATTTTGGGAGTCTTACCGGTCACAGTAACCGGGCCGCTGGCTGCCAGCACCCACAGAAGGCCGGATGATTGAATCAATAGCATCAGGGGGTGATGAGATTGACGTAGCGTTGTCTCCGCCAGCTGCACGCCAACACCTTCTGCTCCTACGCCTGCGAGGAGCGCTACGTTCAGCAGAAAGTCTCTGAACCGAAGTATGCTGACTGCTCAAATGAAACGAAGCACATTGCCCGGCATCATCAATAACAACAGTTGGGATCGGAGACACAGCCAATGATACCTAGGCGACGACAAGTCTCTGATGTAGTACCGTTGGAGATTCCTTACCGGTATAGTAGCGGCGTTAGGGTAGGGCGCGGTTGGGCGACCGCCCAGGGCGCCAGATTTGAAGGGGCCCTTTATATCCCTTTATATCCATTTGTTCATTGAGCGAGTCCTACTTACTAGTAAATTCCCTAAATCTAGCTACAAATTCGTTATGATGGCAACACTAGAATGGAATGCAGTGTTCGGTCGGAGCACTGCTGTTCATTTTACCGGGAATCCGGGAATAGACAAAATAAATTATCTATCTCTTTTTAACATTTTTGTTTTGGCGTTATTTTTGACGAAGGGGGACACGCTCAGCTCATTCAGAATTATTTTAAAACAAACAGACGTAGTAATCAGATGACTACCGAGTGACATTAGTTTAATCTAAAAAGTTGAAATATACATAGTGTAAAAGTAGGTATTTGTTTTTTACCGGATTATTTAATTTGGTCAGCACAAATTTACATATTATTTAACTATCTATACTTAGTATAATAAAGAGGTAACATTTAGTCTCCTTGCTTAAGAGCGTTATTACGAAGTTTTACCGCAATTTATTTATTTTTACAAATGGTTGGACTTATAGAGATTTAATTTGTCGCAGATTTTTTTTGAAATTGTATTATAGTAATTTATTGATTAGTACAAAATGTCTTATCAGGTTGATCCTGTCAAAAAAAAAACCATCAGGGTCAAAATATAAAAAACGGAAAGCCGAAAAAGAAAAGGAATTTCAAAAAACAAAAAAATTTATGAATATAGATAAATATATTACAACAAAAAATCAAGACCTGAAGGTGGCATCTACATCTGGAATAAAAACGGGTGTATCGGTAGCGGAGCCTCTGTCTGACAAGTCAGATCAGGTAGCTGTTGAAGAGTTTGTGGAAGAAGTTTCCCGAAGTGATGAGACAGGTTGTGCTACAATTACAGATGTTGCTCAGGATGACGCCATTGGTGATGTACAACAAGTACAAGTTCTAGATGACGTTAGTACTGTTGTCACGAATATATCGGATCCAGCCACTTGGCCACTCACTCGGAATAGCAAAACTATTGATCATATAATAGCTACTGGTCCAGTGCAAACTCACGTTGATAATTATCCAAAGAATGACACAGCGCGACATTTCTCTAATTCCCATTTCATAAAAAAACTTTCAAACAATGAAACAATTCAGCGTCGCTGGTTAATATACTCCGTTTCTGAAGATCGCGTTTATTGTTTTTGTTGCCGGCTATTTGATAGTAGCTCGACGTCAAGTTTAGTATCTGAAGGATATAACAACTGGAAACACTTGTCTGAAATGTTAAAAATTCATGAGAATAGCACTTCTCATAAAAAGTTTTACCTTTCATGGATTGATGCTGAACTACGATTAAAAACAGGAAAAACAATAGATTGCCAAGAACAACATTTGATTAGAAAGGAAACTACAAGATGCAATAATGTTTTGTCTAGATTGATGCATATTACACTTTATTTAGCTGAAAACAATAGGCGTTCAGAGGAACTTCAGACAAGCTATATACGCCACATAACGGGAAGTTCTTGGGCTTAGTACAACTACTAGCCAAATTTAATCCAGTTATGCAGGAGCACTTGCGATTAGCTATGAAGGGTGATGTTTCAGACCATTACTGCGGAAAAGACATTCAAAATAAATTGATAGAGCTGATGGGTGAAAAAGTGAAGTCAGAAATCATATCACGTGCAAAGAAATCAAAATATTATTCAGTTATAGCTGACTGCACCCCGGACATTAGTCATGTAGAACAACTTTCACTAACAATACGATTTGTTGACTTATCATCAGGTGACGATAAAATATCAATAAAAGAGCATTTCATAGAATTTATACCTGTCAATAAGTCGACTGGTGAAAGATTGACTGAAGTTATTATTAATGTTTTAAATAAACACGGACTGGAATTGAATAATTGTAGGGGTCAGGGTTATGACAATGGGGCGAATATGAAAGGAAAAAATATTGGGGTTCAAAGGAAAATTCTGGACCTAAATCCCTTAGCTATTTATGTACCGTGTGGCTATCATAGCTACAATCTTGTACTATGCGATGCCGTTAAGTCGTCCGTAAAATCAGTCACTTTGTTCGGGGTACTTCAGAGGTTGTTCACATTGTTTTCAGCTTCTGTTTATCGATGGAAAATTCTAACCGATCACTTGGGATTATATACTATAAAAAAGCTCAGTGACACACGTTGGGAAGCAAGATTAAGCAGTGTTAAAGCAGTCCGTTATCAAATTAGTGCCATTCATGACGCTTTAATTACTTTGGCTATTGAAACTCAGAAAACTGATGTTCAAGTCTCTCATGAGGCTACTACTCTAGCCGAACAGTTAAAAGATTTCAACTTCTTATTTTCATTGGTTGTTTGATATGATATACTTCTTCAAATAAATGTCATGAATAAATCTCTACAATCAATAGACATGGATCTCGGTAAATGCACAGAAATGTTGAAAAAATTCTGCGCTTTCTTGGAAGAATATAGAAATACAGACTTCAAAAGCACCATTTTAACTGCGAAGGAGTTGGCTGAAGAACTAGAAATTGAACCTGTATTTAGAGCGACAACAAGTATTCGACGTGTTACGCCAAGCTGGTGAAACTGCTTGCGATGAGCCTATAACTTCTCCAGAAACGAAATTTGAAGTTGAATTTTCCAACTGTCTTTTGGACACTACCATAAATTCACTCAATGAAAGATTTGAACAGTTAAATGAATACTCGGAACCTTGGTCTTTTTTGCACAATATAAGAAAGATTCCGGAAAAACCAGAACTTCTTAAACTCTGTAGTGATCTCCAATTGAAATTAACTGTAGACTCTAAATCAGATATAGATGGTTGTATGTTGTGCGATGAACTCATAAGTCTAAAATCTTTTTTGCCTCATCAGAATGTGGTTACTCCTGTCTTTATTTTAAATTTTATCAAAGATCGCAACTTACAAGAGCTGTATCCAAATGTATGGATAGCATTGCGACTATTGATCACTATACCTATAACTGTGGCTAGTGGGGAAAGGAGTTTTTCAGCTTAAGCTGATAAGAACTGATCTGCAATCGACAATATCTCAATCTAGATTCACAAACTTAGCAACTTTGTCAATCGAAAATGAAATTGCTGAAAACATAGACTTTGATGTCTTAATAAAAGAGTTTGCCGATAGAAAGGCTAGAAAAGTAAAATTTTACTAGTTTCTTTAATAAATGGTTATTTCATTATATCCCTTGCCTTTCTTTCGTATGGGTTTCAATGGCAGATAGAGTTCGCCGTAGAAATCTCGCCCAGGGCGCTAGTAGTGCTAAAACCGGCACTGGCGGTATCCGTAGGAGACTGAGTAACTTCACAAGGGGCGCGATAGGTGAGATAGATACGCACTCAAGCGCCGCAGTAGAAAAACGCACAGAAAGGGATCCTATGTCCGCAGCGATACTGTCCATCACCTCAGAGTTAGCAAAGATTGCAGCTGACCTAAAACCAAGGTCGTTTTTTACTTGTCTCATGCTGCGCCGGATATCCTCCAAAACCGGCATAACACCTACCGGCAAATCAGAACCAGCGATGGAAGAGTGCAGATCAGGAACTGAGTACGACATGACCACAAGTTTAGAGCTCATGAGACCTTTGAAGAAGTTCAGCTGAATTATCCTCCGCAGCGGAAGCGGTGTTGAGAATTTTGTCAACCTTAGTGTTGAGTGAGGCCAGGTCCTCCACCACAATCTGTACCCTGACCCAACCGGAAAGAATACAGTTTGCTGGTCACTAAAGCTTATTCGTTGGAGATAAATTCGGCAATAGTATTCATCATTCGAAGGACGTGACAGGGCTTGATCTCCGAGCAATCGGTGCATGTTTTAGGTTCAGGAGCTGTCTGCTGCCGTGTATCACGCCGGATACAAGAAACAAAAAAACTATTGCAAATCCCATCACACTTAATTAATTCGCCCACGATTCTTCCATTACACACCTTATACAGGCACCCATCGTAAGTGGCATACTACTTAATTGAGAAAAAGTTTATTAAAGTCGGGACAGCACTCTAGTATAACAGTTGATCAGTCAAAAGTTTGAAATGGACAGAGAGATGAACGATTTTAGAAAGGGTCTGGTTGGTGTCTTGGCTGGGCTAAACTTTAAAAAGCTTAAGGAGGAGAAAAGATCATAAAACAGTATATACAGTCATACTCCTCACAATGATGATATTACTACGTGGGGAAATAAATTCCAAGTCCAAAGGTCAATCACCGAACGAAATTTGAAATATCACAGTTCATAATAAAAGACAGGATGAGGCATATAATTTGTTATTAAAGATGGGCACCTCGAGCTACTGACAATGCCAGCGATTACAAGGCACAAACAACTAAGCAGCAGATACTACGTAAAAAGTAAGGCAAACAACGCGGCCACCACTATGGGAGGAAAAGTCCGAGCACCAAACGAATTCAAATCAAAAATATAGGCAGCAATCAAAAAAGTCACAAAAATAATATCACAGTTCTAAAAAGCGATAAATAAGACACAATCCAGAAAAAAATAATGACCAAGAACAGCAGGAACCGAGAAATCAAACAAAGAATTAAATTCAAACAGCCAAGCTCACAACCGATCCGTCAGACATCCTCTCTCTGTCTATGAATTACGATATCTCTCAATTGGATTGAGGATAATACGGCGTAGTTCTGTTTTTATTAGTGCCAAGTCACAGGTTATCTGAAGAGACGGTCAATAATTGTAAGACAATATTGATATCCCTTTACGTTCGGCAAAAAGATTATATCTATGTGCATGTGGTTGAATCTGTCATCAGGAACCTTGATATATGCAAGTGTCAACTTGTTGTAACGGTCAGCTTTAGATTTCTGACATAGCAAACACTCACGAATCGATCTTACACTGTTCTTGCGCATATCAGTCCAAACGAATTTTTGTCTGAGTCGTCGAGAGGTACTCTTCACACTAGGATACGATGGTCCATGAATTAAATTGAAAGCAATCCTGCGAAGAGACTGCGGGAAGTAAGGACGAATTAAATCAGACGGCTCGTCACCATAAATTTCCTCGTTCGTTTCTATTTTATGTTTCGCAGCCTTAATGAATTTGAATTCCGAATCAGATCCCCCCATTCCTCATCAACCTGTTGAGCTTGTTGAATGATCTGTGGGCTGAGTATGGTTGGTATGCTTATAGTATTGACGCGTGATAGCCCGTCTGCAACCAAGTTTTCGTTACCCTTTACATGTCAGTTAGAAACTGACTGATATAGTCAAGTTGTGTGAGTTTCCGTTCCGAAGCCTCCTCCATATTTTATTTAAATGCATACATAAATGATTTATGGTCAGTTTTGATTATGAATTGACGACAGTCGCGTAGGTACTGGAAGTGTTTGCTGCCCCCGAAAATTGTAAGCAACTCACGGTCATACATAGGTAACATAGGTGCTATATTTGCGTTCTGTATCAGTGAGCTTTCGAGAGAAGTGATCAATTGGTCTCTAAATGTCGCTCTCCAGTTGATCGAGTGTTGTTTCGATGCCAGACGAAGAAGCTAAAAGTGCCAAAAGCACTGTGAGTGAAAGAAAAGCAAATCTGATTGTTGTAGTTCATAAATAAATCATTTATTTACACCCTTCAAAAACCTTATCACTGCTTTTGATCCAGATGACTTCCGACTTGTCGTCTTTCTTGGAGTTTATGAGGTACTTGTTGAGAGGTAATTGTAGTTGAGCTGCCTCGGGAATGCATCACCGATAATAGTTTAGCATTCCTAAAAACCTTTGTAACTCCTAAACTGTCTCAGGTTTTAGGTAGTTATGGATTTTGTTGAGTCTTTCCAAACGTTGGTGCAAAACCTTCTGAAGTTATTGAGAATCCTAAAAAATTCACAAGACTTTTTGTATGTGTGCTCTGTGCTCCTGCACGCTATCAGACATGACCAATATGTCGTCTATATATAATACATATACAAATACGAAACTCAAATCTCGAAACACCGAACCTATAAATCGTTGAAATATCTGTATGGCGTTACGATATAGTCGTAGAGGCCCTGACGAGTGGTTATTGCCATCTTATGAATTTGTGCATGGAGATACGCTCTATACAGATGCAGCGTAAAAAAATGTGTCTTACTGTTGAGCAATGGAAACAAAGTTTGTATCTGGGGTGGTGCATATTTACCTGGTTGATGTTTAATTTCCAGTTTTGCTTCTGCTGCCTTAACACCAACAAGCTTTCGATGTCTCGTAGTTACCGGAGATCTTGTAGTGATAATTCGATGAGTATGATTGGATTTATTTAATGCTGCACCGCCCACTGGTCTGGTGATTTCAATGTATTCTAGTAGAATATTCGAGAATGGTGTTGTAGGATTGAGTGTTGAAATGACGTAATGTGATGTCTTCAACACTTCGCCCCTTCGAGGTAAACTTTTTTGTTGCGTTTATTAATTGTTAATTCTTGAGATCAATTAATAGGTTATGATGTAAGAGAAAGTCGGCACCAATTATTGCCACTTGCACATCGGCAATAATGAAGGGCCACGAGAAGCTTCGTCCAGGTTGAGAGTTTTTGTGCCATAGGTTTGAATTCTTGATGCATTGACTGCGTAAAGAACTTGGTCCCTACGATCATTAGGGTGTTTGAATTCAGATGTTGGTATGATTGAGACGATTGATCCAGAATCCACAAGAAATTTGGAATGCTCCAGCTTTGCTCCATACTTTCTGACTTTCAACACTTCTCGTGTTTGAATTAATAATGTTGGTACTACTGACGGTAATCGAACATGGTGCTTATTCAGTTTCTTCGTTATTGGATATATTTTTATTTACGAATAGTTCTTTAAATGAGAAATAGCTTTCTTTTCCAGATTTATAGTAATAAAAAAAAAAATTATCTATCTTTTATTTATTTATAGTAAAAAAATTATCTAGAATCCAGGTAAATATTTAGCAGCTGAGAAAACTTCAATAATTAAAAAAAAAAATTTTCATTTTATTTTGAGTATCGCGTATCGCCTGTTTAGCCACACTAAAGAGATTTATTTGGGGTTCCGAGTTGAAACTCCGACCACTTTTTGGACTTGTCAACTTCGGTGAACGAGCATGTATTCTCAAAATCAAACAATAGGTGTAATAAGAACAAATTTACTAAAAACTAAAAAACTAAAATTAACAAGTATTACTTAAACTAAACAAAGGAAGCAGACACTTAGAATAAAAAGATGGGAAGGGCTAACAACGAAGGGGAGATGAAGATTAGGAAGGGGGATCAGCCTTGTGGAGGGCCTGCCTAAGGGAGGTTTTGTTTACGTGAAAGTCAAAGGGGATGGAATTATTGACTTTACGAAGCATTCGTGTAAAGGGTTCGAAGTGACCATAGTTGGTGCGGCGACTGGAAAGACTACAGAGCGGGAAGGATCTTACATTGCGGGGGTTTGTATAAAGGGATATGTTATGTAAGAGATCAGGACAATCAATGGACCCGGTTACGACTTGGTGGACAAAGATAATATCAGCGACGTCGCGACGGTTTGATAGAGGTTGGGGGTTAATGAGTTCGCTATCACAGATAACGCCTAGATCCCGTAAGAAGCTTACAGAAGGAATAGTTTCTCCAGAGAGAAAATACAATCGAGGGGTGGAGGGAAGACGTTTGCGAGAATAAGTGATTGATTGGCATTTGGAAATGTTCAAGTCAAGAAAGTTTTTCTGACACCAAATTGAGAAGCTGAGGAGATTGTCTTGGAGGAGTAAAGAGTCAGTAACGTTGGTGATTCGTTTAAAGATCTTCATATCATCGGCGTAAGTTAGTAGATCTGAGTGTTTAATTACCAGCTCAGCATCGTTTATGGATAGTATGAAGATCAATGGACCAAGGTGACTGCCTTGAGGGACACCAGAATGGGATGCGAATGGTTTAGAGACGGCGGAGTCAAAACGAACCATGTATTGACGATTATCGAGGTAAGATTTGACCCAGGAAATAAAGCGGGGCTGGAAGGCAAAGATTTCAAGTTTGAGGACGATGATTTGATGGGAGATTTTGTCGAAGGCTTTGGTAAAGTCAGTTGCAATAACATCTGTGTATTCTCCATTTTGCATAGCTAAAAGGGTACGGGACACAAAAACTGTAAAGTTAGTAGTAGTGGATCTGCCTTTGACAAAACCGTGTTGGACTGGGGAAAGAATGGACCTACAGTGAAAGGACATGTAGTCGTAGATGAAGCGGTCGAAAAGTTTGGGGATGCAGGAAAGCTTAGCAATGGGGCGGTAATTTGAAATGTTGCTTTTAGAGCCTTTTTTGTGGATAGGGACAATGAAAGAATCTTTCCAAAGAGAGGAAAAAACACCCTCGGAAAGGGAAAGCGAGAAGAGGGTGGATAGGGTCAGGTGCTCCGAGCATTTCTTCAGAAGAATGGCGGGGATACTATCAGGGCCAGGATTGTGGTCTGATATGAAATGTATTATGTACTACAAATCAAACTAGTTGAAATCTATGTTTTCAGATCTTCTGAAATCAAATCTGAAGTCAAAATAACAAAATTGATTTGCAATTTCTCAGAATTCAGCAAAGATACTAAAAATATCGGATATTTTCCCATTATACAGTATACAATTGTTGAAAATGCAAAAGTACCAGTTATTATGGATAAAGCTATTTGAAATATATGTTTCTAGATCTGCTAAAATCAAATCTAAAGTCAGATATACCAAATTTTCTTTTTCTGCTGAGTTTGTGAGAGATATGTTGAAAAAATATGCTAAACCTTAAAACTTCAAATTATATTTTTGTATGATTAATTTTTTGAACTATGAAAAGTGATTCATATCGACATTGTTTTTCGTTTTCGCGTTTTCTTGGAATCGAACGTTCTTCTAAAGGATTTCTTTTACGTTTTATACCCTTCTGAACAACCGCTCTTTTTAGGCACCAGCAAAAATCGGCCATCATGTTGACTCCCCATCTTCCTTGATATCGCTTTTCCATTTCTTTTATATCTTGGTGAAAACGTTCACCTTGCTTTTGACTGAAATCGCCAAGATTAGGGGAAAAGTAATCCAAATGTGAATGAACAAAATGTAACTTGAGATTCATTAAACACCCTAATTTTTCATAGCTTTTAACTAGTTTATCTACAATCACTTTGTAATTATGACTTTTATTGTTGCCTAAAAAGTTTTCTATAACTTTTTTGAAACTGAGCCAAGCAGATTTTTCATCATCATTCATTGCATTAACGAATTTTTCATCCTTAAATAGGGTGCGTATTTCAGGCCCATTGAAAATTCCTTCTTTCAATTTACCATCCGATATATGAGGAAATTTACTCTGTAAAAATTGGATACATGTTCCTTCCTTGTTCAATGCTTTTACAAACTGCTTCATTAAACCACGTTTAATATGAAGAAGCGGAAGAATTTTTGTAAGTTCTACTAATGGTTCCTGCAGTATGTATGTATGTTATCAGACCCGGACTCCAATTTTTTTCTTTTAGGCCATTTAATTTTTTTATAGTTATTGCCTCTATCTCTGCTATTCCATAGACACAGGAAACAAGGATACTTTGTACATCCTAACTGCAGACCTAATATTATGGATATAATTTTGAGATCACCACAAATTTTCCAGTTATATTCTGCGTACTTTATTTTTTCTAAAACAATCTCCATATTTGAATATTCTTCTTTTATACTAATAGAGTGAGCGATAGGTACTGGGGCAAATTTATTTGAATTATGAAGTAATACGACCTTCAAACTTCGTGTGGAAGAATAAATAAATAACCTCCAATCTTCATCTTTGTAACAATTTGGTTTCAATTCATTCATCAATCCTTTAACGTCAGAACAGTATACTAAGTTTTCATCTTGTTTAAAGAATTTCCGAAACTGTTGATCTCTCGTTCGATAAAAGCTAACTTTAGTTTCTTTTTCTAACATATTGCATTTTTTCAAATTTGATGCTAATATTATAGTTCAGAAGCCTCTTTCGATAAGCATAGACTCCTAACTAGATCATTTAACTCTTTCTGTGAATATAGACGGACCGATTTGCTTTGGTCAAATGGAACATATTCATCATCATCTTGATACTCTTTGCTTGTTTCAGTATCTAATTCTTCTTGTTTATCTGAATTGTCATTCGTTGACAATTGGCTTACTGCTGAAACAAGTTCATTTAATATTTGTGCTAAGCTACTAGGACCTTCTTCATTTAACTGAGTAGACTCTTTACTTTGAAAAACGATGGATGCTTTAGTTGCGCAAGAAGCTTGAGGATATACAATTGTGGTACTCTTTGCTAAATTAATACCTTGTAAATTTGAAGAGCAAATATAGCAATCTTCTTTACGTTTTGGTTTACGCCATATCGTTGGTGTGCTATATTTATTTATAAGGTAATATTTCAAAAAATTTAAATTTAGAATATTGTTTCATTGTCTTTTGTTTTAATAACTGCGGACATTCGATCGGGGAGGGTGATTTTTCTTTACATTTTAACTAACTTTAAAAATGCCGTAACTTCTTGAAGTTCCACCAATAAGAAAGTCCGCACAAAACACAGGCCGAGAACAGCCGACTCATACGTAAAAACCAACTGACGCGCTAGTCGCTAATAGAACAGAAATCAGTGGAGTGTGTAATTGTCTATACAAATTAAATTATTATCATTGTAAAAATTGATAGGGTTATATTCTGATGGATAAAAAAAGGGCCTGTAATAACTCTTGAATTGTGTCCAAGGAGTCCTCTGTGTTTGAAAGGAATCATTGCTATGAAGAGCTATAATAGTAATGCAGGAAGACTTTTTTTCTGGTACCTGAAGTTTTTTTTGAATAACTATGACAGCATCTGTCAAATCGCCATCTAATAGCTCCTGTAATTAACTTCAGTCCAGCACAATTTTTACCAAGGAGCATTATACGCCAAAAGAAAAACCAAAATTGTTCAATTTTATACAGAGCAAAATATCGTTCGTACAGAGCAAAAAATCGTTCGAAAAAAGTGCCAACACCGAAGACAATCAGACATTTAGAGGCAAAATTTCGTGATAATGGTTCAGTGGCAACCGAGGGACGTAAAGTTCAAGCACGTCCACGTCAGAGTAATGTTGAACAACATCCCCAAATATCGTATCGCCGCCGTGCTCAACAGTTTGCCTTGCATCCATCGACTATGTGGAAGATTTTAAAGGCTGATTTGCATAATTTTCCATATAAGATGCAATTGACACAAAAATTATTGCCAACTGATCGACCACGTCGCGTTGAATACGGTCGAAACATGCAAAACATTCTTGCCAGGTACCACGAAAAACCCTGTATTTTGATGCATAAGGCGGTTTTCTGATGAAACCTGAATAAGAGTGCCTAAAGAGTATTTTTGTTTTTTACGATTATATTCTTCAAAGCATTAAGATGCATTAAGATTAAGGTGCTTATTCCACACTATCTGTCCTCAGGTAGTCCTAGGCTAATCCATGAAATGGAACGATTACTGCTTTCAATCTAACCATTTAATCGTGGTATACGTAGATATGACATGAATTATAGGGTTTTCCATGTTTAGGTTTTAAAATAAAACGCTTTTATGTTAAGTATGGAGTGTATTTAGCTAATGATCCGTAATTTAGTCTATTTTGTTTCATCTTCTTCCTTTCTTGTACATATATATGGGCAGTACACATAATTTAGTAACCGGTCGTTTGAAATTACCGTCTTTGTGTCGGGCAGTGGCTATTCGGATTTGTCCATCATGGTGAAGAGCGACAATTCTACATAGTAGCTGACATTGTAAGGGTAAATTATCTTCTTTAACCACTATATTGTTGACTTGTATAAGATCTGACGGATGTTGCCACCTGTATCTCAATTGAAGTTTATAGATGCGCTAATTGTAGCAGAAATTCCAAAAACTGTGGTACATATGTGGCCCAGCTACCACCGGTTTATACGATTGGTAGGCTAAGCTCCGATACAGCTGTGCCATAAGTTAAACCCGTTCCTTTAAACCCGCAGCAAACAACGCAACGACGGATGAAATGTCCCATTTTGTTACGGCATTGTTGTCGTCACGCATTGGATTAGGCGTAGATATTGTACAAGTTTAACCAGTACTTCAGATGTCTTTTGAATTCGACGGTTTTTAGTACACCTGAATTGTGAACGGTAGATATATATTAACAGTTATAATACAGCCAAAAGCATAGAGCCGTGATTCGACAAAGTTTCATCCAATCAGAATAACGACGAAGAAACGATGTGAGAAAGTCTTCTGTCATAATGTTGTCAGAGTATATGGAAGTGCAGTTAACACGAATAGATCCGTTAATTTCTTCGTTGGAGAGAAGTATCTCATTTACAGGTCAGTGGTCATGTGATAGACTACACTAAGCAGGACTTTGCCATGCTGTAATTCTGAAGTTGGTATGCCACGCGTAATGCCACCTAGCATTAGGTAGTTTCTCATGGACTAACGAAATCCTATTTGCGACATAGACCTTCCACTTAAAAGGATGTGCACGAAACCAAGCTAGATGGTCGAATCAGTCCAATTAAGTAAGAAAGAAGCTCGGCTAGTAAAGCAGCACCGCGTAGCTCCAATTTTGGCAATGATATGGTGCATATACGAGTCGGAAGCGATGAGACGTGCTTCGAAATTATCAAGTAGTTGCACCGAGTTGGGGAACCATTTCCAAAGCATAAATTTTTTCTGCAGAAGTAGGGTGTTAAGTTTATTGCGTAGTTCTATAGCTTCTTTAGTGTGAAAAGCACAGTCGTTTACGTAAAAGTTTTCACGTAAGATTTTTGAAGTGTTTCAAAATTGCTCTGCGTACGCAGTAGCAAATTGTGGTAGACTTTTATAGGCTAAGTATGGCTCACAGGCGGCTCCATATGCGACTGTAAGAAGTCTGTAGCATTGTACTAGCTCATTTGTAGAAATTCTCCACTGAAAGAAATTCTCGTTGAAAATCTCTTTACAAACAATCGATTAAAATTTGTCAAAACACTTTGCGATGTCTGCAGTATAAACCGAGGGGTAAAGTCGCCATCTAGGTAGTATTAGGAATGCATAATTTTTCAAATTCGGTCCTGTAGGCAGACAATCTTTCAATTATGACCAGTCGATGATGCATTAGTAACCACACGCAGTACTACTAGGCTCCAACACTACATGGTGTGCCAAGTATAATAGTAGCAATTTGCAGGGCTTTTACTTTCATTTTGAACTAATTCCATATGGTTCAAAGAAAGATATTCTTTGATGGAATCGGAATATTCCAGAAAAAGTGTAGGGCTTCGATTAAATATTTTCTCCATATGAAGCAGAGAACTTTTCGGGACAAGAATTACCAAGCGAAGAATGGTTTAATTTAAATAAAGGCTTTACAACATATCTTTCCTTAGCATCTCTACAATGTGTATTTGCATATACATATAGCTTCGCATTCTGCTTCAAGTGTTGTAGCTTTTAAGGGATCTTCTGTTTTCTAAAAATTTTTATGTAACGAGTTAAGTTCAGTAGTCGATATATGTAGACTAACAGTGGCTGTCGTTTTAGATAAATCACTCATTATTCATGAGAGTTTTCAGCCAAGCGTAGTATTTTGAGTTACGGCCCATGGCGAACATATGCTGAGTTGATGCTCGATATAATGTTGTGAGTGACGACAACTTGCACAATACATGCATCACATTGTCCAAAACCTCATGAGTGCCTACATATACATACATAAAGGGTGTTTTTTAGTGGATATGTCAAAACGAGTGGGATGAAAGATCTGACCTTGACAAACAAAAAATTGTATGGTATGGTGAGGCCATTTCAACCGTTTGGGTGATTCGTATATTCAACTTTTTCATGGTATACACATCATTACTTTATTTTTATTTTGGATATACTCAACGCACCTACTTACATCTAACTCACGCCAAAAATCTAATATGCTAATGTACTTTCCAAAAATGTGAACAATGTTGACCGACCACCTACCAATGTAGGCACGTACGCAGCTTTTCCCCGAATTATCTCCGAAATTCATGTAATCAATGCATTGCTAGAAGAAAAAGGTCCATGATCAAGGTCAATATTATGATTGCATTGACAGGTTTCGGTAACTACCTACGACTTTAGTATTCATAGACTTCCTTTAAATGCCTCTGTTTCCGAATTAATCGTCTAGAAACTTCGCGAAATATTAGCATTAATTTAAATCGGTTTTAATTAAAGAAAAACATTTTGGGGTTAATTTCAGTTGAATTTCTTGAAATTTCGAATTTTTTTAATGGAACCCAAAAAGTTTTCCATATTTTTTCTTAACATGAATATTATTGGAAAGGTAATAAGATGGGAAATTCGATACAAATAAAAAATAGATGCATTAATTACATGAATTTCGGAGAAAATTCGGGAAAAGGCTGAATTTTGGAAAAAAATATGTTTTTTGCCACTTTCGGAAGTGATGGTATCTGCAATGGTAGTGGTAGGTGAACATTGTTGACACTTTTGAAAAGCACATTAAGATAGTATATTTTTGGTGTGAGCTGGACGTCGCTGCGTTGAGTAGATCAAAAGATAAAAATAAAATAGTGATGTGCATATCATGGAAAATTGGAATTTACAAATCATACTGTAACTGCCAAACAGTTGATCTGGCCCCTCCCTCTGTCATACAATTCTTTATATGGCTAGGTCAGATATTTCATCCCACTCATTCTGGCATGGCCATTTAAAAAACACCCTGCATATTTGCTCCCTGTTTTCGGAAGCACAAAATGTTCGATAGACCTTCAGTTAAAAATGAGGATTCTGATTTCTTCATCTAGCAGAGCTCGAATGCGAAATAGACGATCGTCTGAAGACTAGATGGATACATGAGTGGCGAGCAAAACAGAATAATTCCAAGAAATGGGTCTTTCTTCGACAGTAATAAACATTTTAATGGATCTCTAGCTGTGTTTGGCGTGAATGTCACTTCTGTTTGAAGTTATCCGAATATAAAATATACTATTATGAAAATTTCAAATAAAACTTTATTAGATTGGATTATGTTAAATAAATTTATTTAATTAACTGTTAAATAAACTTACAATATAATAGATATTTTTTAAGATATGTTTATCCTGTTACAGTGTTCACCCGGTTGTAATCGCGAAAATGTAATACAAGTTAATTTTTTTTAACGGTGGGAATATACTCTTTTGATGCTAACTTCGTTCTTAGTTCTTCATAGTATCATTTTGGGTCCCTATTCGGACCTAAGTAGAACGCCTCATGGTGCTAAGATTAGGTTATCATACTTTGGACCTGACTTGCTCCTAAGAAGGCATACATACATACATTTAGTGGCATAGATTGCTGCTATTAAAAACTGAAATAATATGGATGTCTAAAAAACTTGTTAACACATATTGTTCAAAATAATTTTTGTTGAAAACATAAAGTGTTTCTGCATATTTATATTATTTATAATTTGTTCAGAGTTTTTAATCACATGGTTGGAAAGTTAGAGGGAGTGAACACATCATTAAAGACTTTAGGAGCTTATATCTAGCAAAATATTCACCTAAAGAAAACAAGCTTTTATTGAATTTTTAATGATCTTTCCAATCATATTCCACACAGTGGGGTGCGCGAAAATAAAAATATTCATCCCCCAGTTCTATATGTATGAAAAACTACCCCTAAATTATTATTCTTTTTTGTAATTTCATCAGAGAATTGTTACTTGCAATAACTTTACATACCCCATCGAAAGGACGTGATTATTCTGGGGTTTAATATCCTTGTGTTTTCGAATGGCCAATGCCAAACAACTTAGAAATAGCCATAGTGGTTACAGAACCAACGTTAGCGAACGCTGCATGCAGAAAGATACTTGACTTAAATCTCTCTTCTCCCTCTCTATCCAGTCCTATAGTTAACTGGCATGTCTTCAAAGAAACCTTGTTATCGACATATTTATAAAGTTTGATATAACCTACACACAAGAAGAAGAAGAGTTCCTTGTTTGATGGATTGGGTCCAATACGAGGAACAGGTCAGGTGGGGCATGATGTCCTGGATTTTTTTCACCTTCCAACTAACCCATCCGATAAAATCAAGCAGCTGTCAACAACTGTCCGATAAAATCAAGCAGGACAATCAAAGACGTACCGTGGTGGAACAGGGAATTGGAAAGACTAGGAACAAAAATACGAGGGTTCTACAGACAGCAAGACCAAACGTGGAGACTCAGGCTGTATGCGAATAGTGACTAAATGCCAACTATGTAAACTAAATTTTTGGCATTTAGTGTTGATGAAGCAGCATTTAGTCTGTCCGACGAGGTAACTAAATTTTTGACAGTAATCTAATCCTAATCTCTGACCTGACTCCAGAAAATCCTTGCAATAGACTTTAATGATATTGGCCTACTTTTAAAAGAAGACGGTATCTACATATGTATATGGAGAACGGGAAGGATAATCTGAAATTAATTATTCAAGCTTACTTTCCAAAAGCGAACCCAGTGGAAGAGGGAGACTTTAAGGAATACGAATACACTAGTCGCTCCAACAATCCCACTAGATAGATACTGTTTCCGGTTATTATTAAAGCCCTAGTTACAACTTGGACTACATCACTTGTTTCCTACTCAAAACGATGGTACAAATTCTAGACTATCACATCCGCAGCATTGCACTTACATCAACATGATGACAAGAGGAAAGTCAACCATGTCAGTCCTACATAATTTAGTTATCTTCTTAGATATATGTATATACATTGAAGATGCCTTTGACAATACCATACATCATTCGTCTCAATTGAAATGGCCGCTACGAAAAAGAGAAAATTTCCCATCACCTCGCCAACTCCGGAAGGTACATACGTCACATGTCCAAAGAGAGGAAATACCTAAAAGTTATGCTCAATCAACGCCTCGCATGGAACACTTATCTGACTAAAACCGTGGAAAAAGCCACCAAATGTTTGAGAAGAAGCGGGAATTAGAACCTAAAACTATGGTCATACAAAGCAAAAATGGACGATGGTCTTTCGTCACCTATGCATCTGTCATATGGTGGGGAAAACAGAGTAGATCAAAACTGAGCCGTGCTAAACAAAGTACCTTGAAGCTACGAGAACAATAAAAACCTGCCCCACAACACCTCTAGAAACACTGATAGCGATAGGATTAACACTGCTTCAGAAAGCAGACCGCATGGTCTAAAACTTAAGATATCATGTCTCAACTCCACCCACGATCGCACGGAATCTATGAGAGTATTAAAAACTGTCTCTTCGCCTAACCAAGGCACCTTCAGATCTAATGTCAAAATAATTCAACTTTGACGTGCCATTCAAGGTAAAGCCTAGCATGCTGTTCCCAAGAATACACCTCAAAGAAAATATGCACATATTGCCAAATGGAATTTTTATAACTTGTCATTTATCAAAAATTAATTATATTTACGAGGATTTCGAAATCCACGTATTCACCACCTTCCATTTTGTAACTTTGTATATCCTCCAGACGAACTGTCACTTTTATCTCAAGGAATATGTGCTCGGACACTTATTCCTTGAAGGAAATTTGACTTTTGGGTTTACAACACCATCTGCATGAACAAGTGGAACTAAGTATATTTCCTTGGTCGATTCTTTGCGAACAGCATACCACTTTGACAACAGGAACGGAAAAAACTTTCTTGAGGATTTTTTGCGCGGTTGTTTTCACATGTGTTTTGTATGGAACAAGAAATTTCTTGCCAACAGCATACCGGGTTTATGGAAAATGATTCCAACGTCCGATCGGGAACTTTAGACTGATACACCGAGGCTCCAGAAAGGACGAGATCTCTGGCGCTGGCAAATATGGTCCCAATTATCAGATTTCACCAGCCTTGGGAAGAACACCAACCGTATTTCATACTGAGATTATAGCCATCGAAATCTGTATCAGAAATGTTCGGAAGGGAATGAGAGGGGCTAGACTACGAATATTAACTTCTACTTTTGATTGCTGCCTGGCCTATTTTGAGTTACTCCATGGCGGAAATTAAGTGAACAAACTATCATTTCAAGTTAGTTTTAACGCTGAAAGTGAGTCCAAATCTGTTGCAATTGACTCGAAAGGGTGATTTTTAAAGGCAGATTCGAAAAGAGTAACCTCGAAAACCTCGTTATATAACATAGACTACTTGTGGTTGTGTCTGTCATACTGGAAATGCCATCTTGAAATATGTACAAAATTTCGGAGGTAGATTATCTTGAAAACCTCTTATCAAACTACCTGCCGCTGGGAGGTATTTTGCTTTAAGATAATGGATCAAAAAATAAAACGGTTTCTTTTTTGTTTTAAATTATCTTACAATTTAAAATTTTATTCGAACATCTAAACAAAAATTAAATGAACAATGAGCAATGCAATGCATTATCAGAGAGAATTTCACACTGCCCGTTTTTCTTCTCTTCTTTCTTTGTATTGTCAAAGAAATATATTTTGAAAATTTTATTGCCTATTAATTCGCAAAAAGCAGAATAGGCAAACCTCTAAATTCTTTCTAAAGGTCTCTTGCGTACGAAACAATCAGATTTTTCCCGTTGAGATACTGGCTCGTACGCTAAAATAGTGAGCAAAAGCTCAGTCTCGATTTTTGTATAGTAAACCGTGTTTTAAATTGAGATCGAGCTCAGTTTTTCTATAATATGTAAAAATTGAGACTGAACTTTTGTTCATTTTTTTAGCATATCAGCCATTATATCAGTTAAGCTGTTATATTATATGTATATGTGTGTAATGGTGTTCTCGAAAACTGCTCTAACGATCTACCTACCCTGTAAAATTATTCAAGGTTGGGGTTTTGGGAGGCGAGAAATCGATTCAGGTTTCATCGATCGAGGTTTCATCTCTGAAAATGTTAGGAGGTCAAGCTCAAATTTTAATTTTAACCCGCCTTCAAAGTTCTGTAGAAGTTTTTTTTTTTTTTTTTTTATTATATTATATTTTTATTGCCTTTGAAATGACTATAATGGGGCAGGGAATCTACAAGTGCTTCTTCTGCGTGTAACATTATATTTTAAATCTTATATTCGTTTGTGGCGAGGAATTTGTGGATCTCCCGAACTATGTCAGTCGATGTGGAGGTGGCTATAATATTCCTACTGACAGACAAACGGGGGCCGGAAACCCTGTGCCGGCGTGGCCTGGGGGTAACTTCTATATAAGTTATAGATGGGAAATAATCACAATTTTCCCATTTTTTTCAGGCTATTCCCAACGAAAATTTGAACATAACAATTTTCAATGTCTTTTTTTAAACTGACATTTTCGTAATTGCAATGGATAGGCTTACTTGCTGCCATTTTTTAAAATTTTTATAATTTTTATTTTTTGAGATCTCTTGACTTACTAAAAATGATCAAAAATATTAAAATATATTTTAAGGCCGTAATTTTTTCAAAAATATGGAATATAAAAAACGATTGTGAATAACGATAGCTACACCGATACAGGTTAAAAAAATATTCTTATTTTTAATTTCACATGAACCCGTTAACGAGATATCGAATGGACCATGTTAAAGCGATTTTTCAAAGTACAGCCATTTTGTATTATACATACAACATAGTAAATTTTTGGTAACTTTTAAAACAAATTCGCATAAACACAACTTGACTTATCCACTACGTTATTGCGTTCTTTTAAAAACCTTATACAAATTAATTTAATAACAATATAAAACTAAATAGTATTGTAAAAATTGGTTATCCTTTAAGGCTTTAAGCCTTTTCAATGATCTTCCTCCAGACGGTATTTCAACGTTTTTAAGTTTAACATCATTAATCGCGTACAATATTGTTTTACTGCTATGTAACAAGTTGTCCACTGCTAGTATGTCACCCTCCGTCAAAGCATTTTATAAAATGTGTAAAAAACATCTTCTGATATCCATGAGTAATTAGAGTATTATGAAGGTATAATGTTCAAAATTGGTTGACAGACTACTGTTATAATGAATAATTAGTACTAATTATTGATTAAAACTAAGTGTGTGTCCAGGGTATAAGGATATATGTATGTATGTACATAGCTATATTGTTCTTGCTTTAAGTTTTCCCAAACCAATGGTCATCAATAATAAAACAGTTTTAGTAACGGATCATGTCTGAATAATTGATAAGCGATTGTATGATGCTGAATTTTATACATGCGAAAAAAGAATCTTGTTCGAAAGATATCATAAACAGCCACAAAAAATATCGTTGCCAGACTGTTAAACAATGGAAAAGAGAGTTTATTGTGAATGAATCTAAAATAGGTTTTCTTCATATTTGAAAAAATACGGTCATCGCCCAAGATCAAAAGAATTACATAGACCCGAAATAATACCTTATGTTATGACCTTTCGATTTTCCCTTGCTGTTGTTTTCTAGAATCTGATTGATTGATCTTTTCTGCTTTGAAATATTGCTTAAAATATTGCACAGTAGTGAAGACTATACCTTTTTCAGGATGCGTGCCAGCGGGTTTGAATATCGGAAGATGTCTTTTACAAATTTAAAATGCATTAATACAAAGGAAGTCTCACAATAGCTGTGGCAAAATTGATACACAGTGGTAAAAAAAATGTTTAAAATTGTTAACGATTAAAGTATATAGCCCTTATCTATGAACTTTTAAAATATGGGACGGAAAGTAAATTATTTGTTTTTATTGTAAAGAATTTAATATTTGGCCAATAACTTTTAGTGTTAAAAATAACATGCAGACTTATTAAACTTATTATTAAATAACATGCAGACTTATTATGCATTGCACTACTTACTCTTCTGATTTTTCGGATACATTGTCAGCATCTTTTTTCTTCTGTCCAGAACTGCAAACGTTTCCCATTATCGCAAGAAAAGTCCAATCGACAGTCAATTTTACTTTATTAAATATTTTTTTTTCGACGTCCAGGATTACTCCTCTATAATCTTATTATTTAACTATTTTACACTAAAGAACTACATTCTGAACATGTTTTTTTTAGTAATTAGAAAGCGTAACTTTGGATATGAAGTGCCTCCAAAGCAAGCAACTATGTACTTCTCATAACATATTATTATCTTTTCACGAATAGGTATAATTTATCGATTACCATTATTCCAAATATTTGTAGCGAGTAATACTGTTACAAGATTCATTTTCAAGATAAAACAGCGTAAACTTCACTCGCTGAAGTGTAGAAATCCGGTATTCCTACCAAAGATTAACAGGCCTAAAAATTTGTGAAGCTTCCCCACATTTAGCTTTTACCTAAACAAACTGGATACAAAACCTCTCTTCCTGCTATAAAATCCTTGTACGCATGTCCTCAATGAGCTTTTGATGCTACATCACATATTTATAAAACGCCTTGGCAGTAAATTTGTGAAAAATATTTTCACGTTCATCTTTATTTTCCAACTTATCACTATTTTTATCACAAATTCAAGAACATTCTTTATAATAGAACGTAATGCACTCTATCTTAAGCAAGAATGTTTGCTTGATCGGTCTGAAAAAGTAAATATTATTTCCGATTGATGAGTTAAAGGACACTCGGGCCACTATCCCTTAGAGCAAAAATCCGTTCAGTTCAACTCCTACGCAAGAAATCTTTAATAGTTGACATATACCGCACCTCAACACATTCCATACGCGTGAATAAACTTAATGTTTATAACAAATTATTTTCAAAATAAGAGCCCGGATTAAGTTATTTCCCGCAGACCAAATGCTGAACTCACTCGTCGCAGAAGTTGTGGCCGATACTATCAAGATTTATATAGGTTCTGTGACTGAAAACGAAAAAGCTTGGATGAATTGAAATTGAAGTTTATGAAAGCTCGTCCAGCTATAAATGACACCACAAAAAGAAAAATAAGAATTGGTGCCAGCACGAGAAGCTTTTGGCTTATTTTTCAAAGTACAGTAGCTGGCGTATTTAATACTTAACTCTGACAATATTTATCCGACATGATTGGCGAAAAATTACTTTTTCGTATTCCATATATGTATATTCTACTAATAACTCTATGAACAAGCGTTTAAGGTAAAACTCTTGAAGATGTATAATACTTACACCGTTTAATATGATTTTTAGGTAAATTCCATATGGAATACTACCTATTGCAGTCTATCCGATGAATGGGATGTAACGATACTTGTGGACACGATAGAGACCGTATTTCTTAACAGATTTCGACCGAACTTCGCCTATACGTTTATTCCGTTAATAGCTCGGCTAAGTTCGTAAATGGGAGGCATCGGTCAAAGGGGTGGGGATAAAGGGGCTACGTAAGTTAAAATGGTTTGGACCCGATATCTTCCATATTTCTTAACCGCTATTGATCAACTTAACATACACATTAACAACATGTATAGTTCTAAGTCGTGTATCAAAATGGGATTGATCGGTTAAAGGGTTAAAGAGCTACATCAGTTTCTAAAAATGATTTTATTACTGCGATAACTCTATTTCCGAAGCAGTTTTTTCGTACGAGACATGTCCAGAAAGTAAGTGTACTATGGCCCTCACAGGCAGAGGGAAATTTTCTTTACTATTTTCGTCACACAGCCGTGTAGCTTAGCTCCTCCATTTCCAACGGCCCAAAAATGCCTCCGTACGACTTGGTCACAGCAACGGTTTCTGTGAACCATGTCGATAAAATCTGCCGCCAAGTGCGAAATTCGCAGCTTTGTCTGTTATCTCGTTGTGAATGGAAAACTTCAATCTGAAGTTTTTAACGAGATCAAATCGGTTTATGGCGAAGGAGTAATGAATCGTACGAGTGTGTTTAAATGGTGACATGAATTTAAAAACGGTCGTACTGATATGCACGACGAGAAAACGAGTGGAAGACCGTCGATTTTGACTGATTCACTTCTTGAAAAAATTGAGGAAGCTGTTCGAGAGATCATTTTGATCGAATTTTTACCTCAGGGTGAAACCATCAATGCTTCTGGGTATTGTGAGACCTTAAAAAAATTGAGGAGGGCAATTCAAAACAAGAGAAGGAGACTACTGCAGAAGGGACTGTGCCTCCTGCACGACAATGCCAGACCCCACACGGCCAACGCAATGAAGCAACTTTTAGAGCCGTTCGGTTGGGACGTTTTGAACCACCCTGCGTATTCCCCTGACCTGGCGCCTTCAGATTATCATCTGTTCACCTCCCTGAAAATGCACATGGGTGGGAAAAAAATTTCAACTGACTATGAAGTGAAGGGGGAGGTGAACAAGTGGGCAAAGGAATTGGCGGCAGAGTTCTTTGACCAAGGCATAAAAAATTGCTCCCTCGTCTCACTACGTGAATCGAGAAGGATGGCGACTACGTGGAAAAATAGTTCACATACATATGTACTGATGTAACCATGTAAAAAAATTTTTTAAAATAAATTGTTTGAAACCTACAAAATCTAGTACACTTAATTTCTGGACATGCCTCGTATTAAAATTGATATTTTGTTAAAATTAAAATTGTTAGGTAATGAATCACAATGCGTGTTTTATTGCTTTCACTATGTTTATAATAATTATAAATAATTATAATAAGGTTAATTACAGCGCGATTTAAATGATAGGTACTCATCAGAAAAATAATGTTCATGTTCCCAAATAAAAAAAATTAGTTCTTTATTTAAACCTGATAGCATAACAACGGTATTGAAAGCAAGCAAAGTAAGGATAGACATGACATGATGTCCTGAACTGCTTCTCTCAGCAGAAGCTGTACTGACCCGAACTGTGCCTACAAATTATTTGGCCCGGTATACTTCTCCAGAATCACATAGTTGGTACACCTGGGTCTCTGCTACCCTAGCCTTTAAAGTGTGTACTGTAATCAAACTTTTTATTATAACTATGTATTTGTATATTTATAAAATTCATGCTGGAAAAGTACACGCTTTTCCTCGGTAACGGACCGATTAATCACAGAAAATTCACATGTGGGAATTGGGGTTGGTTCTGTTCTCACAGATATATAGGGTTTTTATATTTACCTTTATGTTAAAGTGTTAGTATACTCATTTACTTATTTTACTGAAACCTCTATAACGGTAATGGAGGTAGGAAAGAACCCAAGAATAATTATTGTTACTTTTAAACAACTGTGAAGTCACCACATTCCCTTCTGCGCCATCTCTTGATTTTTGACGTAGAAGTACGGCTTTCCTGGCTGTACAGTACATACATACAGCTAAAGCGGTTTGGTTAAGTAGTCCAACAAAAATTCTGCACACTTTGAATGCTTATATATCTCTTATTATCATAGTCGCATCGCACTATTTACTATAAAACTAGTTTCAACTATTTATCTTTTAACCCTTAAATGCAGCACCATAAAAACAAAACAATTAGTTCACTATGTTTAAAATAAATAAAATATGTGTTTCCCAAAATCCCTCCTAATACACCCTAAATATGAGTCCCTAGCAATGTCAGCACATCATACATATATTCATTTTCGAGTGTTCGTACTTCAGAAAAATACGATATTATTTACCTTTATTATACTTTCAGCTGTTTTAAATTCCAGTATTTAACTTATTAGATCAATTCAATAGAAGATTTGAACAAAATCATGAGTAATTTTTTGAAGTCAAAGTAGTATCCACAAATTTATTCAGGCCCTATCAACAACAGGTAAATAAAATAAATTACAGTTTTTGTTATAAAAAAAGCCGCGTTTCACTATAGGTTCCCTCTGAAGAGCGATGCAACTAATAGTGAAACACCTCTGTGCCATAATTAATATTCCTATTTTCTGCACCCAGAAAATGTTTAACAGCCAATTTCTCCATCAGATTGGTTTTTTCAATAGTTGTCCATTAAAAATAGGTACATAATTCAGGGGCAGCAAATGGACAAATCATTTTTAGGTTATATGTTATTTACAGGAGACTTTTCTTGCGTGACAGCGTTTCACAATTGGTAATCCGTCTGTTGCACTACTGGTTTCCCACCCATTTGACTGCTTCACTTCTGTTCCGAAAAACTCAAGTCTTGGAACATTATTTTAAAATTCATTATTAGTAAATATAGATCTAATATTTGGTTAGTTTACTACTCCAAAACCTGACTGTGAGCCCAGTATAAAAATTTCTGAACAACTTTCAAATATATTATATTTATTGTCCTTAATAATCGAGGCCCAACGGTAGGAGTTTCACTATTGGTGCGTTTACCTTATAGGCTTTTTCTTTATTCGCGGATTTGAAAATGGTGGACCCAAAATGGCGGCCAAAAATTGTAAATTTCAAGGGGCTGCCATGAAAATTGGTATTTAGGAGTTTTTGGTGGTTCTAATTGCAAATCTATGTTCGAAATTTGGAAATTCAAAATGGCGAATCCAATATGGCAACGAAACATGTTGGAACTTCAACGAATTCAATTGAAAACAAGTACTATGGGTATTTAAAGCCACTAATTTCGAATCTAATATGAAAACTTGGAAATTCAAAATGGCGGAACGAATATGTTTGTTTGTTGCTTAATCACGCTTTAACGCTTGGGCCGTTCATTTTCATTTTTTGAGCGAAGGCACTACAAATTCCGGCTTAACATATAGGCTACTTTTTATTCGCGGGCTTTAAAATGGCGGACCCAAGATGGTGGCCAAAAATTGTAAATTTCAAAGGTTTGCCATGAAAATTGATATTTAGAGTTTTTCGGAGATCCTGATTGTGAATCTACTCCGAAATTTAAAAGTTATCAGTCTATTGAAAAATGGGTCCTTCGTTGTGTAATTTCTCATTTAAATTTCTAACCACTCCTTAACGTGACTTAATATTATCCCATCGCCTTCAAATCTGAAAAGTATTTATACATATTTTTATTTTACAATACAATGATTACGAAGATATGAAAACCATAAACTATGATTTAAAGGGGTAATATATTATACAGTTTCAGTCAGTATAAAAATACAAATTGTATGTTCCATAAGATATTGGGCAATAAAATATGAAAAAATAGAAACGAGGAGTACAATATTTTGAAAAGAGCAGTTCAATAAGTACCTACTTGAATGTGTGGAAATTGCAGTAAAATGAAAAATTGGGGAGTAACGCGTGAGCAGTTACTAAATTAGAATAGAAATATTGGATTAAGAATTAAGTCGTTTTAAAACTTTTGTAAAATAAAATTCGTCAGTATATATGTACTTATTTAGTATGCGTACTTCTAGAACATTTTCCATGTACGCATTCGCGTTTTGAATTAATACAAAAATTAATTGATTAAATAAATACGAATAATTGTGTGTTTCTAGAACATCGAACGCCGAGAACTGCTGAACTATTTAAGTATTTTAAACTGCCCAATCATTAATTTTACCGCTATAATAATAATTGCAGAGGATATTGACATTAATTTTACCGCTATAATAATAATTAATAATTGCAGAGGCTATTTACATAATCTACCATTCTATTAAGTTTTATACTGCCATTGTAGAATTAAATAATCGATCAATTTCATTTATATTACTGGCTAAATTTTACCGACAAAATTAACTGAATTGCCGCAAAAAGAGTTTAATACCGAGGAAAAGTTGGACAATGATCCATTTTTGGGAAGAATTGTTACTGGCGATAAAAAATGGATCCTCTATGAAAATACAGAGAGGAAGAGATCTTGGCAACTAAGGGGAGAGGTGCCAAATACGGCTGCAAAGCCCGACCTGCAACCGAAGAAGGTGATGCTCTCTATATGGTGAGACTGCAAATATGTGATATTCCATGAACTTCTTCGCCAGGAGTTGATTGCGATGTCTCCTGTAGCCAACTGATCAAATTAAAGAGAACACTTACAAAGAAACGGCCAGAACTGATAAATCGTAAAGCCATTATTTTCCATCACGGTAATGCCAGGCCGCATACATCATTGCAGACCCGCAATAAGCGTATGCGTCTTGGCTGGGAAGTTTTGCCCCACTTACCTTATTCACCAGATTTACACCATCAAATTATCACCTGTTCTTATCTTTAAGGAAACCCTTTCCGGAAAAATTCCAACAGCCAAACAAAAAAATTTGAACAAAATTTTGTCAAGGTAGAAAATGCTTTTGGACATTCAAAAGCCCGTTTTCGAAAAATTTTCACAGGACTCAAATTAGTATCACAAATGCACCTCTAATTGTAAAAGCATATTTCGTAATATTTTAAATTAAAAAAAAATGAACTTAACGCAATTTGGTTGAACGAATTACCAGCAGCCAATCGAATGAATTACGGCTTACAACCCAACTTTAATACTACATACAATTGATGACATGGATCGACATGGGAATGAAATAAAGAACGCTATTGCACAATATATGTATTTATGAAAAGGAATTTAATGGTATTATTATTATTATACATATATTCCCCCCAAAGATTTATTGGAAGTTTGGAGCGAGGGCTTTACGCGGCCTTGCGATCACTGCGACCAAAAAGATCTATTTTGATTCCCTGACTTCTAATTAAACTCCTAGGTTCAGGCCTCTAATCAGGCCGTTTATTTATTTTTTTTTATTTATTTATTTCGACTTCATCAAAGTACTGATTACTACATAATATTCAGAAATAAAAAGAAAAACATCAATTCTAACGAAGCTGATTTTTAATTTTATTTCGTGAAACATTGAAATCAATAACATGAAAATGAGCATTGAAAGTGCGTGACATTGACGTAATAGGTTCATTCAATCCGTAGTTAGTACGATGACGAGGGATATGGAAGAAATCATAGCGTCTTGTCGGACGAACCGGAACAGAGATGTCGAAAAGACCGACAAGCTCAGGGGAATTGATGTTTCCTGATACACAATCAAAGGCAAACACTATCTTAAGGTTGTTGCGGCGTTGCTCGAGAGATTGTAACGAAATCAGTTTGAGTCGATCCACATACGGAGGCAGAATTAAAGGGTCAGACCAAGGAAGGTTTCGAAGAGCGAATCTAAGGAATCGTCGCTGCACAGCCTCAACACGATTGATGTGTGACTTAAGGAATGGAGACCAGACCAGACTCGCATACTAGAGTATTGGTCGAACAAATGTACAAAAAAGAGTTCGAGTAATGTAAGGATCGTTGAACTCCTTAGACCACCGCTTGACAAAGCCGAGAGTAGCACTCGCTTTGCGAACAATGGCATCAATGTGGTCCTCGAATGAAAAACGGCCGTTTAACCAGACACCAAGATCCTTCGTTTTGTCAAGTCGATGCAGTGAGCATTCGTCAATGGTGTAATTGAAAGAGATGTCCTTGGCATTGGAATTCCAAACCAATTTCGGGTGTGGGAATGTATAGCCTAGATAGGTTAGTCCGTGCCTAGCTAGTGCAGGACATTGGCAGAATAAGTACTGGTGCCTTGCCTCAGAACAGAAGCGGCAGATAGCTCAATCTGTACTACCAATTTTATTAAGGTGATACCTTAAAGACCAATGTCCAGTGAAGAGTGTTAATAATGCGAAGCTCTGATCTACTTAAAGTGAGAAATTTGTTGGCATTGTCATGCATAGCATATATAAATATTTTTACCCAGTTGAGGCACTCCAGAAACGCATTGCCTCTTCGTTTTCCCATTTCATAAGAATCTTTCGTAAGTGGCTTTTTGAAGTACTACAGAAGGGTTCTGGTCTTATGAAGCGATTCCACTCCTTGCTTAGCTAAACTATCAACTATCTCGTTGCCTGAATAACCGTCGTGTCCCGGAATCCACATGAGGATGAGTTTGTTATTCCTCGCCAGGATTTTGATGGATTGGAGACACTCCCATACAAGTTTAGAGTCAATACAGAAGGATTTAAATACCTTTAGAGCTACTTGACTGTCCGAGAGTACATATGTAAATTGTAGAGCCGCTAAAAGCCCTTCAAATACATGTCCTGGCACACTCCTCATGGGCTAACACTTCTGCTTGAAAGATTGTTGGAGTCTTGCCTAATGCCACTGAGGTTCGACATCTTGGGCCGTATACGCCAAGTGCCGGTGCTCATTGCTTCTGTTATTCCCAGGTAGACCATCCACTGCAGTTTGTGCAGCTGCGCTTCGGCTTTCTTTTACACAATTTTTGGTCATCGTACGAGAGCTGCGTATCTACCCATGGGTCTGACAATCGTGTTATAGAACCAATACAATGAGGTTTTTGTCCATTTTGCTTCACTTGAAAAGGGTATTTCCGTATTATTGAGAATGGGCGGTTTTATCATAACCTTTTTCCTCCTCATAAACGGAACTATTATTCTTTTAGGACTCAGCCACAATTCACGGATGTTGGATAGGGTAGTCTGCATTAGGTCCGAAACTATCTGGTAATGCTTTCCCCGTATTGTTACTACTAAGTCATCCGCGCAGCCCTGAACATTAAATCCTGTCAGTTTAGGTCGGGTCTATCACAATCAACCAGAGGAGCGGCGATTGAACACCATCTTTTAGCTGCATTAAAGGTGTTTTTGCAGCTGCCTAACGCGAAAGTGATTTTCCTGCTTTTGAGCTTTGAGTCAATCTATATATGACTGTAGGTGGTTCAAAGCATTTCCCTATACTAGCCATCGCGATTGCGTCGAAAGAAGTGTTATTAAAGGTACCTTCTATGTCAGCAAATGCACATAGAGCTACTCCTTTGGCATCAAGAGCCTTTTCGATATCTCTGACTAGTATACATACATATATGGTAGTCTCAGTAGACTTGCCAGTTTGATAAGCAAATTGCTTACCATGGAATGGTGATCTTTTAAGAGCACAGTTATTTATGTACTGATGAATGACTTTCTCCATCGCTTTGAGTAAGAAGAATATGAGAACAAGGGCTGGAAAGAAACCATCTCCGCCCAGCTACTTATACATATGTTTATCGTCCACTTAACCTTGTTGGGAGTAAACATTTTCCCAGGAAGACTTCTGTTCCTATTTACCGCCTCGTAATCTGTTTCAATTGGGATAGAAGTCGCACTATTGTCAACAATTTGAGAACTTGAGAAATGTGTTTCCACGAGGTGTTTTATCGTTTCCTCACAGTTCTCGGCGTAGGATGTGTCCTGTATCTAAAGTAATCCTTTGATAGGAGTTTGTGGAGTCTGGTCACTGCAGTCATTTGGGTAATGCCCTCACAGAACTTTCTCCAAGTTTTCCTTTTTGAAATCTTCAATTCTTTGTTTTAGTCAGTTAGGGCCTTTTTATATTCCGCCCAATCTCCTGAGCGGTTGGCTCTGTTATGGAGTTTCCTGACTACAGTGCTTAGTCTGCTAAGCTTCCTGTTCCTCCAAGGTATGTCCCAATTATCCGATTTGCATTTCACAGCTATTTTCAAAGGGATCTAAAATGATTCTCTGAAGTTCAGATGAGGCAAGATCTAATTCTTCGACAGTGTTAATATGGTTACCGAGGAAGATGAGGACCTCGCGATAGAGTGTCCAGTCGGTCATCTTAGGAACCTTAGGAACTTTATACTTTTTTCTTGTAAACTATTGGTCTGTTGTTGAATTCTATACAAGTGAAATACTGGAACCAATATTGGACCAAAACCATCGCAACAAAATATATAAAACAAGAATGAATGAATATGGAAAATGAAACGCTGTTTATATTTTAAAAATGTCTTTATATTTCTGTTAAATCCCAACCATTGAACAAAAACTTTATTTCCAGCCTTTTTCAATATTTTTTCAACAAGGTAGACTTGTGGATCCTTGACTTTCTGCAAATCCATTTCATAAAATGCTCCTTTGATTGGGTTTCCTTGATAATCCTCAAGCATATGCATATGCATACTGTGTTAGTAACTTGAATTTTAGCAATCTTGAAATCTTTAGTAGTCCAGTTTGGTGTATAGCCTTTTTTCGAATACATTTTTGTATTTGCTAATACGAGCAGAGTCTTCTATTTTATATCTGGGCAAGTCAACAATCTTTATATGTAAAGCAGCTGCTTTTGATTAGTTACATTAACATGCAAGGGCGCATTTGGATAGTTCGATGCTTTTTCGTATTATATTGAGATAGTAGTTCCTTTATCATATGAAGCCACTTATAAGACCCATTCATGCTAAATTCCTTCCACGTCATGTTCTTAAAAGTTCGATTGAATCGCTCAACTAGTGATGCTTTGAGTGATGTATAGTAGGTAGGGTGGAGTGAAAATGTATGAAGAATTTTTTTTTTGTTATTTTGTAATAGCATAGTGGTAAAAAGCTGCCTATAGATGAGCAAATGAAGTATGTTAAATATCATTTATGTATTATAATGGTTTGAGGTGCCCCAAAACGAAAGAATTTTGAAACAAAGTATAATTTCATTCATTTTTGACAGCCTCATTCAGATGTATATAAACCTTAATAATGTATCGGAATAGTATTTTTCATGTTGTTTAAAACCTATATTTTCTGTAATAATAAAAATATATATATATAAGTTTGGAATTTATGGTTCCCCAAAACTTCGTAAAACAAAAATAAATCAAGAATTTTGCAATAAAACTGCGATTCATATTTATGAAACATTTATGAGAAAAATGTTGCAAAATAGCCAATTAAGTAGAAAATTCGCGTTTAGTATTATAAAAAGGCATCAGCTGACGTCATGACAGTCTGGCCCTGATAAAACCATCATTTTATGAAGTTTAGCATTTGGTTTTGCACTATCGAACATTGACAAGTTTCTGATTTTTTTTAAAAACTTTGTCCCAACGGGGGCACCTCTAAATATAAACCTAGACAAAAAATATTTCCGCTTTTGCTTATTGTGCCTATCACGCAGCTTTTTGCGGGTATGCCATAGTAAATATATAAAAACAATAATTTCACTCCACCCTAATGTATAGGTCAAGTGATGTAAAGTAAGTAAAATTAATAGTATGATTGTTCATTAGCTGTTGAAAGTGTGTGTTGTATAATAAAATTCCTTCACATCGTCAATTTGCAAGTTTTTGGGTATAAGTCCGCGCCACAAGCTTCGTCAACCTTCACCAGAGTCGGCGAGTACCTATACTCTGTCCGCACTGTCGTCAGAGCAAGTAAGTGACAGGCGGGGTGTGCTATCTGGGCAGGAGTCCTCAGACGTATACACCGCCTGCACTAGGCGTTTTCCTTTTCTTGATCTGTAGAACGCTCTGAAGAGAGCTCGAGCACGTCGAGTGTGCTCAGTTCATAGTGTACTCAGAGCGCTCAGATTTGTTTATGAAACATTTTTAGAGCACTTGCTGTCATGTCATATTTTCATATTTTTCGTCATATTTAAATTCTAAAATAAAGTTAATGCATACGTGGACCTAATTTATTTACGTCCATTATTTTTGCAAGCCTGGGACTCTTTTGCCCTCAGTCAAACATCAAATTATATGTGCTCGTTTTCTTACTCCAAATGTTCGGTCAAATTTGTCTGAGCTCACAAAGCGCGCTCTGATCATACCCTGAACTCAAAAAGAAACGCAACTTTGAAGCTCTGAAGACTCTGTACAAGAAAAGAAACACGAACTTTTTTTTGACAACTTGCGCTCTGCTCTGAACTAAAAAAGAAAAACGCCTACTGTGGTTTCGGAGAAATCGGGATTCACGGCTATAGGCGCAAAGGTGGACAAAACGAGCCTCAACGATCCGGGCTTCATCAAGTTCTCCAATGCACAACGGAGAAGGCTTAAGAAGACAATGGCAGATGGCCTCTTCAGAAAAAAGGCTCTGCAGCTTGTCAAATCATCTCCTCCAAAGGCAGCTGATCTATCGAAAAGCCACTTACAGCCAGGTGGCTAACATTGTAAGGCTAGGCCTTATATCGGTTGACATGGTCCATCGTCCCTTGTCAGCAGATGGTTCTGCTGTAGGAGGCGATTTTCAATTTCAGAATTGAGCGTGCGGACGAGAATGTTCAGCCGGAATTCGGATCCTAGATCCTCCTTGTCTGCGCAAATGCTCAGACTGCCGATTGGGTCTGTATTATAAAAAGACTTGAGGGCACTTCAATACTTTATTAATAACAGGCGATGTACACTAGCTGAGAGCTGGATGCTAACTGACTCATTGCTTGTGACTGCTCTTAACTCTAATCCTCTAAGCTACTTACAATACAACTACTGTCTAGATACTACAGGTCAGGAGAAACTGCGAGCAAATTCGTGCTAATAGTTTTCTTGACATCGCCCTAGTTGAGGAGAGTAACATCCCTAGGACATATGTGATCCGGGATTACTTTCCTTAAAGCATTTCACTAACAAACAAGAAGGTACTGGCAACAATTGGTACCCAAAATACCTTCTCAACTGCAGTGGAAGATGGCGAAAAGGTTGGTTCATAGGAATCTGCTTTACCTCGTCATCGCCATTGATGACAAATCAATAGTGTCGTTTGCGAATGCGAAAGGCAGGATAGCCTACCGCTTCACACACTTACAGCAAATCTTAAAGGGCCCCACCAAAGATCAGACCTCATCGGAGCTCGCTGCAAACCTGCTTAATTTTATGTCCTCAAAAATAGTCCATATGTTAAGTTAAACGATGTACCTTCAGACAAAAAATAAAAAATATCAAACCAACCGTTTCGGCGTGATTGAGCAACGAACATCCAAATAAACAAATAAACTTTCGAGTTGATATGTACGGGATTCAAAATCGGACCACTAATACGAAATGTAACTTAAAAATCCTTTCAATTTCCAAAAAATCTGTTGGCATATTGGTTCCGTCATTATCAATTTCCAAATTTTGATAATAGATTCGAACTTAGTGGCCTTAAAGTACCCTTACTACTAATTTTCAATTAAATTCTTTGAATTTCGGAAATATTTGGTAGCCATATTTGATCCACCATTTTAAATTTTTAAATTTCGAAAGTATATGTGAATCAGGATACCCACAAACCCCTAAATACCAATTTTCATAGCAATCCCTTGAAATTTACAATTTTTGGCCGCCATCTTGGGTCTGCCATTTTGAAGCCACGAATAACAAGTAGCCTATATGTTAATTCGGAATATGTAGCTCCTTCACTCAAACAATGAAAATGATCGGATTAAGAGTCAAGGTGCGATTAAGCAAAAAACAAACAAACATAATAGGCCCACCATTTTGAATTTCCAAATTTTGATAGTAGATTAGAAATTAGTTTCCTCAAAATACCCATTTACTAATTACTAATTTTCAATTGAATTCGTTGAAGTTCGAAAATAGTTGGTGGCCATATTGGATCCACCATCTTGAATTTTCAAATTTCGAGCGTAGATTCGCAATGAGCACCTACAAAACCCCCAAATACCAATCCTTTGAAAATTACAACTTTTGACCGCCATCCTGGGTCCGCCATTTTGAAATCCGCGAATAAAAAGGTGCCTATATGTTAAGTCGGGATATGTAGTGCCTTCACTCATAAAATGAAAATGATCAGAGCCAGCGTTTAGGCGTGATTGAACAACAAACAAACAAACAAACTTTCGATTTTATATACATTATATGTATGTATATAGAGATTCATTTTGTATCTTAAGTCCTTTAAAAGGAATGCAAAAATGAAATTACCCCACTTTGAGATACAATTGAATTTCACACAATTTCTAAATATTTATGTACTTTTACTGTAACTAAAATTAAGTGCGGATTATACCAAAAGCACAAAAGTACTCTAATTATGATTTTTGAGTTCTTAAAACAGTTGTTTAGCGATGTAAACCGGATATCCAGAAGTGCACATTTTGAAGTTTTGTTGAGAATTTTTGAATGAAAAATGTGTTATTCCAGAAACTTCTCGGTGCCGAAATATTTGAGATTTATGCTACTTTTAGGGGAGTTAGGTTTAAACGTGCTGTATATAATTAAAAATAAGTCCTTAATTTAAAAACAAGCTTTTATCGTTTTCTACTCGTTGAACCCTTTTATTTGACACCCATGTCAAGGGGGTTGAGAAGATAAAGGTAAGCCGTCATATTGGGGTATCCGCCATTTTGGATTTAGAACGATATTAAATATACTATATTGCATTGTCTTCGGATTTATATAAGTATAGGTACCTATCAAATTTCATCTTTTTGGCATTACGAAAACTGGTTCAAAATTCAGATGAAGTTCACATAAATACATATTACTCGTGAGTTTTCAGTGTCTCGCGATAACGTGTTCGGCACGTGCTTCCCAAATTTGATGGGGTTGCATACGGATATTGTCTAGGACCAAAGTACTCATCAAGACGAATCAAACGAGCCCAAACTCGATGGGGTTGTGTCGTTTTATTGCGGAGTTCCTATGACCACCTTCCAGCTCCAACATCAGATCAGCTCCATGTCATCATAATATTGCATTGTCACGCAATATACATATGCATGCAAAATTTCAGTTCAATCGGAAACCGGGAAGTGGGTCAAATTTAACTTGCAAGATTTCATTACAGACACCGAGACAAGTGAAACTAAATATAAAAGCTTGTAAAAAGCTTGTAATAAATTCAATTTTTAATTTTGCCGCCTTTTGAGGGCGCCTACCTCGCCTAATGCGAAAAAAATAGACAAATATATGATCCCTATATCTGAATTCTCCTTAGATGAGAACTGTCAAAGGGGGAAACCATTTGAGGCAGCAAATTGAGTGATCCATTTCTATAATAAGTTAGTGAATGACAGCCTATACCATTGTACATTTACATTATGTGGGCCTAACCGGCACATATTACAACAAAGCTTCTGGTCAACCGAGACAGTAGTGGATGGATATGCTGATATTATCAGAAAATTTGCGGAACCGAAGCAAGCACGTCTACTCTCTAGAGATCATCGAACTTGAATTCCTTGGGATAGCACTACTTCCTTCTCCGCGATATAAATTCACTTCATTTTGAGATGAAGAACACAAAGAATACTCTGAATTTTCGTTACTCATCTATAGGTATATAATATGTATATAAAAGCGAATGTTTGTGTGTTTGGTACGAATGGACTCCTACATCGTTCAACCGATCATCCTAACATTTTTCATTTATTTTTCAACTTAATTTACTGAGGCGTAGCAGCACACGCCTGGTATTCGCTAGTTTTATATATATATATATAAAAAAAACCAATAAAACTTTCTTCCCAACTTTAGGAAAACCAAAACCACTTAGCTACTCCGATAACGAAATGCCTATGACACACTTATTCAGTTGACCAGTATCGAAACCAAAAACAGTGATAGACAGAGGGTAGTAGGTTTGCTTTAACATTTACCACTGTCAGCTATTTACATTTTTGTGATAAAGTTGTGAAGGATTGTGTTGTGATATTTTAATTATTTTATGGGTTACTTTGTATTTTCAAACTCTTGTTTTTTTAAAAATTTATTATTCTGCGCTCACTCACAACTTGGCAAGAGTTAACAGAGAAAATATCATTGCAAATGACAACGACATGGTATTGGAAAGATTGACGTTGTTTGTTGGAAAGTACTTAGTTCAACACCAAACCAAGCAAATATTTCTTGGTTTCTGACCACTTCACATGTATGGGGAACCAAGTCGTAACCACCCACTTTAAACTGGTTTTGCGCTAAACCAAGAAAGTGCTTGGTTAGCCGAATAGTGTGTCAACGGTATAATCGAAATGACCTGCTAATAGTTGGATATGCTATAACAATATTAGAAAGCAGTGCTGGAAACGAACGAAACGGTACCTACCTTGCCATATGAGCTTACACTTACTCCCGAGAGCGTCTGAATTTTGTAACAGCTTTCATAATTTATTACTGTTATGAATAAATAAAAAATTTTGGCAAAGAGTACTTTCAAAGAAAAGGCATTTAATTTTTATTCGCTAAGGTTTTATTTTATTTGAAAAATATTGGTGTACAACTTTGCTCCCGCCGTTTTTTTTTGTAATGTTGAGGCTTTATTAAAAAAAATAGTTACATATTTATGTTTCAAAATATTGTCCATCGCTTGACACTACTTTCGCCCATCTTTCGGTTGGCATACAAATCCCGCGCCGGAAAAACTCCTCATCCTTTGATGAAATCCATTCGTCGATCCAATTTTTGACTTCTTCATAAGAGTGGAAGTGCTGGTCAGCCAGGCCGTGTGCCATCGATCGAAAGAGGTGGTAGTCAGACGGAGCAACATCTGGAGAGTGGTGGAGCGGGTGAGGTAGGACTTCCCATTTTAACGTTTCCAAGTACGTTTTGACCACTTTTGCAACGTGGGCACGAGCATTGTCATGTTGCAAAATTACTTTATCGTGTCTCCCGTTGTATTGCGGACGTTTTTCCTTTAATGCTCAGACGCATTAATTGCGTTCGATAAAGTGCACCTGTGATTTTTTCAGCCGATTTTAGCAGCTCATAGTATATGACACCGAGCTGATCCCACCAAATACAGAGCATGACCTTGGAACCGTGAATATTTTGCCGTGGTGTGGACGTGGGAGTATGGCCGAGCAATCCCCATGATTTTCTGCGCTTCGGGTTGTCGTAATGGACCCATTTTTCATCACCAGTTACAATACGGTGCAGAAAACCCTTCCGCTTTTGCCGTTCAAGCAGTTGCTCACAAGCAAATAAACGCCGTTCAACATCTCTTGGCTTCAACTCGTAGGGTACTCAGTATCCTTCCTTCTGGATCATCCCCATGGCTTGAAGGCGTTTGGAGACAGCTTGCTGTGTTACTTCCAAGGATACTGCGTATTCCTGTTGACTTTGACACGAGTCTTCATTCAGTAATTCCTCCAGTTCTGCATCTTCAAAAACTTTCTCCCTTCCACGACTGTGCCAGTGTTCAATAGCAAAATCACCGTTCTTAAAACGTTGAAACCACTTGCGACACGTTCTTTCACACATTACACCGTCACCATAAGTGTTTGTAAGCATTCGAAATGTCGAAAAAAAGTAACACCCGCAAATGTCGAGAATTTGGCGTATAATCTGACAGTTTGAAAAAATAAAAATATTATGATCAACTCCGAAATTGGCTTATATTATTGTTGGGCTATGTTTACAAATGTCAAAAGTAAATGACTGACATCTGTAGTCAATTTATTTTAACAACGCAACCTATATGAAAACGGCGGGAGCAATGTTGTACACCAATAGTTTCGTTTCATTCGACACTGGTTTCATTTAATTGCAAAATGGTTTCATTTTACTTGAAAATAGTTTAATTTAATCTGAAAATGCTATATTTATTTTTGTAAAAAGTTCCCGCAAAAATATTTTGAAGTTATTAGTGAAGTGTTATAGCGCTTGTTTTTTTGTTTTATTTAAAACACCTACATTGTTTATTACCATGATCAACATCACGTTTCATACTCTCATAGGGGATAGAACATGCAAATCTCGCATAAAATACAGCAGATCGTCAACCTCTTCACTAGTATCTACCACTAGTACCACTAGTAAAATTTATACTTACATGAATATTTTGTTGTATCTTCAAATTATTTGCAGTGGAACTCAACAACCTTGTGAGGTGGACCAAAGAAATTAAATGTGGACGCTCAAATTTAGTAAAAATTTTCAATAAATCGGTCAATTACACGTTTGACAGTCCAAAATGACGGAACATAATTTACAGTAGGTAAAGAAAGTTTTCAAATGTTCACATACTACTGACTGGTTTTAAATTAAATCAGGCGCGCGATGACGGAAAGTAGTATGGGAACGGTGCGAGAGAGTGAGAGATAGAGAAAGAAAGAGAGAGAGAGGCGCGGAGTTGGGATACACGCTTCACTGCAGCCGCACGCACTAAACTTTATTGACGATTTTTGTTACTTCGGCTTGTGAAAATCGGCAGATTATATTTTTCCCGTTATCCTTGAATTAATCCCTTCAAAATAAAAAAACAATTCGACCGCGCTCGAGAATGTCGAGGTGACGTTCTTTTTTACAATTTTGTGACCCTCCCACTCCCTTACGTCACGCTCAAATCGTCAGATTATTGCAATGCACACTTTTCAGCATGTAATTAACCTTAATCTGACGCGATCGAATATTTCCAGCTATCGATTTATTTTTACTATTCTGATCGGCTGCCCTACACGCGCGTCCCTATATAGAGAGCTAAGATTTGGTAGAGGTACTCAACAGGGTGCAAGGTATCCCCCTATATGTTAATCTGCCGCGCTTGAGTAAATCCCAAAATCCCCTGTTGGGCTCTCCTACTATTAAAATCACTAGGATTTCAAAAACATCAAAATGGTGGTCCAATATTGTATCCGCCATCTTTAATCTTCAAATGTTGATAGTTGATTCGAAATTCGTGGTCGCCATATGGAATACCTTATCTTTGATTTCCAAAAGCCAATGCTTGGGTATGCCGTCTTTTTTCTCGCGTGGCCATCAATCAGACCTTCTAATTTCAGTTCAGAATAATGTAACACGCAAAACTTATCAAGACAGGGGTATCTCAGTCTGAACCGAATTATAAAGGTTTGAAGTTTGAAATATAATAATGAAATTTATTAGCAATTTAATTAATCTGCAACCAATTTTTGCTGGGTTTGTCAACCACTATAACACTAGAGGCGTATAAAATTCCATTGATTTTTCTAAATATTCAAATATCTCGTTGGGTATACCAGCCTTTTATTTTAAGTAATTTATTTTTACTAAAGGGGCCGAGACAGGGTAAAAATAATGAGCCACCTCCGATAAAAAATAAATTTGTAGAAGTTCATCGTAGCTTCGGCAACCAAAAAAATTCACGTTGTTTTATAGAAGAAGCAGACTGCAGATGGTTTTCGACCTATTCAGCTGAATCTCCCACACCCTTGAGAATTCTAGTTTTGTAATGTAAAAATGAATTTAAATCTGATAGTGTTTTATTTTTGCGTCGTAGAAAAATTGTTCATCGATATTTTCATTTCATTTTCATATTTTTAATACATTTCTCTTAGATCCAGTATTTATTAAATTACTTCTTACAGTGCGCCAAGAATTTTCGACAAGCTTGAAGGTTATGCCTGTTTAGGTAATTTTGTTGACTGAATGCTTTTGTACACTGCGCACATTGATATTTCCAGTTATGATGTCCCTTTGTTCGCTGATGAGCACGTAAATTGGATCTGAAAAATTGGATATTCAAACAAATTGTTTGATCGATAAATATAGTAATAAAACATTACCGATCGGCGAATTTTTTGGAGCAAGTCACCACGGGACATACAAAGGGTTTTTCTCCAGTGTGCAGGCGTAAATGTCCATGGAGAACCCAAGGTCGGTCAAAGGTTTTTCGACAGTATTGGCATTCATAAATTTTGTCTAATTTAGATTTACCCAACTTTCTACGAACTATTTGAGGAAAATTATCTTTTTCAGCGATAGATTCCTCAGACGGAGAGTACTCAATTATCTTATCAGGATCGAAAGAAGATATTTTTCCTTTTTCTGCAGTTTCTAGGCTTTCTGTTACACCAACTTTTGTGCTATACTCAAGTATATATTTCTTTGGCGCTATCACAAAAACTTTCAAAGAAAAATAAAAGACAAATGCAATATAATATTACCTTCAATACTATTTAGTGTAACTTCTTCTACGACTATTGTTTCCATATGTTCATCTTTATGAACTCCCGTAGAATCTTTCTTTCGTCGTGAATTAATGCATGCTGCTTTTTTGTGGTTGCTTGATCTGTCCATTAAATCTTTGACATATTCTTCGGTGTTTGTATAATGTTCATCAACGGATATTTCCGATTCACTATCACTGGATAAAGAATCATAACGCTCTAATAATTCGCACCCTAAAATGCTTTCAAGTTGGAACCGTGTAGTTATTGGAATTCGATCACTGTCATACCTAAAGATTTGCCAATATTTAGTATAATTTCGATTGAAATTAATAACAATCTATTGCAGTGCTTAATTAAATTTTGGAAAAACCTATAAAGCGGAATATTATGAACAGTATAAAATGTTGCGCTAATGAAAATACAAAAGTAAACTGTTATCATTGGAAAAACCAATGTATGTGTATAACCATAAACAAACTTAACCTACTAGATATCCAGTCGCTGTATAAATTTCCGTGCCATAGAAACCTAAAAACACGGAATTTAAATAAAATTTTACGCGATTGAAATAAAGCGCTTGCATTTTGAAAAAAAAAGAGCGCTTGTTTGGCTTTGTTTCCTACTTTTACTTCATAACCACAATATTCTGTTAGGATACGAAGCGCTGCCCGCGCTGCACCTCAGCCGTATCTTGTTATAACCAAAGACTATCCAGAACAAGATTGTGACACTCATGACATATTTGCTTATCTAAATTCGACCTTGGTACAGTTACTCAAACGCACTTAAAGATTATGCAAGAAGTTGATAGTAATAAGAAAATCATATGCAAGAAAAGGATACAAATTTGGGAGGAAATGAAACGAGAACTGAAACACTTCTATAGGGTCTCTTTATTTTTTACAAATTTACAATGCCTGCATCACATTTTAATATTTACCCAAATTTGTTAAAACAAACAAAATTTTATTATTTAAATTCATAGCAAAACATGCACGTTCTTGTTCAATAATTAATTTCCCAAATGGGAACACTTCGAATTAATTTCTCAAGTTGTAAAACTTCTTTGAGAAAATCAAGCCTACCTTGTACTCGCTCACTAGAAGCACACACAATGAACTGAACAAGATGGAAAGCAACAACAAAATTAGCGTATCCGTATTTAAAGTCTATGTGTGATATTTGCCTCTTCCCCTTCTTCAATTCAGACCTTGCCTATCTCAGAACATTGCAAGGGAAGGGCACTAATCCCATGCCACCCACGCATACATACTTGCCTACCGAAGTTCTACAGCTGCATGTAAAACAAATGCTACACATTATTCTTTACAGTGTAAGCGCTGTGGATGAGCATTTTGTAGTTGCCTATTTTGGTTTCGTTCGTTCTTATTGGAATTTACATAAGAAATGGTAGGCAGCAGTTCTTTGCTGCCTTATCAAAACGGACATTTTTCTCAAAGTTTTTAAAGCGCGTAAGGCAAAGGGTTTCCCATAGAAGTCTTTATATCGACTTTGAAATTTTGTTAACAGACACAGCGCGGGAATTTGATTGGACAAAGAAGCAATTGTATATTGAAAAAACAACGATGGACATTAATAGATTAGTTAAATTTCTATTAATGAGACTTATACTTGCAGAAGCCGAGAAATGTTTGGCTTTATTGGAGGGAAGACGCCGTTTTCATTGGTCAGTGGTCAAACCTCTAAAGCTCTCGCTGATGAAGCTTGAAAGCTTTCTCTGAAGCGTGAAAGTTGAAATATATTCAACTTTTTACCGCGTCAGAGCTTCCCCATGTGTCGCTTATGGATTTTGTTACATTGCGACGCAACGCAACGCAACGCAACGCAACGCAACGCAAAGTTGACGCGTTCTTTGGGTTCGGGCTACTGACATGGAAATGGAAAGCTGTCTCTTATGCTTTGAATATAAAGCCTCAGGAAACGCTGAGTCGTGTGAAAGCCCTGTACGTGAGCGTAGTAAAAACAGAGGTGCCCATAGAAAGAGAAATACGACTTTAATAAATGAGAGGGAAAGAGCGAAGTAGCATGGGCGCTCGTTCATTTCGCACGGTTAGGGGTGGCCTTTTTACAGACGGCGTTAAAAAAGAGTTTTTGGGGGGGTTTGTGCATAAGAAAACTAGTTTTATTCCTGTCTTCACTGCTGATTACTACAAAAATTGTCTGCACTGATACTAGTCGGACTTTACAACGCTTGGAGAGTGATATCACGCTTCCTTAGGCTTTATCTTCAAAGTTCATATAGTGCACCCTTTTAACAGTTTTCACCTAAGGAGAGTTCAGATAGAAAGCATATATCTATCTATTCCTTTAGCATTAGGCGAGGTAGGCGCCTTTAAAATGCGGCAAATTTAAAAATTATATTTGTTTTAAATTGTATCCTGCATACTTAAATCTAATTCCCGTAAACGAAGCATCCAATCTCGAATTATCTCACAGTGAAAAGTTTCTGGAATAACAAATTTTTCATTGAAAATTTTTCAGCAAAACGTCGAAATGCTCACTTCTGGAAATGCGTTTTACATCATTAAACAACTGTTTTAAGAACTCAAAAATCATAATTAGAGTACTTTTGTGCTTTTGGTATAATCTCCACTTAATTTTAGTTACAATAAAAGGACATAAATGCAATTAAATCCTAATTAATTCGCCGCATTTCGCCACCTAGGTTTTTTGTAGATTTTGTGCCTTTTTCATCGGTAAATCAGACACAAAATAAGAAGAATCTCCAATATGGGATACTGAAAAACTAATTCTCATAATTTTATAACAAAATTTTTGCCGAAGAATTAGAAATTTTGTAAAATTCAATTGGATCTCAAAGTGGGGTAATTTCTTGTTTGCATTCCTTTTAAAGGAGTTAGAATACAAAATAAATTATTTAATAATTTTTGGTGTAATTACTTCATGGGCTTATGTAATTAAAACTGGGTAATTCTCCAAAAATGCATTTGAAAAAAATTCAAATTCACAGCTGAATGCTCTAAATCCGTTAATGGTGTGAGGAAGAAGAAACGGAAAGTACACCATTTTGATATGGGCATTTTGTATGGGACGAGTAGTCCATTTCTATATGTCAATGGTTCGGGTCTTGAAGAAAGCGCGATATCACTCTCCGAGCGTAGTAAAGTCCGACTAGTGTTAGTGCAGACAATTTTTGCATTAGTCAGCAGTGGAGACATGAATAAAACAAATTTTCTTATGCACAAACCCCCCAAAAAGTATTTTTCAACGCCTTCTGTAAAAAGAGCACCCCTAACAGTGCGAAGTCAACAAGTGCCCATGCTGCTTCCCTCTTTCCCTCTTATTTATTGAAGTCGTATTTCTCTTTCTATGTACACCCCGCACTACGCTCCCGTACAAGGCTTTCACATGATACAGCGTTTGCTTAGCCGTTTATTCAAAAAACCCCAGCACCTGAACGATTGTAGCTGTATATTCTTGGAAAATTCCAAATAAAGATTTTTCGTGAGAATATGTCATTAGCTAATTAAATGTATAATATAGAATTTATGTATGACTTTTGGCGTTATAAAGGAGATTAATACTTGATAATAAAAAATTCATTCAAGTATAATATAATATTTATTCAAAACCTTTCTGTTAAATATGTATATACATAGAATTAAGTATGTGGGTCAAGTGTGCGCAGAGGGTAAATGTGCGCATACTAAATATCTCGAAAATGGTTTTATACCTAGGAACGGTATCCCCCCTCCTCAGTGCCCCGCATGACGTACCTATTACAGAGCGCACGTTTGCCAGTGATCGTTGGGGCGCCATTTTGTTTCCACAGGAATGAAGGAATGAAATTTTTGACCAAAATAATTATAAAATTTTGTCATTTTCGGCGCGTAATCTTTTGCAGATGTACAAACTTTTTTTCAATTTACTATTATTCATCGGGAACTACATACTGTCCCATATGACAAGTGATAATTTTGATTTCGTGGTGAAGATGCAATTGCGAGCGATTTTAACCAAATCCTGTTTTGATAGATTAAGGTATGTGTGCGTATGAGCTAGTATTAAGAAGACAGAAAACGAGTAGAAAAACTATTTCTGCCCGTTATGTAAATTAAAATATAATTATCCACCGGCTGAAGACTGGATTGAATGCAGTGTTTGTAAGATCTGGTGGCACAAACAGTGTACTAGTTACGAGCAGGGAAATTTTGTATGTGATACATGTGCCGAAGAATAGTACCTACATATCTCTATACTTTTGTCACTTTAAGTTTATCTTAATTTAGGAATTGTGGATTTTTTTTAAGTTTAAGTGATAATTATTGCTCAGGATCTCTTTACTTTATGTTGCGTACACTTACCCACACTGCTGCGCACTGTTACATTGGGGAAAGTGTACGCATTTCGAATAAGTTTTGTTTTACTTACTTTCTAAGAATTCGTACCATTGACGATATTATTTCTATTTTCACATTGTTGATTAATAAAAACTCTAAGTAATTAACATCTTTTTGTTTCATTCGATCTGAAATTATTGACTTTAGGAAGATTCAAAGCTTAAGTTGGCACACTTTACCCACATGACTCTACATACGAGTACATACATCGAAATAATGTAAAATTAAAAATGAATTTATTTGGATCAATATTAAGCATTGTTACAGTGCATTATATAAATGATTTTACGATTTTAGTGAGAAAGGTTGTCGGTACAATGCCAAATTAACCATATAGTAATTTCCTAAAATATCTGGTGGTCACGGCGAATTCGTTGTCTCCGCAACACTTAACATTAATTGTGTTCTTTTCACATCGAATCCGATTCCAGGTTTTGCGGAAATTATGCACTGAATTGACATTTATGAGCAGTTACCCATATTAAACAATTTTTATTTCTCGAAAATAAAATAAAATTGCCCGGATTTATACTCACTTTGCGTCAGAAACATAATCCTAAAATTTATCTGGTTCAAGGTTTGAAATTTGGATGGGTAAATAGCATGGCAATTTGGTGCGCCTTTCGGAAATTTTAAAATCTTTATACACGTGATGGTTTTTAGAAATTTCATTCAATGCAAAATTTCCCGCAAAACCTGGAACCGGACCCGATGTGAAAAGAACACAGCTATTATTAATCTTCCACATACAATTTTTCCGTATTAAAACAAGAAGAAAATATTCCAAAATCTTAATAGGATGTAAATAGCACGAACGATTAAAGTCGTACCAGCTCCGTAATTCACTTATGCAAATATCTTGCTCACTGAAAATCATAACTTGCTTTTACATATTTGGAAAAATTCTTCAGTGGGGATAATGAGAGGTCTGAAGTCGAAGATGCTGGAATAATTTTTATAATGTGTCATCTTCTCCACAGTTAGCAAACTTTGAAGAATAAACTAATTTTATTTTTACAGAAACAATTCTACTTATAATTTCATTACATTCAAAAGCTGATGGATTTGGTTTTTGTACCGCACTACACTGGATAAATTTTGCATTAGGTCTTGGTTTAATTTATTCGTGCAAATAAAATATATTTCATTAGAATTTCTAAAAATGTGTCCTGAAAGTTGCAGTATTGCTAAAATAGTTTGGAAAAGAACCCTCAGACAATTAATTTTCACCTTTTTAGGATGCGTATCTAACTTAAGTCCCCGAATATAGTCTCTCATTTTCTTTAAATAATTCCATGATAAATTATATTCAATCAAAGCCGATAGGTAAGGATTTTTTGAGTTGGGGGATTTACTATTGCAACAATCAAAAATGCGGTTTAATTTTTCAAAGCATTCTGCAGTTGACAAAGCGTGTTCTTTTAAACTGTCGCTAAATTTCCCTAATGCATATTAGGTTCTCGGCTGCTGTACTTGCACATATAGTATAGCTTATACTGTTAATCTGACATTCATTTTTTCAAAACCATTTTGATTAATATGTAATTTGGTGGAACTTGGAGAAGTTACAAGAACATTATTATGATAAATAAGAATTTGGATATATCCCTATACATATATGTATGTATATATAAAATCGAAAGTTTGTTTGTTTGTTGCTCAATCACGCCTAAACGCTGGGTCCGAATATTTTCATTTTTTGAGTGAAGATACTACATATCCCGACTTAACATATAGGCTACTTTTTATTCGCGGATTTCAAAATGGCGGGCCCAAAATGGAGGCCAAAAATTGTAAATTTCAAGGGATTGCCATGAAAATTGGTATTCGGGGGTTTTTGGAGGTTCTACAAATCTCGGCTTAACATATATTTACATAGGCTACTTTTTATTCATGGGCTTCAAAATGGCGGACAAATATGGCGGCCAAAAATTATAAATTTCAAGGAATTGTCATGAAAATTTATATTTAGGGTTTCTTGGAGATCCTGATTGCGAATCTACGCTCGAAATTTAAAAATTTAAGATGGCGATTAAAACTTTCCAAAATTCAACTAATTTACGAGAAAATTAGTGCTACGGGTAGTGTAAAGGATTTTCACGTATATAAATGTAAAGGAAAATCAGTGACACCAATGTCAAACCTGCTACCAAAATGTGGATATTCAAAATAGTGGACCCAATATATCGACAAAAAATTTTTGGAATTCTACGATTTTAAGTTGAATTTATCATATTAGTGGTACGGATTTTGAATCTCGTACAAACTTGAAAGTTTATTTGTTTATTTGGATGTTTGCTCAATCACGCCGATACGGTTGGTTTGATATTTTTCATTTTTTGTCCGAAGGTATTACATTCTTCAACTTAGCATAAGGACCATTATTAAGGACATAAAATTAAGAGTTTCAAAATGGCGGACTTAAGATGGCGGCCAATAATTGTAAATTTCAATGGATTGCCATAAATATTTGTATTTGGAGTTTTTGGAGATGCTGGTTGCAAATCCGCTTCCAAAATGTAAAAATCAAGATAGACCATAGACCGCCATAGACTCAATATGGCGGCCAAATTTTCCAAAGTAATATAATGAAAAAATAAATTAGGATGGTTTATTCAATACCCAATAATTTAATATTGAACATTTACATGTGTAACGCAATGTTTAAGCAGAGATATAATTTATAACGAATAGGCAATCAACATAAGGTTTGTAGCTTTAATGTTTTGCAATAAGGTAACGATGAAATAGTAAAAAAAAAAATAATACCCTTATTTATTTATTTAACACTTAACAATGGAAACGTATAAGTACAGAATAGATTATGAGACCTTCTGACTCAAATTGCCTGAATTTATACCCACTTTGCGTCAAAAACTTAATCCAAAAATTTATCTGGTTCCAGGCTTGAAGTTTGGAATGGTAAATATCATGGTAGTTTGATGCACTTTTCAATGCAAAATTTGCTATTTATCCTGAACCAGAGAGGAAAATGAAAAAAACGCAGCTAAAGGTTCAATCAGGTTAAAGTCAAGGCTGTTAGGCGGCCATTCTAGAGTAGGAATTTTGTGATTTCTAAGCCAATCTTTAATGTTTTTAGCAGTATGTGCTGGAGCATTGTTTCGTGAGAAGATGTACTCCGCCATACAACTTAACTTTTGTACAGACTGCATATTTTCATATATTTTTTAACATTCACAGTTCCTTCAATAGAATGAAGATTTTCTACAGCCCCATACCATGACACTTGCAAGAAATTTAACTGTCCTTTTTAGGCAATGATCATTAAATGCTTTATCCGGCATGGTTTATGATCAAAAAGGAACTGTTATCCGAATGCCGGATGAAACATTTATTGGATTGTGTAAATAAGACGGCTAAATAAGCGTCGTGGTATGGGGCTGTACGGCGGCAAAGGTTGTAGGAAATCTTCATTTTATTAAAGGAATTGTTGCTACTAAAAAATATATAAAAATATTGGAGGAAATTCTGATATACAGTCTGTACAAAAGTTGAGTTGTATGAGGGAATACACCTTCTAGCAACACAATGCACCAGCACATACTGACAAAGAGACTAAAGATTGGATATTTAAAACCAATTATAGTTTTCTTTAAGATCAAGCATGAACATATGCAAACATCGCACAAAACATAATGTATGTATGTATTTTATACTGTATCATTGTGAAGAGTGTTAAAACATCAAGCTATAAATATTTTACACTTAGCACAACGAAGCAATGGGAAATACAGAACAGATTAATTTTTAGGTCTCCTCACGGCTCTTTAACAATAAAAGACAATTACTTTTAGAAAATCTCAAGAGTTTTAATTAAACAGTTTATGGTCTTTTCCAATGTATTAGATTGAAAAAAGCTAACAAATTCCTTGATGAATTTTATTCAAATTGGCGTTCAGAAAAGTGACAGAAAGGTAAGTGCAAATATGTTCTTTTAGTTTAATTAAATACATTTTTAATATCACCATGGGTAGAATTTCAACATGGAACAACTTCAAATAAAAGGAAAAATGCCTGTGAATCAAAGAAAAAGTATAATGGGGTTTGTGGTGTGAAATATACATGCAAAACATGTGAGCCGAGTGGCAGTTTCAGAGCTTTAAATTGATATATTTTGAAAACGTGACCGACAAAATGTTTTTTTTTTTCAATTTTAAGTTGAGGCGAACGGTTCATGAGGATACCTCAAACTCTATATTACGCCATTGGGCATCGAAAAGAGCTTACAAAAGCCCTTTTTGGATAAAAATTCATTAATAGAGTCCCTAAAATTCTCACAAAATCGTTTTAGTTACCTTCGAATTTAATTACTTTGTTCAAAATAATTCCATTGAATTTTTCTATTGAATTATTTTAACGACTTTGAACGCAAAACTTAATTGAATGTAATCAAATGTAACTGGAATGAATTTGTTTAAAAAATTAGGAACTTTCACCCATTGTTTTGTATTCCGAGTGAAATTAAATCAAAAAGAGCTTGGAAATCTCCTTTTGAATTGAAATTCCTTAATAAAAATTCTTAAAAATGTAAAAAATGCATTTCATTTACTATTGATTTCAATTCGTTTTTCCACAAAAAGCTTCACAATATTTCGATTGGATTTTTCTATCGAATTATTTTAACTACTTTGAACAAAAAGCTTAGTTGAAGTCATATGCAACTGAAATGAATTTGTTACAATTTTGGGAATTTTATTAAGGAATTTCAATTCAAAAGAACCTTTATAAGCTCTTTGCGATTTCTTTTTACTCGGAATACAGAACATGGGCGTTCATTGAGGAAATTTAATTCAGTTTTCTTCATTTCTCTGAATGTTAACTAGACGGTTCCTGTAAGATTTATCCAAACAATTCAATCAATCAATCACTTTATTTTGTTTTCATGCCGGTCGCAACCCTTGAGAATTTCTTCAAACAATTTTACCATCTTTTGTAGATACCCAATATGATCGTAACGAATAATTACTACGTACACATGTAGGATAGAATCTAAATTGAATCCGGATTCAATCCCATAAATACGTAGACTGGATATAAACAGAGGTGACTCTACCTTAGGGCCTAGTAGGACTTAAACAAAATTGTTTTGAAAATTCAAAGTAAACGTCTTAAAACGTTATTGCATTTTTCTTGTCAAACTAGCTACTAAATCTTTTTCTCTTGATAACCTTAGTTTTATTTCTCTTCCATTTCATTACGTTTCCATGCGTGTAGGGATAGAATAAATTACCCAGCGAGAAATTTAAGAAGTGCTTCATGAAGAAGCATTATTTATCGCTTTCACGAGAAGGGACGTGGAAGCATTTCGGTTCTTATGGTACACTTCTAGCGAAGGCTTTAAGAACCGATTTTTTTTTTTGCTCGCGTCAATGCTTCCTCCCAATGACAGCGTAATGTTAAAAGAAGCTAAGTTTGAAAGGAGAGTTCATGCATACATTACATCGACAGAAGCATTCGCAATTGTGTTCTAGAATACTTCCATTTCTCGCTGGGTAACGGAGAGTCCGGCCCGAAGGATTATTGAGTCGAAATATTTAAACTCATATGCATACAGTACGATGTAGTAGGTAGCAAAATTTTTTAACAGTGTGGCGGAAAAAATGAGCCCATTTTCGTGGTGCATACAGTTCCGTATCGGATTGGAGAACTAAAAAATATTTAAAAAAAAGCTATTCAATGATGCCAAACTCAAAGATACCCCCACTCCCCTTGGGGGTTGGGTGGGGATAACTTTCAAATTTTAAATGGTAACCCCTATTTTTTATTTCAGCTTCGGATTCTACGGTAAAAAATAAGAAACTTTTATCTGAGGGGGAGGATGTTGTCTGATGTTAAAAAAGTTCCGGGATGGTCGAATAACTCGAGGTGCCAAATAATTTTTGAAAAGTTATCCAATAACACCAAATTTGACTCGTTATCCCCATTGGATGGTGGGCGAGGAGAAACAAGGGTGGGGGTGTGGGGTCGAGTTTGAGTCATTAGATAGCATTTCAAAAAATATTTGACACGTGTTTTCACCTTTTTTCAATCCGATGGGTATTCCTCTATTACTTGTATTACTGTATATATCAAAACGCTAAGGAGTGTTTTTAAGTACCTATAAGTTTTTTTAAGTGGAATAGGCTTAAAAATAGTTTTGGAAATAAGAATTATTACTAAAAGAGATCACGTATTTTCAAATTTTGACACTTTTTCGTGAAATATAAAACTTCTTTTAGGGAAACCGAATACTTAAATTTGGTTAACGCTTTAAATGTGGAACATCTTGGGTAAATCGGAAAACTGAATAAGTTCATTAAATAATTTTTAGTTTTTTGCAGTAATTAGCCCCGCCAAAATTAATTTCCACGAGCCGCCACTGGATATAAATTGGATCGAGTGGATCCAAATGCGATAGTTGGCTCGATTGAATTGAAATAACAACTAAAAACGCGGCACGAGTTGCCGCTGAGCGTGTTATGAGAGCATTAATTTCTTTGTTGAGTTTGTTATATCTTTAAATGTTATTTTATTTAAGCAATAAAATGTCACAAGGAAACCTTTGGGAACACGAACGGTTATTGGAAATGCTCAACATAATGCAAGAGCAAAATGTCGATTCAAACCCCTTTGGATCCATCTTCGACTCGATCGATGCTTCAATCTCAAAGAGTCCAATACGCGAATTGAAAACTCAATCCAATCTTGATTCGATCTCTTAATCCGTCAAGTAAACCTATACGTAGTAAATGTCTTGCTGTTATTTCTCCCTTTTTCCAATATTTATTTTCTTTATTCCATTTTTTTGTCTTTTTGCCTACATTTTTATCGCAGTATAATTTATTTTTGGTATTATTTTTGTCAACAATTATCTTCCCCGTCCTGCTATTTGCAGGTAGTTTACTTTTCATTTGTAGTAACATTCGCTGCTTTCTTCCATTGTATATTTCGGTATTTTAGAGGTTATTGGCTTGCGGGCAGTGTGAACTGGTGATATTTATCTCTACATATAAGTATCATGTTTCCCAAAGTTTCTAAGGAAGTAAGACCCAAACGGCAGGTTGCCCGCAATTATTGTTTTGGCAATCCTGTTGGTAGCAAACAATTCTTTCAGTTTGCGTATAATTCAGAGGCTGTTTTAGTTTTTAGAGGCAGTATTTCAATAAATTTTGATCCATAACTACTAGAAAATCTTTTCCTAATAAAAGAAAAATATCCGTACCAATCTTGTTAAATGGCATGTCAGCTACTTGGTCAGGAATATAAGCTTGTTTTGATGATTAGAAATTTTGGCAATCTGTACAAGAACCTATTTTGTCTTCAATATCTTTATTAATACCAGGTCAATATACGGATGACCGCGCTATTGCTTTTGTTTTGACTACGAGTGTGCTCAAATACGGCTTATGTAATAACTCTAATATTTCAGTTCTAAGTGAGGTTGGAATTAAGATTCTACCATTTACGAAAATAATGCCCATCGATTACAACTTACTTTTTAACTTCCAAAATTGCTTTATTTCTTCTGGAATTCTCAAGGGTCTAGCCATCTAACAAAACTTGTTTTGATCTACTAAGAACTGGATCCACTTTTTGTATCATTACAGAATTTTTGTTTTTTGTCGTCATTTACATCGATAGTATAAATTACGGAATCTGATTCTGTATTCACAATTTCTAGACAAACAGTCTGCTATGTGCATTAGTTTCCCCGGTATATGCATCATTTCTATTTGGTAATTTTTAATGTCAGCATCATTCTTTGTTATCGAGGATTTCGTATTTTCCATAAATCTTTTGTTTTTATAAATTTCCAGCAAAGACTTATGGTCTGTTATAATTTTGAAGGCTTTCCATATACATTTAAAACTATGAAACTTTTCGCATCAAAATACGTTTGCTAACATTTCCTTCTCAATTTGGGAGTACTTTTACTCTGTTAGTGTCATGCTTTGAGATGCCAAATGTATGGGTTTACCATTTTGCATGAGGTATGCCCCTATATCCCATAATTTGATGAATAAACTTGCAGCTTCACTTGAAAATTTGGATCGAATATTTTAAGTGCAGGTGAATTAACAATTAATTCTTTAATCTCCTCTAGAGCCTTCATGTGACTTTGTTCCCATTTAAAAACCACATTATTTTGTAATAAATCCCCAAGAGGTTGAGATATCTCCGCTAAATTTGGAACGAAACATACGTTGTTAATCATACCTTTGTAGCCTTTTTTATCTTTTAGCACTGGTAATTTACAGATCGGTTGTACTCGGTTGGGATTACATGCTATACCCTTACATAATGCCCTAACAACTTAATTTTATTTACTTTATATAGCAGTATATCTTTGTTGAATTTTAAATTGATTTGTTCCGCTTTTGTCATTACTTCTTTAGTATTTCGTAGTGTCCCTATTCAGAGTCTGCAAAAACTAAGTTTTCGTCAAAATAAACTGCTACACCAGATATATCTTTGAAATTCTGCTCATTGAACATTTGAAATATTTCTGGCGCAATACTAATGCCGAAAGGCAATCTTTTAAATCTATAAGTTCCTATTGATGTACTGAATGTGCAAATCTTACTGGAAACTTTATTCAGACCTATCTGCCAATATCCATCTTTTAAGTCTAGAATATTCAGATTTTCTAACCTTCCTAATTCTTTGGCTAAAAGTTATTTTAATGCTAGGGGTATTGTCATTGCTGGCTTTACAACTGGAGTCATATTTTCCTTTATTCTTCTTTTATTGTATTAACTTTTTTAACTAAATTTAGATCATTACATGTGCTTAATCCCAGAATTGGTTTCGTTCATTCTATATCTTTAATTTGTTTTCTTCGTATGTATGTTATCGGTTGTTTATCCGCAAGCTTCCATTTTAATTTCTGATCTATCTATTTGAGCCTTGTAGCCATATGGAAAGGTAAGACATTAATATCCGCGCCGGTATCTATTTTAAAATCAATGAGCAAACTACCTAAGTGTATCTAAGTGTAACAAAGTGTTTCATACCACGACTTGTTAGCGATTTCACGTACATATATTTAAGTTATTTATATATAGTGTTTCCTCACTATTCAGTGCCTTTTAATTCACCTACATTCTTTGTTCTTGTCTTACACATAACCGCGTAATCCACAAAAAGGCTTGCAAGAGCGTTATTTCAAATTACCGTGTAATCGCCAAACTATCATGCATCCCGAAACTTTTCGAAAACTTTATCTATGACTTAGTGACAAGCAATATCACTCTTGCATACCTGCAGTAGCAAGACTAAGACCAAGACGAAAATCTAGACCATGCGAGACTTAAACGAGAACAAAAGCCCCCTTTGAACCCTTGAAGCTTTTCAAAACATCATACACACATAATAAACAAATTAAAAAATCGGTCCGTTCCATTCTATGTTGATCTTCTACATTCAATATAACTTTCTGAATTTTAGAAGCGTTTTTAATTATACAAAAGAAATTCAAAAAAGGTACTGCTTTATTATTAAAAAAATTCATTTTTATATATATTTTTATTATTTTTCTACTTGAAAAATACATTTCAAAAACTACATTCGAATTATATAGTTTTTAGGGTTCCGTACTAGCGGAACATTTATAGGATCGCTTTTGCGTCCGTTCGCCCGTCCGTCTCAGAATATTTTTTCGAAAACCATGTAACATAGGAATTTGAAATTTGGCAGAATGTTAGGCTTTTGTGACGCGCACATATTTCGACAATCAAAAATTAATAAAGAAATATATATATCTATATATTTTCTTAAATTATAATGGGGGCGAAAAAAAGTTTTACAATTTGTATCGTGTGGGGCCTACTTTCACGGATTCCAAAATTGTTGGTGAATTGGTTATAAAGATATAGTCCAAAATGTGCGAAAAAATTAGGCCGTTGTGTGGAAAAGCGGGTACGGAAGGGAGAGGGAAGCAATTTTTATAATTTAAATTGATAAACAGTTTCGATGAAATGAATTTCACATCGATCAATAGTCAAAACAAGAAGGAAATAAGGAGATTACTTCAATAACTCAGTCAAAACACTTTATTATTTTCCTCTATACTTCTTTTTTCTCGTTTGTTTGTTGATTACTTACACGGTGTAAGAAGCTGGAAGTTAAATCGTTTACTTACAAGATACTTCCCAAATACGAGTAAATAAATTATGCAAAATATTTGGGTATGAAATTACTAGACTACAAGAGACTTGCAAACGAAACCAAGACTTGATAGACGAAACTCAAACCAAAACCAAGACTAAATCCATTGTTGCAGGACCAAGATCAAGACCTTGTGTAGAATACAAGAACCAATACCAATACCAAGCCTATCAACCCAGCGAGAAATGGAAGTATTCTAGAACAAAATTGCGAATGCTTCTGTCGATGTAATGTATGCATGAACTCTCCTTTCAAACTTAGCTTCTTTTAACATTACGCTGTCATTGGGAGGAAGCATTGACGCGAGCAAAAAAAAAATCGGTTCTTAAAGCCTTCGCTAGAAGTGTACCATAAGAACCGAAATGCTTCCACGTCCCTTCTCGTGAAAGCGATAAATAATGCTTCTTCATGAAGCACTTCTTAAATTTCTCGCTGGGAAAGGCTTGGTCTTGTTCTTATTTTGCTCATCACTACTATGACTCCATGTCGTTCCACTGCAAGTCCACTTTATTCTCTATTCAACATGAATTCCTCAAAGGAAAATTATACAACCACCAACTTACGGACCTTTGTGTCACGCACGCTTCTAGCAATGGAAATCGGTGCAGAGGTTGACATTATAGTCACTGATTTTAGCAAAACTTTCAATAAAATCTCTAAGAAAATTATTACTCTGAAATTAAGCTATCTAGGTTTTCCTCCCCGACTCATTTCATGGATTAATTCCTGCCTCGATAATCGCCATATAAAGTTCGTTTTGACTCCTCGTTCTGATCCCTTCACATCCCATTCCGGTGTCCCTCCAAGCGCCTACCTCGGCCCATTAATTTTCATTTTGTCCATTAACGATGTAGAGAACATAATGTAATTAACCACCCTGAAATTAAACCACCCGATATTAAAACTTTAGACAAACCAGCACATCCGATTCAATACTCCTTCAAAATGACCTGAAAAATTGTTATACCTGGTACACGATAATTTTCTTGACCTCACTATATCCAAATGCCAAGCGATCACCTACATCTCGTAAGCGCACTTTCATCTCTCCTAGACCCTATGTCCTCTCTGGCAACCTCATTCCTTCTGTTACTTCCCTTCGCAATATCGGTGTCATATGCGATAGTGAGTTTAACTTGTTTGTTTTAAATTTTATAAATAATCATTATTTCCGATCCCTGATAAAACCAACCATCAAATTGTCCATTCTATCAAATAATACTTTGGGCCCTGTTCTAACTTTCGTACGAAACGAATCAAAAAGAGCCAAAAAATGTACAAAAAATCCATAATAAAATTCCTAAATTTCTAGCAAATAAATTTCAGTTACCTTTAACTTCAATTAATTTTTTCATTCAAAGTAGTTAAAGTAATTCGGTACACAAATCCAAATCAAATTATTTTTTCGTTATATGCAGAAAAACTAATAGAAATCAAAGGCAACTAAATGAATTTGTGAGTATTTAGGAACCTTATTAAGAAATTTTTATCCAAAAAGGGCTTTTGTAAGCTTTTTTCGATTCATTTCGTACGCCGTGTCTTAACGGCCCTTTAGCACTTGTCAAAATTTTCTGTACCGGGGTCAAGAAATAAATAGGAGCACTCTTCTTGACCGTCGTACTTACGAAAAACACACTTTATGCATAATCCAAAGCACTTACATACATTTTTGACTTGATATACATATGTACATACTCATATATGTATTTCTAATGAGATTGAAAACTGCAGTTATGTATTTTTTGAAAGCTTGTTGAAAGCTTGGCTTTCTTATCGGACGTTCTGAACGCTGGTACTCTGCCAGTAAAAACGACTACAAAAGTGGGGACGGAAGTGACGTCATGTATGTATTAATACCTACTTATATGTATTATAATATATAAAATACGAGCGCACATGATATATATGTATATCTATTACATATATAAGCGGCTTTGTCCTGACTGACTGACTGACTGACAGAGAATCAACGTACAGCAAAAACTACTAAACATAGAGACTTGAAATTTTCAGGATATATTCCTTTTATATCACAGGTGCTCACTAAGAAAGAATTTTGCAAAATGTTAATTTTAAGGGGGTGAAAATGGGCAATAACTATCGAGGCTTTCCAACATCGGTCACTCCCGGAGTGCCACCCCGTTGTTTTTCACATACACTGTCATTTACAGTGGAGTTGACAAATGGATTTTTACAGCTTAATTTTTGAAGATGTAATATTGCATTGAAAATTTAGTTTTATACTCTCAGGGAAATTTTTCTATACACCAAAGTAACTTTTAAATTAACAGCTTAACAAATTCCATACAAAATTGTTATCTTGCATTAATCACTTACCTACCTAATTGAATTGCAGTTTGAAATGTGTTTTTTATGGGCACTTTAATTTTAAATTTTACGTGAAATTTTGTCATAATTAGTGTACGCAACAAGGTGCCAATAACTTATAGTACAAAAAATTTTTTATATTGTGCCGCTTGACCAATAAATTAATAGAATAGAAACAGCCCTTAGTCCGTCAAAGCGAAGCATCTCTGGGCATGTTACGCATAACCGCCTGAGGGACATAAGCTATGCATCGCAATAGGAAAGTTGGAGAGGGGAGTGGGAAGGAAACGGAGGGGTAAATGTTGAGCAGTGATGTGTTTATGATGAGTTCGGCAAAAAATACTTATGCAATTGAGATGAAATTCTACTTCTTGCGCATAAAAAAGAATTCCAATGGTTCACCAAATGGCATACACTGAGAGACTCTTGTCGAAATTCACCATCATGAGGCATTTACACCAGCGAAAATATCAGGCAGGCTTATCTAAAAGATGACTCCCGCGAGACGACTTCATTTCCTTTTCGGAAGGCTGTAGGTAGGAAGCCTCATGTAGGTATACTTGGCAATTGCCACTTTGCTGGACATAGCATATACTGTTGGAATTATTTTCAGACACATGGACTGCCCACAATCCACGCATATCAAAGCATTAAAACACATCTTTAAATACCTGCATGCGACATGGAACTTAGGTATGATATTTTTTTTAATAAAACCTTTAATCTTTCTCTATCTGGTTATAGTGATGCTGACTATGCTGGTGACGCTTAAACGAGAAGATCAACGAGTGGTTCCATTGTCTTAAGGGGAAGGTTCTAGTTTTTGGCTTGTCCCGAAAGCTGCAATCTGTTAGCCTTTCGACCACAGAAGACGAGTATATCTTAGTGAAGGATCTCCTTGGACGTTCTACAAAATCTATGCTTTTCATGGACAACCAAGTGCTCCTTACCTGGTCAAAATCCTTGGATTTCATCGGTGAACGAAGTACATAGACGTGCGTTTTCATTTCATCCTTGTGAATTTCAATGAAAGAGGATTTGATCTACATATATACTAAACTTCACCACAAAACCAATACAAAACATTTGTATGAAACCGCGAGAAGTTGCAAATATTCAGAGAGATGATAGGTAGCTTAACTGAGATGTAATAAAATTAATCAATCTTTTGTATATACCAATATGGAAATATTTTGAATTCACAAATTAAGATAAAAGTGAACATTTTTGAGAATCGAATTTATCTGAATTGTAAATTCTCGCAACGTTCTACGCAATTCTTATTTTGGCATTCATGTAATGGAATTTAATAAATGCCTTTTCTTCTTGGGTTGCCAAAGACGGAAAATCCTCCGTCAATGATTTTTATACTATAAGAAATATCTTCAAACAAAAGCAAATATTTTTTTATATGTATCTCGAAAATGCTTGAAGGTAGATTTTTTTTCAGTTTTTACCATGGCAAAATGCTTCGAAAACCATTATCAAATTAAAAAACCACCGCAATTTTGCTGTCCCCGTCAGGCTAACGCACGCCAAAACATGCGAATACACATATATAGGAATGAGCACTAATAGAAATGTAAAACTAATACATTCACGAAGAAAAATCAGAAGTTAATTTAAAGACATTAAAATGCTTGTTAGTGTTTCTACTCAAGCAGATTGGTTGGTTAGAAAACAAATAATTCGAACGATTCAAAAGCAGAGGCATAAAAATATTAAATACATAAAGATTATATATACTCTAAAGATATACCAATCACAGGAACGAAGTAATTTCTTATCTTTAATTTTCCTCTTGTTGCAATTTGGAAGATCGCAGCATTCCGAATACGAGGTTTCTTTAAGTATAGATAACTTTGTAATTTTTGGAAAGATTGATGTTGAACGAAATGCATCTAAAACAAATAAAATGTATTTAAACTTCCAATAATGAAACAAGCCTCTCTTAAATCGAACTTACCATCCCAAAAATTATTTATTTGAATTTTCCTTGTATTAAACCTTGAAGAAAAAATACTTCGTGGCATTTTACTTTACTTTTGGAAACTAGGTACTCCGTTTATATTGTAATAGTGCCGGTGGAATTGTCACTTTAAAAATGCGACTATGATCGGAAACAAAATTGAAATAGGAAAAAAGGCCAACGTGGATTAGACACAATAAAAATTCTCGCTTCAAACGATTTTTTTGTAATTTTCTTGGATAAAACATTTCATACGTCAATCTACAATTTTAGGTATGCAATTTATATATAAAGAATTCTGAAAATGTTGTTATAAAATCAACCCCACGCATGTTATATCTGCTTTATAATTGAATGTAATCGCATTATACATGTCTTGGATATATGAGCTAAAATAATGAATATCATATTGAAAAAAAATTGTTAAGTACTCATTCTACTGTGTTATAACTGCATAAAAAAATACCATATTCATGTGTTATTACTGCATAAAAAAATACCATATTCATTCAACTGTTTTATTTCGATGTTTATCTTTAGAAATTCCTTAGAAAGGACATGGGGGGTATATGGTAACTGGTTCAGCTTCGTCAAAAATATGCAAGCATCGGACACAACCTGCAAAAGTTATTTCCAGCGCCTGATCTGTGGTTTACTCTTTTCGCTGACATATAAGTAGAAATGGATAACTAGCCCCATACAAAATACCTAGTAGGTATATCAAAATCGGTCCCTCTTGTTCCACCATTAACGGATTTTGAGCAGTTAACTGTGGGTTTCAATTATTGTTAAATGCAGTTTTGGACTATTACTCAGTTTTAATAACATAACCAGTAATTCCACCGACATTTATTAAATAATTCGTTTTGTATCTTAAGTCCCATAAAAGGAATGCAAACACGAAATTACCCCACTTTGAGATACAATTGAATTTCTCACAATGTTTACAGGAAACATTTTGTTACTGAATTATGAGAATTAGTTTCTTAATATCCCATATTGCAAATTCTTCTTATTTTATGCCTGATTTACTGACGAAAATGGTACAAAACCACAAAAATCCACGTAACGTAATGCGAAAAATGAATTGGGATTTAACTGAATTTATGTCCTTTTACTGTAACTAAAATTAACTGGGGATTATATCAAAAGCATAAAAATGCTCTAATTATAACTTTGGAGTTCTTACAGTTGTTTAGCATTAGCAATGTAAATCGCATTTTCAGAAGTGAGCATTTTGACGTCTTATTGAGAATTTATTAATGAAAAATGGGTTATTTCAAAAACTTTTTACTCCGAAATTATTTGAGATTTAATGCTACTTTTATGGGGCATTAGATTTAAGCGTGCAGTAAACAATTAAAAATAAATACTATTTTTAAATTTGCCGCCTTTTGGAGTGCTTATCTCGCGTTATGCGAAAGAAATAGACAGATTAATGTTTCCTATATCTGAACTCTCCATTGGTGAGACCATTGACGTATAATATAATGGATCGCTCTCGTACATGATTTCCTATAGAAGCGCACGGTGCGTTTTTTGTTCCCTCTCTTTCGGTCTGAGGCAGTGATAGTTCGTAAAATGACGTAACATTAACGTTCTAATAATGTCAGAAATTTGTCAGCGGGCTGAATTGCCGTTACAGATTTCCCTGACAATTCTCTGGAGAATTGCTAATTTGTTTATTGTAAAGAAAGTTTAATTGATATAATTTGCAATTTCAGTGCCAAACAGCGCGATTATTTATTATATATATGTATATGAATTTCCTTTACACAGGACATTCAGGAAAGTTGCATTGATAGTATTTGAATGAATTCCATAATTGATTGTATTTGCTTTTATGATAGTTTTCATAACCGATGTTCGCTTTGACGTAATTAAATAGATTTTGGTTGAACAGAATATGAAGAAGACTTAAATACGCAATGTAATGAACGCAAGCTAGTTCAAGGTATTTATCCCCAATGAGTTCCAGGGAATCCGTGAGACGTGCACTATTCTTTTGACTCAGTAGATTTACAGGTAAAATTTCACATAGAATATGGTTTGGTTTGAACATTTTATATACATATAATACATATATGTATACTATAATACACACCTTCTGATTCCTGATAAAATATAAGAACTAATGTATTATGTGGAAATGAGGAGATGAATACATGGGCGTACCCATGGAAGGGCAGGGGGGGTGCAAGCTATTACTCTCTTAATATTGGTTCCTGTTGAACCATAAACACACCATTCTTTTTGCTTTTTTATAAGCTACATTTTTACTAAGAATGATTTTTTCGATATAATACTTACTTTTTGAGTTATTCGCGAACAACCGTCTGAAAACGTGGTTTCTTTGGTTGGAAAATGCACACTTTCACTCGCGAATAATTCGAAAAGTATTGACTTTGAGTAAAAACTTTGTAGAAGAAAAGTTGCTTAGAATTAGTCAGTCTATCTATTCCCCGACTTTTTTTCAATGAGTTATTTTTCACCCTTGAGAAGGGGTGGCATCCACCCCCAGGGTAAAAGCACCCATCGGTATAGGATCAAATTTGAACTACGGGGTAAGTGGAACCGAAACCCAAATTTTCATGCAAATCGGTGCTGTTTGAACAAATCGAGCAGTTTCGCCTTATTTTACCTCCATTGACTGGACTAATGGGCGATTCTTTCACGGAAGACTTCATAAACCGTTTTGCTGAAGACCCTCGAAAGTTACTTTTAAAATAGCTATTGTATAATTAAAGAATTTATATAAAAAATTACCTATTTTAATTTGTGTTTATTTATTTGACTAGGTGCTTATAAAAAATCTGATTTGCCCCCCCTGGCCCAGAACCTGGGTACGCCCATGGATGAATTTGAATATGTAATAATATAAATTATAAAATCTAATCAATTCGTTACATTTTATTGCTCATAGTCTCCCGCCATTCTAAGGAGTAGGGTTTTGGGAATCTTCATTTCGCCCGTTTCTAAAAAAGATTGCTCCCCTTCCATTTATAATAACTTTTGAGCTCAAACTGGCAACCAAATTTCCGTTATTTGAAATCATTGTATAATACGAGTATGCCTCCTACATAATTTCTTTTTTCAATATTGGTTTTGCAAGCGTACACGGAATCTTACTATGCGCTTAGACTGACTTGGCGCTTTTACATCAGAAAACTTTTTAGGGGAAGCGTTTGAGGTTGCCGCTCCACTAATATATTGATTAGAATTTAGGCTTTCCAATTTATTTTTTGCTGCACCGACCTTTAAAAGGAAAAATAATGATTGAAAACACAACTGTAAGATTGATACGATATAAAGACGTACATGATTGAAAATAAAAAAAAACAAAAAGTAATTTTCTGGAATTCAAAATATTAATACTATTTTAACACTATTGAGCAAGCTCTTTGAATCAACCAAATTTTAAAATGAATAAAATTTATCACTTTTTTGATTATTTTTATTTAAAAAAACAAAAAGTACGACATTTTCCCTTTTTGTACTTCTTCAATAAAAAGGACAATGTATTTTGTGTTTATTTTGTTGGGCTTTATTAACGCACGAGTATGAAGTTGTTTATTAATAATTAATTGATTAATACATTTTTTTTCGAAATGATATACATATATATAAAATTAGAATATTTTTTATTAGTTTACTATGATTCTCCTGATTTCCTTCCAACGATGTTTTCTATAAAGAAAAACGCTTAAGTACCCCAATAATATCTCATTCAAATCAGTTTACCAATATAGCTTTTTAAATAGGGAAATACAATTTAATACATACATATGTAATGTATACGAACCTCATTCTCCATACTCTCGTCTGTGCAATCCTAAAATAACTGCGAAATTTGGTTCAACAAAACCATTTTCAGTTTTAACAATTGTTTTATGTAATTTTTGGGATGCTAAATAATGTTCTATCACATCACGTTTTCAAGAAAAATAGTGTCAGAAAGTAAGAAAAGTCATATTTTGTTAATTTTTGAAAAGCGTTTTGTAAAATATCAGAACATAATAGGATCCTTTACGTTGCAAAATAAAACCTCGGAATTTCAGCCATTATCTAAAAATACAAAAATTTAGGAACTCCTACGACAATTTATACAATAAATAGAGAAAGAATATTATAATATATGTATAGATTTAAAAGTTTGCTGTAGAATTTTTAGTTCCAAATTCTTTAATTAAAACACAATAAATCGTTTACATTTATTAATAAAATGTAGTACATCATTTTCGTAACTAAAAATTTATCAATGACAAATTCTTGAAAATATTAGTAATCTGGCAGGCATGAAAATTTAAAAGCATATTTATGGCATTAATAATGGTTTTATTTACATTAATTGAATTTACAGCAAATATATTTAAAATTTTTGGTCAACAAATACTTAAATTCAAATAATTTTGTCAGTGGTCAGGAATTCCGCACTCATAAAACCTGCGGAACCGGCCTATCTAGGCAATGTGATAAAAATAGATAGCGCTATTAGAAATTCTTATATATCTTATCTCGTCCCTCTGTGGCAGTAGATTGTCAAATTGGCGACCGCTTGAGACAGGAGATTGAGCGGTCCACCTTTATATGTATATGGCTGTGGGTGAGACCTGTCACAAGGGTGCACCATTCTTTGAAGATAAAAGCAAGCACACACCGACGCGGTGGCAGTGGCGGTAGCAGTAGAGACGGTAGCTTTGAAGATAAAGCCTAGGAAGCGTGATGTCACTCTCCGAGCGTAGTAAATTCCGACTAGTGTTAGTGCAGACAATTGTTGTATTAGTCAGCAGTGGAGACAAGAATAAAACAAATTTTCTTACGCACAAACCCCCCCTCCCCCCATAAACTCTTTTTTAACGCCGTCTGTAAAAAGCCCACCCCTAACCGTGCGAAATGAACGAGAGCCCATGCTACTTCGCTCTTTCCCTCTCATTTATTAAAGTCGTACTTCTCTTTCTATGGGCACCTCTGGTTTTACTACGCACGCGTACAGGGCTTTCACACGGTACAGCGTTTCCTGAGGCTTTATATTCAAAGGACGGTAGTGGCGGTGAGATGCGCAATATTGAAATGATTTCGAGCGTTCACACCAAACGTGGTGGAGGTGGCGGTGACAAAAGCGGTGGCGGTGAGTTGCTGCATGTTGCATTCTCACCGCCACCGCGCCACGGCTGTTGCGATTGCGTAATTAAATTCAGTTGAAACCACAGGCATACATATATGTAGGAGTGGGTTAGGGATGGCCTACCTTGAGAACTATTAAAGGGAATATATTCTTAAACACTGTGTATTTTAATTATTGTTTAGTTAGTATTTATTTCGCAATTCAGGTGAGTTTATCAATATTTGGGTTATCACTTTAAACTTGTCTATTATCACCAAGCAAATAACTCATAGAGGTCTCATCTAGAACAAAAATCTGTGACCGACGGTTTTAAGTTTTCTTGCTTTGCGCTGGCTCCCATCGGTTCATTCTCTCGCATTGAGAGCATCGATGCGAAGAAATGAATAAATGAACAGCCGAAATTTACCGAACGCTGCAATGCGAATGGGCTTCGGGCGGGAGCTAGATTTTGGTTCTGCTGAGACTAACGTGTGTTGGTTAGAATATGTGTGCTAAGGAGGTGAGTGTGGTTGTCCATTTCTGGTTACCTCGCAAGTTCCACGAAGCGATGATATGCCGCTGTGGAATTGATATCGTGATGGATTAAGAAATGATTTTTATTTTTAAAATCAGGAAATGGTTTATTTTAAATCAAAAATACAAATCAGGAAATTATCTGGCAAATATATTTTATCAAAACAACGCTTATAGTTTTTGTATTAGTTCTTGTTATTCTATTCTAGGTAAATTTAAGAATTTAAAATAAATTTAAAGGATAATAATATTTCAAGTAAACAATATTTAAAAATGCGTAATTTTATAGCGTTTGTGATTCCAATTAAACGCGATGCAATATTTTTAGTCTGTGGCAAGGACTGTAAATAATAATTATTGTTATATTTTTGAATTCTAAAATCACATATTAGAAGTTGTCAGATCTGCTTAAAATTACAATACATATGTAGTTGTGCATCATAATTAATATTATAGGAAGAATTAAAAGCGTTGAATTGATAACATATGTATATTTGTGAAATCATTTTTTGATTTTTATTTCAGATTTTAAAAATAAATTTCATTTTCGATTTTTTTTTTTAATTTTAAATATAAAAATCAAAACATTATTTTTATTTTTGCCTAAAAAAATAACTGTCAGACAATTTTTTCGATTTCGCCATCAGCAGAATGTTGTTTTCCTAAATTAACATTTTCAACAAAAAGAAATGTATTGAGAATCAAATAAAAAAATTTAAGAAACACATTCGCTTCGAGAAATTTGTAGTCAGGATCTTTTCTTATTTTTATTTATTTAAGATTGTAAAATTCTTAATTTAACTGATTTAATATTTCTACTGCTTTTAATTAATTTTTCTGATAGCCATCGACTATTTTTTCTTATTAAAATCAAAAGTAAAAAATTTAAAATATATTTTCTGTGTTCAAAGCAGCTATTTTCTTCATCAAACCAGTTGTTTAATTTTTCGGTTTTCTTTGTTTCATTAAAAAAACAAGTTGAACATATTCTTTTTAATATTGTTTGAAGTACATGTGTTTAAAATTTTCAGAAAAAATCTTTGCATGCAAAGATATAATTGAAAAGAACTCAACGGTTGGGGCTTGTAGCTTAAGATTTGGAGAGGTATAATTTTTATTTATTAAAAACATTTCACTTCTTTGAGTATTTAAAATGTCCTCTTTAACAAGAGTTTTACATTGGTCGCAGTTACTTTTTTAAAAAAATTTAAATAATATATAGCCTGCAAAATATCTTAGAGAATTCTGATTTAGCTCATCTTCATTATTTACTGAAAATGTTGAAGTTTCTCCAAAAACAGATAGATCCTCTTCCATAATACGAAGATTTACTGAATCTGAGGAATGCTCACTAATTTCCGAATTCAAGCGGGTAATGTTATTAAACTAAGTATATTTCTCTTTAAACAATCAGAAATTGACAATGGTAATCGATAGAGATCTTTCACCAGTTAACCACGCGGCACAGGTAAGTACGGCCGAAAGGATATCAATTATTCAACACGGTGATCACAACAGCGGTAAGAAGGGACATCAACTACTCAGCACAGGATATCAATTACTCAGCACAGCATATCAATTATTCAACACAGGATGAAACAGCTTCTCGGCACAACAGCAGCACAGCTTCTCAGCACGGGGATCACAGCAACAGTAAGTTCCTTCAGCTTCAGCGCGAAGCGACCGACGCCTTACGGTAAAACATGACGCATGATTAACAGCTTCATCCTTCTCTATTTCAGGGTTACCAGCGCAGCTAATTGTCGTCGGAGTCAAGTTCCCACATATATAAAAAAGGACCGCTCAATCTCCTATGTAGAAAACATAGTTGGAAGGAAATCAGGAGAATCATAGAAAACTAATAAAAAATATTCTAATTGTATATGTATATATATCATTCTGAAAAAAAAAAATTAATCAATTATTATAATTACACTGAACAACATTTTTTATGTTTATTTACATATGTAACAGAACAAGTAATAGGTAACTTCAATAGAATTTTTTCAATAGATTACAAAACCGAAAATTAAAATTTTCTTTCACGCGTCGTGTTTGAGAAAAATAGGGTTAAAAACTAAAACAGTTCGTATTTTGAGTACTTTTGAAGATTAAAAAAACATTAATGGAACGTGAAAAGAGTTCGCAACGTGGCTCAAATTAAAGCCTAAATGGTTATCTCGATGTATGAAATACCCCTTTCCATAGATCTTGCTAAGCATATTAGGAAACTAATTTTTCGTGAGCGTTCGCTAGTTGTGATTATCATACACTATACCAATTGTATGAAGTAATCGGTTAACAGAAAAAATTGAAATTCATAGAGTATTCCGGAAAGTCTCAAAGACTTCAATATTTTTATATAATAGCTAAAGGTTCAAACTTTAATTTGACCCACATTTCAATCTCCTATAAAAATCCTTTATTTTGTAACGAATTTTTAAAAATGTGGAAAATACGATATTTTATACTCTTCAAACCTATTTTTCTCCAAAACTTGACGTGTTAGGACATTTTTCAAGACTTATAAAAATGATATATCACTTGTTCTGTGTCTAAATTCGTTAATAAAGCCCAACAAAATAAACGCAAAATACATTGTCCTTTTTATTGAAGAACTACGAAACAGAAAAATTTCGTACTTTAGGTTTTTTTAGAAAAAAATATCAAAAAAGTTATTAATGTTATTCATTTTAAAATTTGGTTGATACAAAAGACTTGCTCAATAGTGTTAAAATAGTATCAATACTTTGAATTCAGGAAAATTACTTTTTTTTTTATTTTCAATCATGTGCGTCTTTATATCGTATCAATCTCATAGTTGGATTTTCAACCAATATTCTTCTTTTCAAAGGTCGATGTAGCACAAAATAAAATGAAATGCCTAAATTCTAATCAATATTTTAATGAAGCGGCAATCTCAAACGCTTCAACTAAAAATGTTTCTGATGTAAAAGCGCCAAGTCAGTCTAAGCGCATAGTAAGATTCGGAGTCAGCCTACAAAACAAATATTTACAAAGTTATTATAATTGAAAGAGCAGCAAGCTTTTTTTAGAAAGGGGCGAAATGAAGATTCCCAAAGTCCTATTCCTTAGAATGGTGGGAGACTATCAGAAATAAAATAAAACGAATTGATTAGATTTTATAATTTATATTATTAAATATTCATCTCCTCATTTCCATATAATACATTAGTTCTTAACTTTTATCAGGAATTAGAAGGTATGTAGTATATATATAAAATTTTCAAACCAAACCATATTCTATGTGAAATTTTACCTGTAAATCTACTGAGTCAAAAGAATATTGCACGTCTCACGGAATCACTGGAACCCATTGGGAATAACTAGCTTGCGTTCATTACATTGCATATTGTAGTCTTCTTGATGTTCTGTACAGCCAAAATCTATTTAATTTCGTCAAAGTGAACATTGGTTATGAAAACTATCATGAAACCAAACATAATCAATTATGGAATTAATTCTAATATTATCAATGTAACTTTTCTGAAAGTTCTGTGTAAAAGAAATTCATATATACATATAATAAATAATCGCGCTGTTTGGCACTGAAATTGCAATTATATCAAATAAACTTTCTTTGCAATAAACAAATTAGCAATTCTCCACAGAATCGTCAAAGAAAATTTATAACGGCAATTCAGCCCGCTGACAAATGTTTGACATTATAGAAAGTTAATTTGACTCAGAGCGAAAGAAAGGGAACAAAAATCGTACCGTTTGCTTCTGTACGAAACACAGCATATATAAAGATGGACCGCTCAATCTCCTGTCTCAAGCGGCCGCCAATTGGACAACCTGCTGCCACAGAGGGACGAGATAGGATATATAAGAATTTATATAGCGCCGTCTATTTTAATCGCATTACCTAGATAGGCCGATTCAGCAGGTTTTTTGAACGCGGAATTGCTGAATGCTGACAAAATTATTTGAATTTAAATATTTGTTAAACAAAAGTTTTAAAAATATTAGCTTTTAATTCAATTAATATTTTCAAGAATTTGTCATTGATGAATTTTTAGTTATGAAAATGATGTACTACATTTTACTAATACATGTAAACGATTTATTGTGCTTTATATAAAGAATTTGGAAATAAAAACTCTTTACAGCAAACTTTTAAATTTATACATATATTATAATATTGTTTTCCTTTTAATTGCATGAATTTTCGTAGGAGTCCCTAAGTTTTTCGTACTTTTAGGTAATGGCTGAAACTTGGAGGTTTTATTTAGCAACGTAAAAGGATCCTGTTATGTTCTGATATTTTATAAAACGCTTTTCAAAAATTGACAAAATATGAGTTTTCTTACTTTTTGACATTATTTTTCTTGAAAACGTGATGTGATAGAACATTATTTAGCATCCCAAAAACTACATAAAACAATTGTTAAAACTAAGAATAGTTTCGACGAGTCAAATTTCGCAGTTCCGTGTTAATTATGTTAATATAAAGAATATATATTGTAGGATTGCGCAGACGAGAGTATGAAGAATGAGCTCCGTATACATTACATATATGTATTAAATTTTATTCTCCTATTTAAAAAGTTATATTGATAAACTGATTTGAATGAAATTTTAAAATATTATTGGGGTACTTAAGTGTTTTTCTATATAGAAAACATCGTTGGGAGGAAATAAGGGAGGATCATAGAAAAGTAACAAAATATATTCTAATTTCTTATGTATGTATATCATTCCGAAAAGAAATTTATTAATCAATTAATTATTAATAAACAGCTTCATACTGGTGCGTTAATAAAGCCCAACAAAATATGTGAACGAAAAAAAATTCTGAACTTTTTATTGAAGAACTACGAAAAGGGAAAATGTACTTTTTGTTTCTTTAAATAAAGAAAATAAAAAAAGTGATAAATGTTTTTCATTTTAAAATTTGGTTGATTTAAAATTCTTAAAACTGTAACAAATTCATTTCAGTTACCTTTGATTTCAATTAGATTTTTCTATCGAATTATTTTAAATACTTTGAACGCACAAATAATTGAAATCAAAGATAACGGAAATGAATATGTTAGAATCATGAGAATTGTATTACGCAAATTCAATTCAAACGGAGTTTTATAAGCTTTTTTTGATTTAATTTCACTCGGAATGACTTGGGCGAAAATCAGCTCTGGAATTAATTCCAGTCGTTTCTCTGAAATTCCTGGATTAAAACAAATTGATCAATTAATATATAACCACGCTGCCTCGCACTGAAATTTCAATTAAGCTTCCTTCAATAAACAAATTAGTAATCATTTGAAAGTTCTTCAGAGAATTGTCAGAGAAAATTTTTAACGGGAATTGAGCCCGCTGACAACTCTTTGACATTATAGAACGTTAATTTTACGTCATTTCACAAACTGTCACTGCCATAGAGCGAAAGAGAGGGAACAAATATCGCACCGTCCGCTTCTACAGGAAATCATTATATTATACGTCACTGGTTTTTACACGACATAGCCGTTCATTAATTTTATTTAAAATTCTAAGGATGCTACGCTATTTTGAAATTATATCATCTCGTTTCGTTCTCTCCTCGAAGCATTTGAGAGAGTAAATTGAGAGGTCCATTTTTATGTCACTGGTCAGTGGTGTGTATATTCCAAAAGGTTTCGATTAAATTAATAAATGAATTAACATATTCTTAGATGTCAGTGAGCATCTCCTCCCGTTATTCGTTTGTTACTTTGAAGATAAAGCCGAAGGAAGCGCGATGACACTCATCGAGCGTAGTAAAGTCCGACAAGGGTTAGTGCAGACAATTTTTTCTTTAGTCAGCAGTGGAAACAGGAATAAAACAAATTTCTTATGCACAAAACACCCAAAAACTCTTTTTCAACGCTGTCTATAAAAAGAGCAGCCCTAACCGTGCGAAGTCAAGTGCCTGTGCTAGTTCGCTCTTTCCCTCTCGTTTATTAAAGTCGTATTTCTCTTTCTATGGGTATACCCGTTTTTACTACGCTCACGTACAGGGTTTATACACGATACGGCTTTTCCTTAAGTAGGGTTTACACCTTTCTTTTGCACAGTGTTTGACGTTCATTCTTGGTCGTCCGCGGAAACACGAAAGTGTTAAGGGAGAAACGGAACAACGAACATCGAACACGAAAATTCAAAGTGAATCTGAATTTTCGACTTACACCAAAGAACGAATAGTGAAAACGGAACACTGCGTTCCTTGTTCGTTCTTATTCAGTGGCGGGTGCGGGTTAAAGTTTGTTACGGAGCTACACAAAAGAATTTTTAATCGAGTTAATAGACTATATAAGAGTTTACCGGGGCTATGGAAAATAAAATTGAAAGAATACAGTAATAGTGATAAGAAAAGAAAGGCATATGATATTATGGTTAACAAAATGAGAGAAGTTATACCAGACAGTACAGCTAATAACGCCGTGTTATAATAACAATAACAACGTGCTATTTTCTATTTCAAGTAAAAGAATGAACTAAATCGAAAAACGAATAACGTAAACATTTTTTTGGATTTTGTAGTTCCGCGGACGTTAAAGAACGAACATAAAACAACGAACGCAAGAACGAAGGTGTAAACCCTGCTTTAGGTTTTATATTTAAAGGTTTGTTCGGCCATGTTATGTCATTCAGTGTGACAAGCGGAATTGTCATTTATTTGCGGTCATTTGAAGAGGAGTTAAATTATTTATTTGTACCAGGTAGTGAAATACAATGTCCGATAACGACGACGACTTCATGTGTGAAGATGATGAAGATTACGGATTGGTAAGAAATTATAGTAAAAGCGGTTATTGTGATAAATAAGGTAACTTTCATGTAGGAGTATTCTGAGGATAGTAATTCTGAACCCGATGTGGACCTGGAAAATCAGTACTATAACAGTAAAGCGCTGAAGGAAGATGAGCCTAATGCGGCCCTTCAATCGTTTCAGAAAGTGCTGGATCTCGAAAATGGAGAGAAAGGAGAATGGGGCTTCAAAGCATTGAAGCAAATGATTAAGATCAATTTCAAACTTGTACGAATAATAGCGTTGTTTTTCATTAGCTATACATGTATGAAATTTCCAGGCAAACTACGATGAAATGATGACTAGGTACAAACAACTACTAACTTATATTAAGAGTGCAGTAACCAGGAACCATTCTGAAAAGTCCATTAACTCTATCCTTGATTACATCTCTACTTCAAAAAATGTTGGTTAATGTCAGTACTATTTTTATATGAACTCACGCCTGTACTTTCAGATGGAATTGCTGCAAAATTTCTACGAAACGACCCTGGAAGCTTTGAAGGATGCTAAGAATGATCGTTTATGGTTCAAAACTAATACTAAACTAGGAAAATTGTATTTCGATAGAAACGACTTTGGTAAGCTTCAGAAGATTTTGAAGCAGCTCCACCAATCCTGTCAGGTACTTTTCTTAAGCAGCTGGAACTTAGAAAACGAACGTAGTGCGATAAGACTTGTGCAGCATTTCCTTACGTCTGTTTTCTAAGGACTAGGAGTAGTCAAAAATACTAAAGAAATTTTTAGTTATAACATTTTAGAAATATTTTTTTCATTTCAATTTCAAATTTATTGCCACGTGCTTAGTTTCCGTAGTGTGTGGTAAAATCTATGGTTTCTGAAATATATTGCTTTCGTAGAAACGGGAAAACTAATAAAACAACTCTATTTTTATTTCTTTTCGAGATATAAACACACCTGGTTATACTTTTAAGGGGGTATTCTGGTCTAGAGGCATGAATTTCATGTAATTTTTGAAGTGTCATAAAAAAAAGGCTATTAATATTTTTAGTATCCATTTTTTTATTAGTCATTTATTAACATTAGAAGAATGCAGAAAAAAATCAAAAAATAAGTTGAAAATTTCACAAATTAGCAGGTGATGAAGTGGGGGGTCACCAAAAATTGGCGCGTGACCATACCCACGATTTCAACCCTCCTAGCAATCTGAAACTAAAAAAAAAAAAAGATTATTATTAATCCAGAATAATATCGCAATGGCTGGAACTACGGAAAAGTTGGACAAACATTTTTTCACAAAATTGCGACTGCCTGAAAAAAAAACAATTTTTTTACCCCTTTTTTTGACTGTTTCGAATTTTTTTAAAAATAGTAAAAATTGAAATTTGGGGATGAGGATAGTTCCGGCCATAGACAAGTCTATAAAGAAGACTCTCTAAAAATTTCAGGTAAATCGGTCCAGTAAAACCTGAGAAATCGTGGGTATGGTATTGAAAAAGATAGTTTCGAGAAAAACGCGTTTAAAGTTTCGCGTAAAGTTTTTCGCAGTCTAAATCATGAAATGCCGGGTCAGCAAAATACCTATGTATATCTCCGAAAATAAGTTGAATTTTGAAAAATCCTCTTGTATACATATCGTTGAATAGTTAAGCTTTGAAAATATAGAAAAAAAAAATCGATTTTTTTTTATTTCTAGACCAGAATACCCCCTTAAAGCACTTCACAAGGCAAAATATCCCGGTAACCGACGTAAAATCGTGGTTTAGGACGCACTAAGTAAAACACTTTTTCCTTTAGTTCCTTCATTCGATTAACGACAGCAGTAAGCAGTGCCAACCTATTGAAGGATACAGGGTGTTTTTAGTGAGTATGTAAGAATGAGTGGGATGAAAGATATGACCGAGACAAACAAAAAATTGTATGGCAGGGGTGGAGCTCATGCCAACCCTTTGGGAGTTACAGGGTGGTTCGTAAATTAAAATGTCATGGTACATCATTATTTTATTTTTGTCTTTTGATCTACTCAACGAAGCGACATCCATCTCACCAAATTTTACCAGTATGCGCTAGTGCTCCGTCGTGTTAGTGAAACATTGCCCTTAAATTATCCAGAGTCTTCAAGTACATCGAGAGTGTTTTTTCCAAAAAGTTCGTATAAATTTGGGTATTAGCACTTGCGGCAAAATGAATGGTCCTATTAAATGGTTGCCAATCTTGTCTCGGAATCTCCTTCCAGTAGTCCTACTGGGATATTATGATATGAATGTAATCTCTCTCGATTAATAACCTTAGTAACCAGGTATTAGTAACAGAGCGTTAGGATACATCCAAGTATGGCTGGCTAAGATAAGCTATTTACGGCTATAAAATAAATTTCATTAACCTTTTTATGACTTTTCTGAAGCAATAATTAATATGAATTGCCTTTGTATGTTAAAGAAACATTTCCGATCTTCTTCTTGGATATTTTTACCATGAAAATTTGAACTTACGAATCACCCTGTAACTCCCAAACAGTTGACATGTCCCCTGCCCCCTGCCATACAATAATTTTTTGTTTGTCTAGGTCAGATCTTTCATCCTACTAATTTTTGCATACCCATTTTTCAACACCCTGTATATATTTCGTTCTTGTGCAAATATGGATAGCGCGACGAAGGAAAAGTTAACTGAGAATAAACTAACCATACGAAAGCGTCTTTTAAGCAGGGCCGATAATTCTTATTTTTAGCAAATACTTCCTTTTATAATTAAAGCGCTTGAAAGGACGAAAATGCTGGTCGAAACTTACGAAAAAAGACATTTGTACTGCAACACGGTAAAAGAATATGTACATATTAATTTTCATGTTATTTCTCCACTATGGAGGTTGGTTATCATTAGGTAAATTTTTTGTTTTTACAACCACTCTACATAATTCATTCGGTTTTAAGTTGAATCAGTCTGCAAGATTCTTCAGCTGTGTGGTCCGTCTTTTGCCTCTACTACTTTGACCTATGATCTTGTCTTGTAAAACCAGTTTGAGTACGTCATACTTTTCATTTCTTAGCAAATGATCAAGATAACGAAGTTTCCTTGATTTTACGATAAATAAACCCTCCTGTATATCCACTACTTCTTCATCGTTTTCTTCACTTCCATATTGTAGAGCAGTGTCAACCATATATAACAATTGATTATGCGTGCTTTTAATTTGATATTGATATCGCTTTTACAAAGGATTGGCCTCATGTTGACGAATGCCATTCTCGTCCTGATCTTGCTGTTGTTATGCGTCTTTTCATCTATTAACGCCCCTCAATATTTTATTCCCTTTATTCTCTGAAATCTCTTTCCTTCAACTTTTAACGAGGTATGAATTGGAGGGTTTTTTTCCTAAGACCATGTATTTAGTTTCGTTAGCGTTCATCTTTAGACCGTATTTTATACCTTAGACACACTACTCGTAATTATGACGGCAACCATCATAATGGCAAATATCAAAATGACGGTGTGACACACTTCTTAGCGTAATTTTGGATGACAGTTTTGCCTGTGTCGTCCGCCATCCAAGCACTATTCGCGCCCTTTGCTGCTTATCTTCGGCGATCAGACGAAGGGTCCTTTCGGGACCAAAATTTGTATGAAAAGCTTTCAAGCAACTCGTTTGCTATTCGAGCCCAGATGGCGCTAAACCGTCATTTGCGCAAAATTACGGTTGCTTGCCATCATTTTCGTGCCGTAATTATGACGATTTTTTGCTGTAATATTGATGGCTGCCATCATAATTACGGGTAGTATGTCCAAGGTATTACTCACGACTCGTCTATTTTGTTTAGCAGCAGTGATAGGTCCTTCATATTGCTTGCCAATATCATGGAGCCATCTGCGTATCCGATATTATTAATATATCTTCCATTGATCCTGATTTCAACCTCTGTTCCTCCCAATTCTTCTAATGCTTCGCTAATAATGCATTCAGAATACGTGTTGAATATTGTTGGCGAGAGTATGCATCCGTGTCTTATGCCTCTCAATTTTTTATGCTTTTTGTTGATCCATAGGGTGCTTTTACCGCGGCTGATTGGTGCCAATTCAACTTTTCAATGGTTTTTATGTCTTTCGTATCTAAATTTTTGTCTTCTATTATAATATTTTTATCACTTCATTGTGTTTTATCCTATCGAAAGTTTTTTAGAAATTAATGAAATATAAACATTTACATTCATATCCAAGCATCTTCGCGCTAGCGTGTTGAACATAAATAGCGCTTCACGTGTTCCTAAGCCATTTCGAGAACCGAATTGAGTTTCACTTATGTCTGTTTCTAATTTGCGATACATTTTATTATGTGCTATTTTTAAATATATTTTTTTTTTTTGCCATACCATCGCCGAAAGTTCGCATTTTCTGCTTGTTTTGCGGGAGCAAAATGGCACCTTTTTACCTAGCCCTTACGACCCAATCCGTCAACAAAGAAGCGAGGGGCCGCATCCATTGACGTATAATACAATACTATGTATGTCTGTGGCCGCATCAAACTTCGAAAACGGCAATTTCAATGCTCAAAATTTGTCTGGCTCTTCGTTCTGTTTTTTGTATGGGAAGATTTTTTCTGAGAAATAGCTTCCCTGTCTTGTGGCCTTTCTCAGAAATTTTTTTTTTCGCACTGAAATCCGACGTTGCGTTCTGAAATTATTCGTTGTAGAGTGGCTCAGGCAGCACGATGCACCAGGTGGGTCACTGGAGCCTCGACCAAGCCGCGTTGGGTTGACTCGGCCATAAGTAACACGAATTTCTTATTTTTATTGTGAAATTCGATGTGTGTGGTTGGTTTAGGAGATTTCGTGTGAATTGGGGATTTTTTTCTACACCTGATCCATGGTGCTGAACGAACCACTTTAGCAAAAATAACTTCAGAACGCGACGTCAGATTCGACTGCGGCTTTTTTCTGAGAAAGGCTACAAGACAGGGAAGCTTTTTCTCAGAAAAAATTTCGATCTTTCCATACAAAAAAAACGACAAAACGAAGGGCCAAATTCAAATTTTTGGCATTGAAATTGCCATTTTCGAAGTTTGACGCGGACTCTTTCGTTTGTTTGTTGATGGGTTGGGTCGTAAGGGGTATCCTTAGAAAGCCTTAATTTTCTAACACGTTGTCAACCAAAATCCTACGATGTCTCTGAAAGAACTTATAAAGCATTTCCTGAGTTCATCTCCCATAAATTTTCAATTGCGATTTTTGTGATTTTAGCAGCCAACGGACTGGGGGCAGGAGGTCTCAGAACAAACGTTGATCAGGAGACCATGTAGAATCGATTGGCATACCCCTGCTCAGACCTTAACGAAACACCCTGTATACATTAGGGTGGTTTGATTCCGATCCCATAGGCCAATATTTTAGTTCTAGGTCTAAAACCAATCCTCTTGAAATTTCAGACTCCTAAGGTAAACTTGTGAGCAGGGTAGACAGAGTTTACTTTCCCATACAATTGACATGGGTAAAAATAGGTCTTTGAACTAATCTTTTTTTGTTTTGTTTTTTATTTCGGTTCCATAGGCTAATTTTTTAGCACTACGTCGAACACTAATCCTCTTGAAATTTCAAACTCCTTACCTTAAAACTATGGATTTACAAATTTAGTCCTTAAGACCTTTTTGGTAGTAAATTCAATTCTCAATAAAAGTCTGCTATGAGAAGTTTTTTATAATTTTTTTAAACGAGTTATTCACGTTTTTGTAAAAGAGTAAGTTTTCTCACACAAGTTGTATGGGAAACTAAACTCTACTTGCGCCGGTTACATCTAGGAGTCTGAAATTTCGACAGGATTAGTGCTAGACATAGTGCCAAAACATTAGCATATGGGACCGAAAAAAAAGCCAAAATAAAAAAAACTAGTTCAAATACTTTTTTCGATGAAAAAGTCGAAGATTTTTGATTATTTTAGTCATTTTTCAGCCTCTTTACAGCCATTTATTCAGGGTACAAACAAAATATGTTTGTAATGTAATAGTATGTAATAGTTTACAGTGAGGTACTTAATTTTGACTATATTTATTTTATCATTCAAGACCGATGATGGAGAAGACGACTTGAAAAAAGGAACGCAGCTCCTTGAAATATACGCATTGGAAATTCAAATGTATACGGTACAGAAAAATAACAAAAAATTAAAGGCCCTTTATGAGCAGTCGTTGCATATAAAGTCAGCAATTCCTCATCCTTTAATTATGGGCGTCATTCGAGAGTGTGGTGGAAAAATGCATCTGCGAGAAGGTGAGTTTGAGAAAGCCCATACAGATTTTTTCGAGGCTTTTAAGAACTATGACGAGTCTGGGTCACCGCGCCGCACAACATGCCTTAAATATTTGGTATTGGCCAATATGTGAGTAGTATACTTTAAAGCTGAAAAATTTTTCCAAGTTTCATATTCCAGGCTAATGAAATCAGGAATAAATCCATTTGATTCCCAAGAAGCCAAGCCCTATAAGAATGACCCGGAAATCTTAGCTATGACTAACTTAGTTGTTTCCTATCAAAACAATGATATTAACGAGTTTGAGTCAATTTTACGACACAATAGGGATAATATTATGGCGGATCCATTTATAAGGGAACATATTGAAGGTAAATAGTGTTTAAAGTAATAATTTCTGATTAATTTAACTTTTCTTAGATTTATTGCGGAACATACGTACTCAAGTACTTATAAAGCTTATACGACCATACACCAGGATCGCAATACCTTTCATTTCCAACGAATTGAATATTGAGCCAACTGAAGTTGAAAGCCTTTTGGTTTCATGTATTCTTGATAAGTATAACGAATTTATTTTTAAATAAAGTCACATCAAATCATGTACTTATTTCTATTTTAGCACCATCCAAGGTAGAATCGATCAAGTAAATCAGGTGTTGGAATTAGACAAGGAAACTCGTTGCGCTGCACGTTATAATGCTATGGACAAGTGGTCAAATCAAATATTTTCTCTTCAATTAGCTGTTATTAATAAAATGGCTTAGAAATTTATATTGGCTTGCTTATTGAGTGGAAATGTAAATAAGTCTCTGAAATATAATAGTCCAGTTAAAATAGATTTTTTTAGATGAAATAAGTATAAAAGGTACAGGCGCACAAAAAAGCCTACTGCAAAGTGAAATGCAATTAACAAACTATATAGTACATTACAATGAGATGGTATGTTCAAGAAAGTCCAGAAATTCAACATTATCAGATGTGGGTTATTTAAAAAACAACTAAAAGAGAAGTAGAAAAAAGAGAAAGACAATATTATTAAGAAAAAAGGAAAAAGAAAATTGATGATAGAGAAAGCACATCAGTAAATCATAAGAGGGACGGTGTCTATAGGAAATGGCTAAAAAATTTCAACGCTTCGAGTTTGAAGTTTCCAAGTCGCTGGGGAGAACGAACGCTCAAGGGAAGATCATTCCATTTTTTTATATATGGAATTGAGATGGATTGTGGTCAGGGGCGCAATAAAGGGCGGTATAGGAGTCAGTGTGTAGGAAGTTAAGAGGGGATAAGGTAGTAATTGTCTAGGATTGATGTTGATGTGTTGCAGTTGTAAATTTCCTTTAAAACTTCGGTGGGATTTTGTTCTTATTTTTAACCGACGAAAAAAACGGAGGAGGTTATCAATTCAATGCGTATATTTTTTTTTTTTTTTTTTTTTTATGTATGACCATGCATAACTTTTTACAGAGTAGTCCGATTTTGATAATTCCTTTTTTATTGGATAGGATATACCTCGAAGTTGGTCCCATATAAATTTGGAAAAAAAAGTCCTACCTTAAAGGTGGGAAAATAGGGGTGATTTATTGTTCACTCACAGATTTTAATGCTGAGTTGTGTATTACAATTAATTTAAAAAAAAGCCTCACGATGAATGAGCTTTAGACCTGTCAATCTCTTATGTGTAGACCTCTCAGTCTCTGTATTATAGCCACAAAAAATTATAAAATAAAAACTTTTTAACAAAAAAATTAAACCGCCGAAAAAACTGAAAAGCAAAAAATAATAAACCTTTTTTATTTAACCTTAATAACTAAGTTCTTAAACTAATGTAAGTACATATACCTAAGTAATTTTGAGTCGGCGCCAAACAAGCACATTAATTAATAATTACGTAAAGCGTGATGCGCGGCGGCGACGCGGCCGGAAAATGCCGAGCGTTCACGAAGTTAATGTCAGCGAAACAGCAACCCGACGATGTTTGGCGCCGACTCAAAATTACTTAGGTATATGTACTTACATTAGTTTAAGAACTTAGTTATTAAGGTTAAATAAAAAAGGTTTATTATTTTTTGCTTTTCAGTTTTTTCGGCGGTTTAATTTTTTTGTTAAAAAGTTTTTATACTAGGTCGTTTCTCATAAGGCGGGACAAGAAACAGTCCAGGGTCTCGATTTTTGCAGCGGCATAGATTTCGTCGTTGGGGAAGTACTTTTTTATTTGTGGTCGAAAGTATTTATTGGTGCAGATTCTTAGGATTTTCCTGTTGAAGACGAGCAGTTTTTTTATGACTGTTAGAGATATACAGTAAACTCCCATTTATCCGAAATGATCGGGAGGGCGGCCGGTTCGGATAACGAAAATTTCGCATAAACCGAAGTCTCGCGTGAAACACCCCGAGTTGCGTCAATACCGCGAAATATGATCGTAAAACGTGCGTACGTAGAATGCTATTGATATAGTTGTGAATAAGCCTGCATGTTTTTGACTGAAGAATTTGTGTTGACTTGTTAAAAAGGCGCTAAAGTATCAGTGAAAACTCAAAATTCTTAAATGCTGAATAACTAAGCTCGTTTATTTTGCGTTAGCCCAAAGCGTAGCTCGCGGGTGGCTGCGGCACGAGCGGCCCGATGCGTCAAACAGCGCAAATGTGATCCGCGTAATTTACGTGGTTGATAGAGTATGTACATATATGAAGAGGTGTAAGGAGCAAATAAGTAATGGGTCGCGATGGTATTCGGTGGGTGGGGGTGGGGTAGGTGCATTCGGAATTTGTTCGGATAAACGCGATTCGGATAAACGGGAGTTTACTGAGTTTACAACATGGAAATGCGTAGGTTAATATTGAACGGATTAGCTGTTTGTATTATATATGTATAAGAAATTTTGAACTTGTAAATTGTGATGTTAACTCTGAGTGGCAATAGTATCTACTTGACTTTGTTTGCTTTTACAAGAGTTTGTCTGACGTGATAGTTAGATTTCAATAGGTAGTGTAGATGAATTATAAATGAATTATGGTCGTGCTTGGGGGAATTGTGCTTCCTTCCAAGTTTAATTGAAGTTTACGGCCGTCCATGGCGATGCCCCTCTGACCTTTCGAATATGAGTTTCTAAAGCATATCACTTTGGTTTTATTCGCATTGATTTTGAGACCCCAAGTGTTGAAATATTTTTTAATAATGTCCAGGTGTTTGATGGTGTTGGCCATTGCGGTTATCAGTCTAGGACTGGTTGAATAAATTATGGTGTCGTCGGCAAAGAGGATTGCTTGCAAATAGTGGTCTGTGGGGTGAATTAGGGTATGATGGAGAGGTAAATATTGTATAACTTGGGGCCCAATACTGAGTCTAGGGGTACACCTCTTTGAATTAGGATAGGGTCGGAACCGGTATTGTCTAGTGCTAGTGTGATATATATGAATCGATTGGTGAAGAAGGAGGCGAGGATGTGAGTGATGTATGGGGGAAAGTTAAGTTTGATGATTTTATAAAGTAGGCCTTCTGTCCAGACTGAATCAAACGCTTTCTCGATGTCCAAAGCGCAAGTTACAGTTTATTCTTTGGATCTAAGACCCGTGGTAATGTCATCATGGATTTTTATTAATGTATGTGTAGTTGAATGTTTTTTCTTAAATCCGAATTAAAGGTGTATGATGTTATTTATTGTTGTGCGCTGTTCAAGTCTTGTGTCGATGACTCTTTCGAAGAGTATCCCGAGGTTGGACAGTAATATGATGGGTCTGAAATTGGAAACCTCATTACTGTTGGGAAATTGTTGGAGGGACAGCAAAGTGCTTTTTTTTCCACTTCATTGAAAAATAGCATATATTTTGGCAGCTGTTGATAATTATGGTTAGTCCTTGTATGATCCTTAGGTGTGATTTCCTTGTTGTCTGGTCCAGCTGATTTTTTGTTATATAGTTTTCGGAGAATATCCATGATTTCTTGAGAAGTTGTCCATTTGGCAGCATTATGTTCATTGAGGGACGAATTTGTAGGGGTAAAAATAAAGGAGGGGAGAGAGTCTAAAGGGTTGTTTGTCAGATTTCTGTTGAGGAGGGTGTGACTTAGTGTGACTATTTGTTGTGTAAAGCATGAGGTAGGGTTAGGAAATTTAATTTTAATTTATTCTGTTCGCTTAATACAAGCTACAATATGTGGTTTAAACTAAACTAAACTAAAAAGAATAAACAACTTAATTAAAAAAACAGATAACGGAGATGCAGGATGGGTTAGTGTAAGGGTGGGTTCGGCGAGTAAAGAGCTTGCTTAAGGAAAGTTTTTCGACATGGAAGTTGAAAACGGTAGAGCTGTGCCTTCTGTAGCATTCTAGTAGTTCGAAGTGACCGGTAATTGTTACGATGATTTTCGAGGTGAAATGTGGGGAAAGATCTAACATTACGAGGGTTGATATTAAGGGATATGCTGTCTAGGAATTCGGGCAGTCAATGGAACCAGTTAGGACTTGATGGACGAAGATGATATCAGCGACATCATGACATAAGGAAAGAACTGAAGCTTGATTAATTGTAGACGACTTTCGTATGAAGGGAGGTTGAGCTGGTCTATCCAAGGAAGGTCACGCAACTCGGGGAGGAAAGTCGAGGTAGCTTAGTTTGAGAGATTTTATCAAAAGCTTTGCTGAAATCGGTGGTAATAACATCAACTTCCGCACCTGAGGGAGGGCTGAGGGAGTGCGTGACACGAAGGTTGTCAAGATGGTAGATATAGACCGGCCTTTGAGAAATTCGTGTTGAGCTGAGGATAAAATGGACTTGCAGTGGAATGACATGGAGTCTTTGATAAGATTTTCGAAGAGTTGCGGAATGCAGGATAATTTAGCAATTGGGCGATGATTTGAAATATCGCTCTTGCAACCCTTCTTATGGAGTGATGTAAGAATCTTTCCAACGGTTAGGGAAGACAGCATCTGAAAGTGAATGTTGGAAAAGCGCGGTAAGCGGTTGAACTAGGTGGGTAACGCATTTCTTTAAAACAGCGGCAGGTATACCATCAGGGCCAGGGTCAAAATCATCAGTAAGAGAGCTGGTTTTAGCGGCGACAAGAGAAGGATCGATATCTATGGTAACGAGGGAAGTTTGTAGGAAGTGCAGCATGAAGGACAAATAGTTGGGATCAGGGGCGGAGTCGAAGTCGCTAAAAGATTTCCTAAAGAAATCCGCAAAAAGGTTAGCAATAATTGTGGGATTAGACGAAGTTTTATCGTCAAGTTTAAGAACAGGGGGTATCCATTGGATTTTCTTTTTAAATTAATGAAATTGTAAAATTGTTTGGGGTCGGAAATGAGTTTAGGCTGCATGTTGTTGAGGTAGTCATTATAGAGGGATTCACAAGGAAGCTGATATTTATAGAGCTCTCAGAAGAATTTAGAAAATGTCAGGTCAAGTCTCCCTACCAGTCTTAGGTCAAGTCTCCCTAGTTAGCATTGCTGTCTTTAACCTCAGCTTCTGGTTACTTACATCAAAGATATATCAAACTACTATATACAAATATTTAGCTTAAGAAAAAACAAAAAATAAGTATTACACAGAAATTCACTTATCTCAGAACTAGAGGTTCAATTCCAAGAAGTTCACAAACCACCAGAATTTACTTTTGATCTGCATAATCAATCAACATCAAACTGCTTCAAAGCTACTGATGTTTCTTTAATTGTTGTTCCTTCTAAAACACTGCAGGGTGGTTGGCCAATCAATGATGCCAGCCAAATTTTCCCCAAAATTTCCCTTTCATGAAAAAATACCCTTGGGTCAGGTCTCCCTATGGGTCAAGTCTCCCTAGTTTCCCCTATATCTTTTTACGGTTTTCCACAAACCTATCTCGTTCCCAGCTTGTTCATTTATCTTAGCTCCTATATGTTTGTCGTAAGATTTTTTACATGTCGCTGCAAGTTTATTACTAACTTCTTTGTATCCACACCAAATTTCTGAAATATTGAGGAATTTTGCTATATTTTATAACGTGATATTTTCTCCTTTATTAGGTTTGCTAATTCTTCTGCATTAATTTTGCTTTCAAATTCATTAGCTCCATCTTTTATATTGCGAATTTCCGCTAAGTTCACCTTTCTCAGTTCAGTCTCAAAAATTAATTAACCATATTTAATATAGCTTATTGTTTCCATAAACTTTTCTTTTTAATGTTTTAAGTATATCTCAAGGCATATTGTTTCATGATCCGCGATCTTCCATTCACTTTTCGGATAAGAATCTACCTTTCATATACAATGGGTTTTTTATAGCGTATGCAAAACTGAGTGGGATGAAAGATCTGACCTAGACAAACAAAAAATTGAATAGCAGCGAAGGGGAGCCATGTCAACCGTTTGGGAGTTATAGGGTGATTCGTAAACTCCAATTTTCCATGGTATGCACATCACTATTTGATTTTTATCTTTTGATATACTCAACGCCGCGACTTTCAACTCACGCCAAAAATCTACTATCCTAACGTTCTTTCCAAAAATGTTAACAATGTTAACCTACCACCACCACTGCAGGTACAGTCACTTTCGAAACTGGAAAAAAACACTTTTTCCCACAATTCACTTCTTCCCCGAATTTTGTCTGAAATTCATGTAACTAATACACTTATTTCTTTTTATCGAATTGACCATCTTATTACATTTCCAAAAATGTACAAAATGTCCAGGTAAAAAAAGACGTACAAAAACTATTCCTTAAAAAAAACCTGGCTGGTATTTTATTGTTTTATTGCCCTATAATGGGAAAGTTCCTAAAACAAACAAAATTTCCAAGAAGAAGATAGGAAATGTTTGATAGCGTACACAGGCAATTAATTTTAATTATTCATCCAGAAAAGTCATAAAGAGGTTAATAGAATTTATTTTATTACCGTAATTAACTTGTCTTAGCCAGCCATACTTGAGTGTATCCTGACGCTCTGTCAATAATATCTGATGGAAATTTGGCTATAAAAGAGGGTCAAAGACCATAGTTGAAAGTACAATCGATAGCTATGGGTGTCCTTAAGCTGAAATAATTAAAAAATGGCCGAACTCACTTTTGTGGAATACGCTGATATAATTCACATTGACGGTGTAGTCGACGGCAACCCCAAAGATGGGTATTTTCGCGGACTTTCCAGAGGTTAACAGAAGCCGGAAGTGTAGCTTCAAATAGAAGAGAGTCGAGATCTGGAACATCGGAAGATTCTTTCGACGTCGAACATTCATCATAAGGCAAAACCCTAAAACAAGCACGAGACGATTAGGAGAGTCTTCAGCTAAAGTTTGGAAGGTTATTCATTAAGGGAGATTACAACCATACCATCCTATGCCAATACAAGGACTACTCAAAGGAGATTCCGAGAGAAGTTTGGAGTTTTGTACTTGGTTCCTCCAATGCTACATAGAGAACAGGTCGTTTGTAACCGGATTCTATGGATGGATGAAACGCAATGCACTAAGGATAAATTCAGTGTCAATGGTTGGGCTGGTATAAATAACGCAACCATTTAATAGGACCATTCATTTTGCTTAATAGCCAAATTTATGCGAAGTTTTTGAAGAATATGTTGCCCGATGTGTTTGAAGACATCTCTATAGGTAATTTAAGGGCGATGTTTTACCAACATAATGGAACATCAGTGCATACTAGTAACATTTTGATAGTAATATTCAATGAAAAATTTCGTGAGCGCTGGATTGGACGAGGTGGACCTATTCCTTGGCCTCCTAGATCTACAGACCTAACTCCATTGGACTTATGAGGAACGATGACGGATGAAGTTTGTTCAAGTCTTGTTAACTCCAGAGAAGAACCAATCAACAGAATTGGGACAGCAGGTACGTAAATACGGGAGAGACTGGCTTCAATACACCTTAAATAGGAAATTAGAAGAAAGTTATTGGCATGCATCCAAAATGGCGGATGACATTTTGAGTAGTTTTTGTTGGATATTAGCATTAATTTAAATAGGTTTTTTAATTTAACAAAAACCATTTTGGGGTTATCTGTTGTTTAATTTCTATAAAATTTAAAGGTTTTCCATGAATAAATTTGCATACGTTTTCTGTATTTGGACATGTTGTACCTTGCTGGAAAAGTAATAAGAAGAAGGGAGTTAGATAGAAAAAAAAAATAGGTGTATTGATTACACGAATTTCTGAGAAAATTCGGCGAAAAAGTAAATTTTAGGGAACAAAAAATCATGTTTCCAGTTTCGAAAGTGACTGTACCTGCAGTGGTAGGTGGTAAGTCAATATTGTTGAAATTTTTGGAAAGCACATTAGGATAGTAGATTTTTGGCGTCATTTGGATGTCCCTGCGTTGAGTAGATAAAAAGATAAAAATCAGATAATGATGTGCATACCATGGAAACTTGGACTTTACGAATCACACTATAACTCCCAAACGGTTGACATGGCAGCCCCCTTCCCCCTGCCGTATAATATTTTGTTTGCCTAGGTCAGATCTTTTATCCCACTCTTTTTTTGCATACGCTATAAAGGACACCCTGTATAATCAGTAAGAATATAATCTATCAAAGCATTTTAGGTCTGCGTTATTCTCGTGTAATCATTTACGATTTTTCTGAAACCATTCTTATCTAACAGGCTTTTTATGGTATTGACTTCATAAATATTTGATTTAAATTCCATATTAAAATCTCCGCACAAAAGAATATGTTTATCATCTTTAATATTTTCTTCGATCGAATCCTGTAATTTGCCTATAAAATCTTGTGAGTTCATCTTGATCTACATAAAGTAATTATGTTCCACACTTCATCTTTTGTAGCAATCCTTACAGATATTATCCACAAACTCCTCTCTAATGCAAGGTACATTGTTTAGATGATCTTAATCTTTTTCTTATTAGTACATACATACATATATTGTCGCACCTCCAATATGTCTTGAATTTGATAGACAGTCCAACTTGTTATATCCAGGTAGGGTAAACTCGCAATCCAAAATTTCCTGTGTGATATGAATCTCCGGCAAAAAGATAAAATCTAAGACAGCGTGTTCTATTAATTCTTCTAGTAATTCAAAATTGCCTGTCCCTGTGTTTCGGCGGAAACATTAAAAGCCACGAACCGCGAACTAAAAATATAAACAAATGGAACTGTCAGAATTAAAAGTAGGGTTAAGCTGCAACTTCACGCAGGATTGTGTAGCAACACAATTTTAACTTTGCACATGCGTGTTACGGGAGAAGAAGAAGATCATTGCCGTGTGATCAACCAACACATGCGTAATTCAGGCGAAGCACAAGGGGGAGACGTTACAGCATGGAAAGGACACTCCAGTGTGTGATGGACCAACACATGCGTATTCCAGTCGGAACGGAAATGGCAGTTGCAGAAGAAGAAAAAAAAAACCAAGAAAAAATTAAAAAAAGGAGATTTAACGGTTTTTCGGCCTATAAAAGGGCGCGCTGAACGCAGAACGGGCATTAGTTCTTGGGCGATCACCAAAACTAGTCAAGCAGCTCTTGGGTAATTACCAAAAGCATTTTTTTGAACCTCTGGGCAACTGCCGAGGTTTTTTTTCTTAAGCATTTTATTAGCTATACTTGGAATAGTTTCAATTTGGGATTATAACCAATTGAGATTCTTCTGAGTCTTCTCTCCTCGCGTTATACTTGGAATAGTTTCAATTTGGGATTATAACCAATTGAGATTCTTCTGAGTCTTCTCTCCTCGCGTCATACTTGGAATAGTTTCAATTTGGGATTATAACCAATTGAGATTCTTCTGAGTCTTCTCTCCTCGCATTAGCTATACTTGGAATAGTTTCAATTTGGGATTATAACCAATTGGAATTCTTCTAAGTCTTTTCTCTTCACTCTTAGCTATACTTGGAATAGTTTCAATTTGGGATTATAACCAATTGAGATTCTTCTGAGTTTTCTCTTCTCGCGCTATTTAAACGTAAATCGTTTTATCTACTAAACCTGGAATAGTTTCAATTTGGGATTATAACCAATTGAAATTCTTCTAGGTCTTCTATCCTCGCGATTGTTTGAGCGTAGGATATTTTCTACACTTAGAGTGGTTTCGGTTTGGGATTATAACCAACCGAAGCTTATCTGAGCTCTTCTCCGCGCGTTTATTTGAACTTTTATGACATTGAATTTTAATCAATTACTATTAAACTGGGCTATTGCAATAACATTTTTTTATTGTTTAACTTACGGCGACTGTATTAAGAACTTTGTGATTAAGGATTGTGTTCAATTTTAGTTTATTTTATTTTAATAAAGTTCACGTTTTAGAATAATTAAATTTTTATTTCACACTTTCCCTTTCTTATTTTCATTATTTGTTCGGTTCGACTATAAGAGGTCGAAATTACAGGTTTGCTGTTTTTGGGCAATTGAACCAGATGCCCTTTTGGATAAAAAATTGTATGTTCGTTTAAAGCAGAACGAAACATTGGTCCTTCGAGCCGGATTTACGGTCAAATATATTGTCTAGTTATTGCAGCTGGGTTCTTATTGCATAAAGTTTAATACGGTTCAGATTTAACGCGTCCTACTGGCAATTGTTTGTCATAATTTCGAATAGAGAATTCAAAATGAAGTCGACAATTCGAAATCAATCAACGTTAAAGGGTTTACTCGATCAAGCGCGAATAAACTACGGGAAAATTGATAGCGAAAAAATAACAAAGGGTTATTTAGAGGCAAGAATTCATCGGACTGAAAAATTGTGGACACAATTTGAGGAAAATCATTTGGAGATTTGTGCGGGAGAAGATAAGAACCAGAAGATAGTGTCTGAATACATAAGTGATTCAATTTGCGAGAGCTTTGAAGGCACATACTTCGAGTTCCTTGGTGAATTGCAAGACAGGTTGAGTAACATGGAAAAAACAGAACCAGTTCCTCAGGTTGCACAATCTATACAACGGGCCGAAGTCAAACTTCCCCGTATAGATCTACCAAAATTTGATGGTGAATACTCTAACTGGAGAGCATTTCACGATATTTTCGTTTCGCTCATACATTCAGACCAGCGTATTCCTCAAATTCAAAAACTACACTACTTAAAGTCTTGCCTTACAGGCGAGGCAGAAAGATTTCTCAAACAGTTTGATATGGTAGGAACGAATTACCAATCAGCATGGGAAACACTAGTGAAAAGATACAGCAACCAACGGGTACAAGTCTTTTCACATCTAAAGCAACTGGTTAATCAACCAGGGATTAAAAACGAGACCGAAAGGTCAATCAAGGGTATTTTAGATACTACACGGGAACAACTTCACGAGCTGGAGGCCCTCAAAGTAGATACTATGCAATGGAATGCAATAGTTATCTTCATAATTATACAAAAGTTGCCCGAAGAGACACGAAAACTTTGGGAACAGAGGATATCAGAAACTACTGATATACCGACGCTAGATGAATTCTACAAATTTTTGGAAGCTAGATATCGCACTCTAGAAGCAATGTCTGAAGCAAAATCAACTAAACCTTTTCAGACAAAAAATACTACAAACTATCACATAAGCCACTCAAACGAATGCTTTCTTTGCAAAGGGGATCATTCAGTACAGCAATGTAGCAAATTTCTTCAGATGAAGATCAACGATAAACGACAGGCATTAACAAGGAGCAATATTTGCTTTCAATGCCTCCAACGTCATGGAAACAAAACATGCCAAACTTTACGAACATGCTACATGTGCAATGGAACACATCCATTGTACAAATGTGATCAGTTTAAAAAGAAAAGTGTCGGTGAAAAACGAAGTTATGTACAGAGAAAGAATCTCTGTCTTAACTGTCTAAGCCCACACCACAAACAAGTCTGCGTAAGCAGAAACAATTGCTACAAATGCAATCAACGGCATCATACTTTATTACATGATGAACAAGCTAAAACCAGAAACACAAATCTGGCCACAGCAGCATCTAGCTCAACAACGTCTGAAGCACAGTCTCAGAAACAGACAGGAACAGTTAGCTGTCATTATAATAAAAATACAACTAAATCTCTGCTGGCAACTGCCATAATAAACGTAGCGAATGAACACGGAATCTCAACACCTCTTCGTGCCCTTATTGATTTAGGGTCACAAAGTTCCTTTGTTTCAGAAGAAGTCTGTCAAACTTTGAAACTAAAGGGGAAAACCACTTCACTGCAAGTAACAGGGTTGGGCTCCACCAAAATAGCTTCCACCACAAAGGAAGTAGCATTATGCCTAAGATCCAATGTTGACCACACAGTTACTTTTCCTATAAGCGCATACGTTCTCAGGAAAATCACAAGCGTGTTCCCTCCTAAGCAAACAAGCCAAATAGATTGGTCCTATATCAAAGACCTGCAATTAGCCGATCCAAATTTTATGCAATCAGGAAAAATAGATATGCTGCTGGGAGTAAATGTTTATTCAAAAATTCTGTGTGATGGTCTCCGAAAAGGTAGGGAGAACTCTCCAATCGCACAGAACACCCACCTAGGATGGATATTATTTGGCGAGATACCAAGTGATATAAGCAAAAATCCTAAAAATACATTTTCAGCATTGGCTTTAGACGACCAATGTAGCATACAAACCCTCAATGAACAAATTCGGGAATTTTGGGAAACAAAAGAGATCCCAAATGCACGAAAATTAACAAACGAGGAAGAAAGATGTGAAAGGCATTACAAGGCAACGCACAATCGCCTACCTGGTGGCAAATATCAGTTAAAGAATAAATTCTCGAAACATCTGGACATGCTTAGTCTGGACATCTCTCCACGATATCCACAGGAGTCCCAACTGGAGAGACCAACAGCAACTTCTCCAGGAAGTCACATGGAGCCTTCAACAACTGCAACACCTCCAGCGGCTACAACAACAAGGTCACCAACAGCAACTTCTCCAGGAAGTCACATGAAGCCTTCAACAACTGCAACACCTTCCGCGGCTACAACAAGGTCACCAACAGCAACTTCTCCAGGAAGTTACATGGAGCCTCCAACAATTGCAACACCTCTAGCAGCTATAACAACAAGGTCCAGTGGGCTGGCGGAAAAGGATTATGAGCTGCGCACAGTGGAAGGCAGGCTTTTCACCATCACGTACGCCCAGCTGCAACAAATCCCCTTCCGCCAGATTAGGGCTGGCAAACGAAAGCGCTATTCCGTCTTTTTGGGCTCTGGACGCAGAGTACGCCTATTGCTGCGGCGCAATAAGCTGATCTGGCAGGGCTACAAAGAAGCAGCCAACCTTAGTACATAAGTCTTAGATATAAGAAACTACCTTATTTGTTGCATATTAGAGTATTTATTTTTGTTTAAACACCTAATAGATTTTATTGGCATTAGAGTTATTTATAACTATCCATTTATCTTGATGCTATATGCATCAACGGGGGCGGAGGATGTTTCGGCGGAAACATTAAAAGCCACGAACCGCGAACTAAAAATATAAACAAATGGAACTGTCAGAATTAAAAGTAGGGTTAAGCTGCAACTTCACGCAGGATTGTGTAGCAACACAATTTTAACTTTGCACATGCGTGTTACGGGAGAAGAAGAAGATCATTGCCGTGTGATCAACCAACACATGCGTAATTCAGGCGAAGCACAAGGGGGAGACGTTACAGCATGGAAAGGACACTCCAGTGTGTGATGGACCAACACATGCGTATTCCAGTCGGAACGGAAATGGCAGTTGCAGAAGAAGAAAAAAAAAACCAAGAAAAAATTAAAAAAAGGAGATTTAACGGTTTTTCGGCCTATAAAAGGGCGCGCTGAACGCAGAACGGGCATTAGTTCTTGGGCGATCACCAAAACTAGTCAAGCAGCTCTTGGGTAATTACCAAAAGCATTTTTTTGAACCTCTGGGCAACTGCCGAGGTTTTTTTTCTTAAGCATTTTATTAGCTATACTTGGAATAGTTTCAATTTGGGATTATAACCAATTGAGATTCTTCTGAGTCTTCTCTCCTCGCGTTATACTTGGAATAGTTTCAATTTGGGATTATAACCAATTGAGATTCTTCTGAGTCTTCTCTCCTCGCGTCATACTTGGAATAGTTTCAATTTGGGATTATAACCAATTGAGATTCTTCTGAGTCTTCTCTCCTCGCATTAGCTATACTTGGAATAGTTTCAATTTGGGATTATAACCAATTGGAATTCTTCTAAGTCTTTTCTCTTCACTCTTAGCTATACTTGGAATAGTTTCAATTTGGGATTATAACCAATTGAGATTCTTCTGAGTTTTCTCTTCTCGCGCTATTTAAACGTAAATCGTTTTATCTACTAAACCTGGAATAGTTTCAATTTGGGATTATAACCAATTGAAATTCTTCTAGGTCTTCTATCCTCGCGATTGTTTGAGCGTAGGATATTTTCTACACTTAGAGTGGTTTCGGTTTGGGATTATAACCAACCGAAGCTTATCTGAGCTCTTCTCCGCGCGTTTATTTGAACTTTTATGACATTGAATTTTAATCAATTACTATTAAACTGGGCTATTGCAATAACATATTTAGCTGCAATAACATTTTTTTATTGTTTAACTTACGGCGACTGTATTAAGAACTTTGTGATTAAGGATTGTGTTCAATTTTAGTTTATTTTATTTTAATAAAGTTCACGTTTTAGAATAATTAAATTTTTATTTCACACTTTCCCTTTCTTATTTTCATTATTTGTTCGGTTCGACTATAAGAGGTCGAAATTACAGGTTTGCTGTTTTTGGGCAATTGAACCAGATGCCCTTTTGGATAAAAAATTGTATGTTCGTTTAAAGCAGAACGAAACACCCTGAATATTCAAATATGCACCAATTAGAAAAGATTTTGTAACATTCGCATCATTGTTAACGAAACAGCTTCTTTTTTTGTATATTAATCTTCCTCCGAAGTGATAGGCATTTTATACTGTCTGCACTGTGTTTCACTTCCAGCTGTAACTTGAAAGCTTTATTTGCTCTTACGCAGTTATACAACTAGCAACTTAATTTAATTAAATTAAACTTAATTCCGAATTTACATGAACATTTTTCTTTGAAGCGAACTTGATGTTGCTGATGCATAATGAAGTTGCTAGAAAACTAGCCAATGTTTTCCTACATCTGCAATTTAGTTGTCGTGAAAGTTAGTTAATAAATAATGAAATTTGATTATAAACAAAGTTAAAGAAATCGAACATCAAATGCTTACAATTGATCAAGCAATGAGATAATCATATGAATTCGTAACATGAAATGCTTGAGAAATTCGGAAAAGAATCTTAATTCTTCTTCCAGTGAATACAGGTAATTTTTTAAGGTAATAATATATATATGTTCATTTGTAATTTTTGTTTATTTTTGTCTAATAAAAACAATTCAGTCTAGATTTTAAAAAAGTATTACACCTACCATTTTTTTTTACTTAGGAAAAGACATAACGACTTTCTTAAATTTCAAAGAAGTGCCAATATCTCGAAAACTAGAAGATTTTTACTTTGGGTAAGTTTGGCTAATTCGAACAGTCATGATTTAGCTCATCATCCGTTTTCATTTGGACGTTGCTTTTTCAAATATGTAGATCTAGAGAGTTCGCATTACAATTAATTATGTATTCCTGAAATGTTTTCAAGTTATTTTATTTTATCTTTTTTAATTTTTATTAATTACAGATGAAAAAATCCTTATTCTTCCAATGATACCCACAGATTGTACGTCTTCGTTCAGTTTTGATCTTTTAATTGGATGAAACAATATAACTTCTTATTTCTTGATTAAAGCCAAGCCGGTTATGGGACACGTCAGCTATGTATTAATACCACACTTATGCATGCATGAAGATAAGCAAAATAATTTTTAAGTACCTGAGCTTGATACGCGCCAAGTTAGTCTAATTTAAATATGAATGATAGCAAATTGGGATATTTCCCTCTTTAAAACAACTTGTTTTTATTTATTCAACGTTTGAGTAAGATATCTTCTTTACCAAGGTTCAGCTATATTAATTTGACTTGATCAATCAACGGCATCACACAGTTTGTTCATTTAGTGGAAAGTGGTAAAAATATTAAGTTTTCTCAAATAATTCAATGTAATTCAGTTGCATCTGTTTATATATGTATGTACATTAAACACAGTTTCAAAATATCTATAATTTCTGATAGTTTCAAATTTTGGCGTAATTTACCTAATCGTATTCATAAGAAAATACTTCTGAGTAAAATTGCATTATGTGGTTCGTGATTTTTTCTTGGGCAGAGAATCTTATAATTAATATAAAAATTTGAAGATAATGAGCACAATGAATTTTGTTTTTTAAAACAATAATATTTTGCGTTATGTACAATTTAACCAATTGTAACTACAATGAAATGGATCATTTGAAAATTTTAATGAAGAAGAAATATCTTAAGTGTTAATTACTTTTTGTCTGTATTGGTGACATCAAAATTACATGAATTTTTGCTTATAACATACATTTCACGAAACGCATGGAATGTTACATGTATTGTTTCAAATTCGAATTAATTAATCATTTTTCGTAGAAAATTTATTTGTCCAACGATATAAGTATGTATGTATGTAAGTGATTCAAAACTGGTTTTAATTTTTCATTCTTGTCTTTCATAGTTTATTTTTATAACTTATCTTAAGTTTCTATGCGTACTTAAATTTTTAAAAAGTAGCTTAATAATGAAATTAATTAGATTATTTTACAAGAAGAGACTCGGATCGGAGATTTTTTTTTTTTTTTTTTCAAAAATGGGCCGGTGTTGCGCGAATTGTATAAGCCGAACACTGAAGGACGCCAAAACAAAAAGAATAAACTATTTCAATTCACAAATTTATTTAACCAAAGATAGAACAATGATGCGAGTCGGTCAAAAGAGCTTTCCCAATTTATTAACTACAAGTAAGTTGTAACTGCTGACTAAGGTCTAGACTACTGCCGGTCACGGGGCGTTCACGTTGAAATGCGCTGGCAGGTGAACGTTCAGGTCGGGGAAGGTGTCAAAATGCTGAATCTGCTTATTAGGGTGATGTCGATATAACTCGCGGAAGTATTTTTATATTTAACCCGCTTAAGGGTAAACTTTAACTGAACGGATAGCCCCAAGCCTCTAATTGTTAGATATTGATATAACTAACTCACATCCATTACTTGATACTTCACCTAGTTTAGGAGTGTTACTAAAATCTGTGAATGTGATATATGTAGAACAATATGTAGTCCAAAACGCATTTTGTTACTATAATCTACATCTGAAGGGGTCTTCACCACTTCTTTACTTATGCGTTTTTATGGCTAAGTTAAGGGTATGCAGGCTTTTTCTTTATGTATTTGCTAGTTTATTGTTGCATTATGCGAATACAAGAAATCTGCAACCTTATGTCAATTGTCTACTTGCGTTAGAAATTATCGTCCACCTAATTATTTTGCCATACATCGAAATAAATGCTCAATATTAAGATCCAATACATTTTCTCATAAAATTACTTTTAATCGTGGAAAACTTGGTTTGGTGGCCCTATTGGATTGCAAGCTTTCGTTTTCGAATTTTAATATCAAATATGAAAACCTTTTATGTACATATAACATGTTTTAATTTTCATTGCAATCTTTTCAATTAGAAATCGAGAAATTGGTTCTCCTTATTGGATCTACCATTTTAAATGTCATTTTGATAGTAAATTCGTGAATAGTTCCCGCGAAACTTTCTTACTACATAACTCTTCCGTCTTTACAAATTTTTATAGTAGATTCGAAATTAGTGTTAAAATATTATATTCTGCATCTATGGAGGAAAGTAGGACATTCCCGCTCACATTTGAGATTACCACTCGAGCGGAAGGTAATTTTACACCCGCGCAGGAATATCCTACTTTTCTCCATAGGTGGAAAATTGTATATATAATACTATTAATCTCTTTATGTGTAATTTTACACTTCAGGAACTTTCTTTACCCAATCGACACATTTTTACAAACAAGTACAGAATGTTAATGACCTGGTGAATATTTATAATCTCTTATAGTAATTTTACATATCGCTTCAATATTGTTACACAGTTTGTATATTGTACGTACGTTTAGCGTTGCAAAATTCTTATCAATTATATATGTATTTATTATTTATCCAGAGTGCATCTTGCCTATTTGAAATGTTGTTCCTTTTGCATTTCGAGCCCAACGTTTTTTTATTATTTTTTTGTAATGAATTCGGTTTTTTTTTTTCAATAATAATGGTTGGTTTTCTTTGCTGTTTTGTCATTTTTCTAGAATAATCTTTGTATGAGATAAGTTTTTTTTGGAAATATGGTTTGATCTGCATTTCTCTTGTTTTTTTTATAAATAGGTATATGTGCATTAGGGTAATTGCTGATTAGGCGACTTTCGCATTTTTTTGATCTAATCCCTAAATTTGTTCAAGGTACGATTGCAAGCAATTCTAATAAATTCCTGGCGTATGTTTAACCGATACTCAGAATTTTAGATGGAAATCACTTTAGTCGATTTAAATAATTCTTTCACCGTCTTTTCTTGAAAGCTATAACAAAAGAATTCAAATGCAGTTAAGTGATTTTTTCAAAAGCGATAAAAAAACTATTTCATAATTTTACGTTAGAATAGATCTATCTATTATATGCTATTATTAAATTGAAATAAAAGGCACTCCGGGTAATACTGAGTGCAGGAAAGCTAAACAAAATATTTTAAAAAGTGTTAAACATTATTTTATATTTTTTACGTTAGAATAGATCTATTATATTCCATTCAGTCTTGATATCATTACTTGGTAGACAATAATCGAAGAGTTACTGATTTTTATTTATACACAGGTACATACATATATCAAAAACATTACGAAGTTGACAAAAATTAGAATTTTCCTAATATAGTTAATTTTTGCAGATTTACATGTGCCTCTACATCTATCAATTGATAAATTAATTTTTTTAAATATTTTTACAAGATTTGCCTTCTCTGTAATTCATACTAGAAATTTGAATTAAATGGATATGGGATCTGGCGTTCAGTCCACATGATTTAAAGTATTTACACTGTACAAAATTTTGAAATAAATTTACCATTAGTCACTAGTCATTCAATTGCCTAATATAAAATTACATTCAAAATTAATGCACTTACTTAGTAAAAAAGAAAGACTTTTCGGTGATAGTGAGAAACAAGATCAATCTAGTCCTTAAAAGACGAAAAAAACTGTGCCCAGAGAAGGAGACAAAACCTTAATCAAACTTTATTTGTGCATTAATAAGGTCAATAACTCAGTCGAGTTTGAAAATGCAAATAATTGGCCCCCTTTCACAAGTCAAATTCATCCTTTGCAAATCAAATTAATTCTTTTGCAAATCAAGTTTACCATTTTGCAAACCAAATTCAACCTTTTGCAAATCAAATACTTCCATCACAGACAATTATTACAATTATTTGTCTAAGCTTCTGCTTAAATATGTTATTAACAAATTATTAAATGTAAACAGGGTAATATAAAATTCATTTTTATTAAACATTTTTATTATCATTGTTAGAGTCGTTTTGGAGAAAAAATTGTATGGCTTAGATCATCTTCTAAGTCTGACAGCGATGAATGAATCATGCTGATGCAAAATCATCCTCCGCCACTGCAGTTTCCATGGAAACATGATACACATACATAGAAATATAAACTAGACATGGAATGGCTGTAAACCAGATTTAGAGTACACTCTTTCCTGATGTGCTCGAATTTACTGTGTTAGTATGTAGTTATCAGTCAGGTGGAAAAGAAAGAAACAATTCAAAAATAAAGACGGCAAATGAAAAAATGTCATAGAAAATTTGAGCCCAAATTTATAAAAATATGTTTCTACTGCCTGGCATAAACTCTATGCCCCTCCGGATTTTGATTTTGCATGCCACCATTCACTTGATAAGCTACCCTGCATTTGCGGCATTCAAACAAACCAGTGCACTTAAAATATAATAGTTTTTTCAATTTACTGAAATTGATTTCACACCTTTTACCGAGATTTCATGAAATAAAACATTTATGTTGTTGCATTTCCACCATTCCACTTGTCTAAAAAACGATTTCCCACGCGGAACTTTTGTATTGTTCTGGCACTACCGAGCTCTTCATTTCGCAAATTAGCGTCCATTACAAGATAATCAATAAAAGCGTATAAACGGCTTTTACCCAATTTTTAAAATCTTTGCGCAAAACGATAGTCTAGAATTGCAAAAATTTCCACTTTTTCTAATTAACATTTAACGAGCACAAATTTCATCTGAAAGTTCCGTAATTTACTTTACGCTATGTCCCTCTTGCACACTATTGCTCTAGTCTACACAAGCTACTTTAGAGTATATGGTGACATACAGAGTTTTTACACAGTACAGCCGTTTTGTTGTAGTTTTTTTTACGTCCTTATAATTTTTTCAATTCGATCGCGAAATTCGTAATTTCGTTTCAGGGGCTACATACACCTAGCAAATTAGAAAACTAGCACTTTTTTTTAAAAAGTCATGTTTTTAAATCAGGGCTGTTAATTCGTGGTTTTATCTATCTACGCATTGACATATAGTACTGGACTGCCGATTGACGGATAAAAAGTGAGACAATTTTAAGGTGGGATCTGCACCTTGCTTAGGAAACATACAGGATAAAAATACATTAAGTTACTTCCAATTTAGGTTCAAATTAAGGAAATAAATACAAAATAAGTTGTCATGAAACAGCTCCTCATATCTCATCCTAAATTTCAAGTATTTCTAAAAATTATATTGGACATTGACAAGCAAATGTATGGAAGAGCGCAAGAGCCAAATATATAAAAATATATTCTTTTTTGTTTTGCCTGAGATCCGGATGGCGAAACAAGATAGCGAATCTTATCTAAAAAAGTGGTTTCAATTTTGAAGAGCAATTTTGTCTTGGATCAGCGGTCCAGTATATACAGGGTGCGCGGTCAAAATCCAGACAAAATTAGATTTGAATTTCCTACTGTTCTATACCACTTACAAATGTCGCGATTGGATCTTGAATATCGTGTACGCATCTACTAAGCAGGCATAACCTCAAAACAGTCGCAATGTTGAGACAAAGCGAGGAATACAACAGAAGAGCAGCCGGTTATATGCACGCCAACAATTGGAATATATAGTTGTATCGTTCGAGATTTCCCGTCTAATTGATGCGAAAAGGTGATAATCGGACGGGGCCAGGTCTGGAGAGTACGGCGAGTGCGATAATACGTCCCATCCAAGCGATTTCAATGCATCTTTCACCGGTTTTGCTGTGTGTGACGATGCATTGTCATGCAACAAATTCACTTTACCGTGTATTCGGGCCCATTCTGGACGTTTTTCGATAAGCGCATGGTTCAAATTGATTATTTGTTGTTTGTAGCGATTAGTATTAACCGTTTCACCAGGTTTCAAAAGTTCATAAAACATCATACCAGCCTTGTCCCACCAAACACAGAGCATTCTCTTCTTTCCGAGCGATTGGGCCTTGGAGTCGGCAGCTTGGCCAGGCGATAACCACGATTTTTTACGTTTTGGATTTTCGAAGTTAATCCATTTTTCATCACCCACGTTTCACATGTTTTTATGCTTGGAGCATGCTCTCCTTAAGTTTCTACCAGCAAACGATGATTTTCAACGGCCTTTTTCTTTTGATGAAATAAGAAAAACAATGCATGCCGCAAATGCTCTATTTCAGGCATGAAATTCGACATATTCACAGAGCTATAACACTATAACGCTATTATTTGCGGAATGAAACTTTTGTTGTTTTTGAAGCTTAATGATAGTAGGCGCATATTAACAAACCGCGTACAGGTCAATCACATCCTCAATCCAACATTAAGTGCAAGCTTGCGGTTCCCTGATATTCGCGGTGCCTACGCGGACGAGAGAGATCGAGTTGACCCAGTTCTTTCGTTCCCGTGCATAGTAACAAAGCCGGCTCGGGTTGCTACCTTGATCGAGCCAGCAAAGAACGCGTCATCGAAGGGAGAATCGCTGATCAATAGATTTTGTGGGCCTTCATGTTGGGCGAAATTATTAGGGATATTGATTATCAGTAATTGTAGATGTAAGTAATTTTTGTATAAATGGGAGAAGAATCGATTAACAAAGCAGTGACTGTTTTACGAATTAACCTGCATGTTGTCACTTGAAGTCGAGCACCAGAAGCTACTTTCACACCATCCAAGTCGAGCTTTCGAAGCCACTTGCTCCTCCCAACAGTTAAGTCTCAGAAGCTACTGTTACTAATTTATGCTGATGATATGAAAATCTTTAAACGAATCTCCAACGTTACTAACTCTTTACTCCTCCAAGACGACTTCCTCAGCTTCTCAATTTGATGTCAGAAAAACTTTCTTGACTTGAACATTTCCAAATGCCAATCAATCACTTATTCTCGCAAACGTCTTCCGTCCACCCCTCGATTATATTTTCTCTCTGGAGAACGTATTCCTTCTGTAAGCTCCTTACGGGATCTAGGCGTATCTGTGATAGCGAACTCAATTTCCGTTCCCACATCGACCATATTGTATGCAAAGCCAATTCTGCGTCAGGCTTTATTAAACGCTGGTACAAGGAGTTCTCTAATCCTTATATCACAAAAGCTCTTTACTTCTGCTTTGTTAGACCCCTTCTCGAATACGCCAGTCAGGCCTGGTCAGCCTGTCAGCCAACGCTTATGAACAGAATTGAAGCCGTTCAGCGTAGATTTCTCTGCTTTGCGTTACGTGGCCTTTCTTGGGCTGATGACCTTAACCTCTCTCCTTATGAGAATCTACTGAAACTCATTAACCTCGAACCTCTATCAAACCGTCGTGATGGCGCTGATATAATCTTTGTCCACCAAGTCGTAACCGGGTCTATTGACTGTCCCGATCTCTTACATAACATATCCCTTTACACAAACCCCCGTAATGTAAGATCCTTCCCGCTCTTTCGGCTTTACAGTCACCGCACTAACATGTGGTCACTTCGATCCCATTACACGAATGCTACGTAAAGTTAATAATTCCTTTCCCTTTGACTTTCACGTAGACAAAGCTTCTTTTAGGCAGGCCGTCCACGAGGTTGATCCCCCTTCTTAACCATCATCTCCTCTTCGTTTGTTAGCCCTCCCAAAAATTGCAGATTCCAAGTTCAAGGAAAATTGCGGATACTTGAGAGGACAATATGTAAACATACAGTATATTTGTATTTATATTTTTGGCACACGTGCTAATCAGCGTCGGTGAAAGAATCGTTCAGTATTGAATTCAAAAGTAGTGATAAAATACATATCATTATGACACGCATAAAAGGGTTGTAAAAAATCCATATATTTGTGCCAATATACAGGGGAGATCTGAGAAATAGCACACGCATTTGGCCATATTTTTACAGAGAAATTACTTGCGTTAAGGGGGTGCATTTTTTTTAAAAGAGCCAACCGTCGCGATATCGCTGATGGGGAAGAACTCTCTCTTCCAACCGTTGCCCTTGGGGCGGAGGGTGGGGAGGGATGTAATAAATCAGTTAATTATTCCTCGCCTTGTTGCATTTAAATAAACCCGAAAATTTGTTCAGGATAACGAAGTGTTCCCAGTCAGACCTGAAACCTCATGATTTATCTGATTTTGCAATCTAATCTCTAAATCCGGCGTAGCACATCCCCACTACATATTTCCACTATTATTTACCACTTAAAAAACTTCGCAATTTGAAAACAAAGTAATATCGATATGTTTGTTTATATTTGTTAAATATTAAGTTAATATTTTCCGTTTACAAAAAGCCTAGTGACTAACTATTTTCCAGTAGATAACCCATGCCGGTTCTGGTACAAATTCCCACAAGGTTCTTACAGAGGGTCTAAAATTACAAAAAGGTCTAAAAACCACGTCGTCTAACGTCTAGGAGCAATTTCAAGGTGGGTGACGTCATGAAAGCTCTCGTGTGCGTTAGTATGTATGTGCTTAATGCGCATATATGTGCGTGCTTTGGTATGTATGTGTACTTGCGGCTCTAGGGTGTCATAAATATAATGGTGTGGGTTGGAGTCTACGAACAGAGTCCCCTACTTTATATCTGGGCAAATCAGCAATCTTTATATCTTTATATTGAGATAGTAGTTCCTAAATTCCTTCCACAATATGTTCTTTAAAGTTTGATCGAACCGCTCAACTGTTGATGCTTTGAGTGATGTATAGGTCGAGTAATGATCGATTGTTCATTAGCTGTTGAAAGTGTGTATTGTAAAATTCGTTCCCAGCATCAGCTTGCAAGTTTATGAGTATGCGTCCCTCTCTGAATATAGATTCCATTGCTTCGGTTACTTCCACACTGGTCTTTCTTTTAATTGGAACAGCCCACGCATACTTGGAAAAAGGTATCAATTATAGTAAGCAAGTAGCGATACCCTTTGTTCACAAGTTTATATACATCTATTTCCACTAAACCAGATTGCCATAAAACATCCAAACCCTTTATGATGACTCGTCGTCTTTTAAAATATCGACGTGCAGGCTTACGGAGCTCCTCAACAACATGTCTCTTACTCATATTACAGATAAGCTATTATATCCGCTTCCTGCAACTCCTCAATAATTGATATTGTTTCATTATCATGACTATTATTTCCAGCTTGTTTTGATGCAATTAGTATACGAAGTCAGTCCACTAATTCGTTACGGTCATTCTAAAAGCCATACTCAATGTTTTCCTTTGAAATTCTCATTATTCCCGTCCCTTTATACGTTTTAGGAGTGTGAAGCAACTTTATTCATTATGTTTTTATATTAATAGATATTTGTTCCTCTTACTTGTTAATTTTCACTAAAATCACGTCTGTGCGTGCATGTACATATTGTTTAAAATTTATTGGTAATTGTTCAAGTTTTCTTTATTGTAACCAGTGTTTTTATTTTGTCGTTTTGTAGCTTTGTTCTTGTAATGTTGATGAATGTATTGGTCTAGCAAACTTGTCATTTTCGTTATCGTTCTCAACATCATCATCCTCTAATGCTGATAGAGGTGTATTAGTAGATTTCATCTTTAAATATTTTCGTGCTGGGGGAATATATATTTCACCATTTCTTTGACTTTTCTCCTGTTTAGGGTCTAACTTAATCTTCTTTAGGCTCAAACTTAACTGATGATGTTAGCTCTTTAAGTATGTTGGTAATTGGCTTAAAGGTTTCCTCCAATTGAGTTTCTACCTCGATTTTACCAGTTTTGAATGCATTGTACTTTTTTCGTATAGCATTGCTCGTTTTTATAATATCTTTTATCGGCTTTTCATCCATTTTACTCTTCAATTTAGAGCTGTATAGATACAGATATACCGGTAGATAGATAGCTTATAGAGTCTGGTTAGCAGCTATACAGACACGTAGACAGAGCTATACAGGTAGACAGATAACTATTCAGGCTGGTAAGCAGCTATTGAACATATAACTATATCAATATGAGTACTCCGACTAACTGATGGTGGCAATTGAATTTGAATTTATTTTATAGGCTCATGAAGGAAGTCTTCAATATCAAAATTTGTAGAAAGCTTTGAATTTCCCAATTTAGGGATCAATTCATTTTCACGCTGAGGATGTTGTCAACTTTATGAATGCGATGATACTGTTCTGTACTATTCCCTCTTTAGTTTAGTAGGCTTGAATCGTTGATGTTGTTTGACAATTATATTTATAGTTTTAAAAACCGTACCAACAAAAAACTCGCGTTAGATATGCGAAATTTGTTGGCAAATACAACAATTTTTAAAGTTAAATATCTGAGAAACTATAGTTTTCCGACAAAAAATTTTTGCATATTAGTCCGTTTTAAAGCCAAAGGAATGTTTCTACAAAGTTTCATTAAAATCCGTGAGGTTTCCGTAATCTTGGCTTGTTCCCTAAAATAACGAATGAAACTAAATCATAGAAAATATAAAAATAAATTCTAAAGTTTGTGCCCCCGCATGTTCTGCCGTGCCAAGGAAAAAAGTGGTTAAGCGCCATATTTTTCAAAATTGAGTTTTTGGTATCATTAAATAGAGAATTTCCGGACGAATCGAATGATACCAAAAACTCAATTCACTTTTTTCCTTGGCACGGCAGTGTTGGCGTTGCACGGCGCCATTCGCGGGATAAGCTACCCTCCGGTAATTTGCTTATGCTGCGTCCCTTTTGCACACTATTGCTGTACTCTACGATAAGCTACTTTAGCGTGGTCGCTTACGTAAAGGGTTTTTACATGGTACAGCCGTTCCGTGTAGTTTATATTTCTATGAAGGCACCTGCAAAATTTTATCAAAATCTGAGCGATGACCGTGACGGCATCGTGCCGCTTTTAAGAATTGATAGCCTTCCAAACAAATAGTGATCCGATGTTGCCTATCTGATCCTATATTAAATATTCCCGTTGACTTTACTTTCGAAGATACAGTGATTTAAAATGTATCACTTTTCGCATCAATCTCTTCGGCGACTACCCGGACACTCGCGAAAAGTACATGTCAAGTCATTAACAGCTATACATCTAAAAATACATCTATTTGCTATAAGTAATCAAATAATACATATTCTATAAGATGTGAATCTCGTGACGTAGTCTCTTATTTAATTCTTGGTACAGTTACCCAAACGAACTTGAAGGTTTTGCAAGAAGTAGATAGTAATAAGAAAGTCATGTGCAAGAAAACGATAAAACTTTGAGGGGAAATGAAGTGACACTTGAAAGACTTTTACAGCTGCATCACATAATAATGTTTACCCAAATTTGTTAAAACAAACAATATTTTAGTATTACAGTTAAGTTCATAGCAAAACATTCACGTTCTTATTTAAGAATAAATTTCTCAAATTGTTCCGCCTTATAAAATGCATGTTTAAGAAATTGCTTACATTATTCTTTACAGTATAAGCGCTGTAGGAGAGCACTTTGTGTTGTTTATTTTTACCATTTAGCTCTTATTAGAATTTAGATAAGGAATGGTAAGCAGTAGCTTTTTGCTGCCTTATCTAAAGAGACATTTTTCTCGACCCCGTTTTAGAAATTGCATATGGGTAAGGGCTTTGAGGTGATATCTTGGTAAGTAATAATACCCTAAACAAATACCATCACACAAACTTTATTTCACAGCTAATGTGTTAATTTAAAAAAAATCATCTGCCGTAAAATTTAGTTTTTATCCCTTGTGAAAAGGGCTCGATAAGATGTTTTCATTGTTTGTTTTATAAAAATTAAAAATTTTTTGTTATTTTGTGGAAATTTGGTAGTTAAATATCTATATACTTGTATTTACAGTTAGAGAAAATCTCACAATATGGACGAGGAGTCTACATCTACAAAAGCTATTGGAAAGGAGAAGGAATCTCAAGTTTACTTTGCCACACAAATTGATCAGCCTGTGAAACTGCGTTTAGACTTAAAAGAAGAATTAAATCTAGTTTCTATACCAGAATTCTTTTATCAAACTGTTAAGGGATTTGAAAATCACATTGCCTTAGTTTCAAATGAAGACAAAGATGGAAATTCTCAAGTTGTGACATACAAGTAATGAAAGAAATATACACATAGATACATATATACAGGGTGTTTCGTTAAAGTCTAAACAGAGATATGCCAGTGGATTCTACATGGTCTCCTGAGCAACGTTTGTTCGGAAACCCCCTTAAAATCGGTCCTTCGCCCCTAAAATCAAAATTGTAATCAAAATAAAGAAAATGCTTTATACGTTCTTTCAGAGGCTTTGAGGATATGCTGCTGACCCATTCTAGAACGAATAACTTCAGAACGCGACGTCGGATCCGATTGAGGTTTTTTTCTGAAAACGGCTATAAGACGAAAGCTTTTTCTTAGATAAAATTTCGATCTTCCCAAAAATCAGCAGAACGAAGGACCACCGCCAAATTTTGGCATTGAAATTGCCACGAAGTTTGACGCGATCTCTCCTACTTGTTTGTTGACGGATTGAGTTGTAAGATGTATCGTTAGAAAGCTTAAAGGCTCAGCTTTCTAACAAACTATCAACCAATATCCTACGATGTCTCTAAAAGAACTTATATTTTCTAGGTTCACTCCCTCCAAATTTTCATTTGAGATTTTAGAGTTGAAGACCGATTTTAGGGGAGGGAAGGTGGTGGTCTCCGAACAAACGTAACTCAGGAGACCTTGTAGAATCGATGAGCATATCCCTGTTCAAACTTTAACGAAATACTCTGTATATTGTATATTTTAAGCTACATCATGCTCTTATTTATTTTTAGAGAATATTATGAGAAAGTCATTCATGTCACTAAAGCATTTATAAAGATTGGATTAGAAGCTAGACATTCAGTGGCAGTATTGGCTTCTAATTGTCCTGAATGGGTTTATTCCCAAATGGCTGCTATTCATGCTAATGCTGTAAATGTTGGTATTTACCCATCTAGTTCTACAGAAATAATACGCTACATTTTAAAAAACTCGAAAGCTAACATAATTGTAGTCAATGATTTCAAACAAATGGATAAAATTCATCAAATTCGTAGTTCACTTCCCTTGTTAAAAGCAGCGATTCAAATAAATGGTCCTTTTGGAGAATATATGCGAACAGAAAAATGTTACTATAAGGTATAAACAAATTGTCAAAAACTACTCAGTTTGGTTGCAAATTTTCTATATTTCAGTGGACAGACATTGAATCTATGGAAGCAAATGATTGTGAAAATATCCTAAATACACGTTTGAATGACATTGGGATAAATGAATGCGCAACAATTATATACACAGTAAGTTATATTAAAAGTTAATAGATAATAATATGTATCAGTAACAAATTCATGGATAAATAGAAACTAGGATACCTATATAAGACTAATAACACTTATATTATAAAACATTTACAACAAAATTTCAGTCAGGTACCGAAGGAATGCCGAAAGGTGCGATGTTAACTCACGACAACCTTATATATACGGCGAAACGAAATGTTGAACGACTTTCGCAACTCCAAGTTGGCTGTGAACGAATAGTTAGCTACCTTCCTATGAGTCATATTGGTGGGCAATTGATAGACATCTTTATTGCCATTGAATTGGCAGCTGCTGTTTATTTTGCTGAACCTAATGCTATAAAAGGAAACTTGATAAATACACTACAAAAAGCTCGACCAACTTTTTTTGGTGGGGTTCCAAGAGTCTTTGAAAAATTCCAGGAAAGTGTTATTTCATTTGAAGAAGAATTAAGTTTCATTAAAAAAAGTATTACTTCCTGGGCTAAAAGTACAGTTCTAAAACATCATCTTAGTACTCTAAACAGGTAAGCAACTTCTTAAGATATATGCTTTTTTTTTGCATATACATATGTACATATGAAGAATAAAAAACCTAAGATGTGCCTAAATGCTGAATATTTAATATTGGTCCATAATACATTCAGCGAATATTAATGCTAAAGTAACAAAAACAAAGAAAAAAATTCATTCAAAAAATGAAAGTTATTCGTCTTCAAACTATTCAAACACGGACTAAACTAACTCAATGCTCTTTGCTTTTACATAAAAAAACAAAAAAAATGTCTTTTATTATTATTACACTTTTATTTTATTACAGAAACTATTCCGAAACGTTGCAATACAAAATAGCAACAAATTTTATAATACATAAAATAAAGAAAACTTTGGGATTGGATCAGACGAAGACCTTCATAGTTGGAGCAGCACCATTAAATGCAGAGATGAAAAAATTTTTTATGTCTTTAGACATTAACTTAATTGAAATTTATGGTTGTTCAGAAATTACGGGTATTAATTGCTATGCTTCCCAATGCAGTAAGGATTTAAATACAGTTGGAAAACCATTAAATGGAACTAAAATTAAAATTTTAAATCCTAATCAGAAAGGGCAAGGCGAAGTATGCTCCCGGTTTTCTCTACATAATCTGAAACTAATAAAAATTCAATTTAAGATCTGTTTTCAGGGAAGGTGTGTCTTTATTGGGTATTTAGAAAACGCAAGGGAAACCACTGAAGTACTAAAAGAAGACGGCTATTTTCAAACTGGTGATATTGGGTACTTGAACAGCGAGGGCGATTTATATATTACCGGACGCATCAAGGAAATTATAATAACTTCTGGAGGAGAAAATATTCCTGCTGTGCATATCGAAAACTTAGTAAAGAAGGAGCTGCCAATTTTGAGCAACGCTTTTTTAGTAGGAGAAAGAAGAAAATATTTAACTATGCTCGTCACCCTTAAGGTAAATGAATATAAAATGAAATGTATACTCTTTTTTATGTATACAAAGCAATAACCCTGAGTTCACAATTCAGAGTGGGCCTTTGGCTCAGAGTTGTGTCGTTCAAAATACAGCGTAGAGTAAAAGCTGAGCTTTGAAATTTAATAATTGATGTAAATGAATGACAAGTGAAGTGTGATTTCAAAATCAATCATTCAAATTGATTCTTACTAGATACATCTATTAGGCAAAGAATTCACTCATTTTTCAACGCATTCCTATGATTTTAACTCATTTATTTTTACCACTGGCTCTCACACATGAATTAAGATAATTAATCAGAAGTCTGGTGTTTCGTTAAGGTCTGAACAGAGGCATGTCAATCGATTCTACATGGTCTCCTTATCAACGTTTGTTCGAAGACTCCACTGCCCACACCCTAACATCGCAATTGAAAATTTGGAGGAAGTCAACCTTTCGCGCTTGTTTGTTCACGCATTGGGTCATCAGAGGTATCTTTAGAAAGCTTGGAGGTATCTTTAGCTGCGTTTTTTTAATGAACTATAAAGTTCTTAGTACCTTTTCCCCATACAAATGTAAAAACCCAGGTTTTATCTGGGTTTCTCTCCAGATTACGGGGAAATTTCAGAAATTTCCCACTTTCAAGAATGTTGCAAGCTTCACGGCACAAGTGAGAAATGTCATTTTAATTTTATTTATCTTTGCCAAAAATCCAAATTATTAACGACAAATGGAACACTCTGTCGCTTTAATGCGCTCTTTGGCCGGGTTTTATATTTTATAAAAACAAAGAACCCTAGCGAATCTGGCTATACGGTAAAATACGGTATAGTTCAATAAATTTCGAGTGATTTATACCAGCTTATACAGAAATAACACGGTGCATTTGTGAAATGTTTGCGCTTAATTACACCGTAATGTAATTTGTGTTTACTCTTTTCTTTTAATTTAATTCTATAGCATAGTCTCCCTCAGTATAATTTGGCAATAAGCTTAACATCTTTTTTAAAGGTATAGCTAATACCTATGAAATGTACTGGTTAAATAGCAAGCAATAAACACAATGCTAAGTGCACAATTTCTTTGCGCGTTGTTGTGGTCAGGGGTCTCCGCTTTTTTTGAAGTAGTACTTTGTCCATTTTCATTAATTTTATTTGGGCCAAGGGGAGGTCAAAGGGTGGTTGGGGAATAGGCTAGAGGGGGGTTCGTAACAATCAGACCCCCCCTCCCCCGAAAGTCAATCACGGGCAAGGACAGAGGTTCCGTCCGCTCGGTCTTTTCCCTTTTACCCTGTCGTTTCCTTCACGCGAGAGATTTTCGATTGTTGTTGGTGGTCCGTTCTGGTAACGAAGTGTGGCCTTTTGGCAAACCTCCACACTCCCGCAAGGTAGCCTGGCCGCTCTCGCACTCACAAACCGTTAGAAGAATGTTGCTTCGCCGGGCACCTTCGAGGCTCCCATCCATAACAGCGTTTGTGCTTGTTTTTTGCGACTTTAGTTCACCTTAATTAACCCTAGAAGCCCAATTATATTATACTAGCTATAAAGCCCAAACATAGGTCAAATTAACCTACACGAATAAATATACTCGTGACTCAGTTTATTATATTATATCTATTATTTTTTAATAACGCACAGTTATATTCTTTTGTTGTTAAATGAGAAGAAGGAAAATTAGAGCAATATTTATTTATTAAACTATAAAAATGAAAACTTTAAGTAACGATACATAAAATTGGTATAAAATGAGATCCTTTCGGTTTTATATTTAGAATGCTTAATTATTTTTTAAAAAATCAAATAATACTTCTTTTTACGACTAACTAATCAACTTTTCATAATAATATTAACAGTTTTAGTATATTATAGGTCAAAATGACCTATAACATTGCCCAAACATAGGTCAAAATGACCTATAACATTGCGATAACTACAAAATGACGATACTTACCAAAGCGATACGACCGTCTCCTGTTAGCTCTTGGCGGGCACTAAGTTGGTTTGGTCAATCACGGCGATCGAACGAAACGTGCGAAAGAGATAGCAAATATACGTTTGCGTGTAGGTAAAATTGACCTAGATTGGGCTTCTAGGGTTAACCGAGCGAATAGACTTACCCTTATATATATAAATATCTACATAGGCACTGTCTTACATAAATCAATTTAGCATTATTCTGGAACCCAGTTCATTAAAAAAATGCAGCTTTTAGAAAAGTCCCCGAACAAACGTCGATCAGGATACCATGTAGAATGGATTGTCATACCCTCTGTTCAGATTTCAGAGTGCTCTTCTTTTAATATTGTTTAGTTATGCGCCATATCAAAAGATGGCACAGGCGGGAATTGTTTTAAATTATTACTAAATAAGAGGTAAGCTCGCATAGAAGAGCGGGTTGGCAGGGGGCGTAAGGGACTAGGGGGTGGAACGGAGGGTGCAGAGGAAACAGCGGGTGCGGTGCGGGAGGCAGAACCGCCCGCAAATAAAGCTAAATAAATTAGTGGTAATGTAACAAACGACCTGTCAGAAATTACGGTCGATTCTAGAAATGAGATTGACAGCGTGGTTGCCAGAGACAACTCCGCACTTGGCTTTGTGAAGCGTTGGTCTGAGGAGTTTCTTAATCCCTAAGTTATCAAATCCCTCTACGTCTCATTCGTCAGACCTCTCCTTGAATACGCTAGCAAAATTTGGTCATCCTTTCAATCCATTATCATCAATGGAATTGAAGCAGTCCAGCACAGGTTCCTTTGCTTTGCTTTACGTGAGCTTCCCTGATCTGGTCATCTGAATTTTCCCCCTTACGAAAACCTCCTGTAGCTGATCGACTTGCAGCCCTTATGGAAGCGAAGTGACTTCGCTGATATACTTTCATCCATCACTTACTTTCTGGCGACATTGACTGCCCTTTAATCCTTTAATGCTTTAGCGGCTTTCTCTCTGCACCAACCCCTGTAACCTCAGATCGGTCCATCCCTTCCACCTTATTTACCACCGCACCACCTATGGCCTTTTTGAACCTCTCACCCGACCCGAATGCTTCGGAAAGCCAACTCTCATCCTTCTTTGGACTTCCACCTGAGCAAATCATCTCTCAGGAAAGAGCTGCACCGTCCCTCTTAAATTTCAGTTGTATGCTGTCCCTCTTTCCTTTTGTTGCTTATATTAAGCTTAATAAATACACTGAACAACATTTTTTATGTTCGTTTATGTAACTGCAACAGAACAAGATATAGATAACTTCAATAGATTTTTTCTGTAGATTACAAAACTGAAAATTAAAATTTTCGATCACGCGACGCTTTTGAGAAAAATAGGGTAAAAACCTAAATCAGTTCGTATTTTGAGTAAAAAAAAATAATGGAACGTGAAAAGAGCTTGCAACTTGTCTCAAATGAAAGCCTAAATCCTTTTCTCGATGTCTAAAATACCACCATTCCATAGATCTTGCTAAGCATATTGGAGAACTAATTTTTCCTGAGCGTTCGCTAGTTGTGATTTATCATGCACTACCAATTGTATGAAGTAATCGGTAACAGAAAAAATGAAATACATAGAGTATTCCGGAAAGTCTTTTCTATTTTAATGTAATAGCTGAAAGTTAAAACTTTAATTTGATCCACATTTCAATCTCCTATACGAATCCGTTATTTTGTTACGAACTTTTAAAAATGTGGAAAATACGATAATTTATACTCTTCAAACTTCTTCAAAACGTGACTTGTTGGGACATTTTCGTTCATGAATTCGTAATCTACGGAAAAAGTTTTATAGAAATGATATATGGGGCAAAGTTTTGTTGACCAGTGATATCTGGTCCTTTCACAGTAGTTAATCATAAATTTTAGGCTACTTTCCCTTTTCTCTATTTCCTTAGCTTAGTACCTATATTTATTTAATTCGCTTAGTATAGGGCCCTATTGCGAATATCGTCATTTCTGCGATGGAAAGAGCTTACCAAACGCCATTTTTGGATAAAAATTCCTTAATAATCTCATCTCATAAATTCATTTCAGTATCTTTGATTTCAATTAATTTTTGAAGAGAAAACTTCTTTAGACGCGCTGAGCACTTCATTTTGTGGGTATTGAATGAGACCGCTACGCTCGGCTATGTAACGCTCGTTCGGGTAAAGTCGGCTCGAGTCGACTAAGGGAGCAAGAGAGATATAGTCAACGCGTCACTGCTATACTCGCTCGGCGACCGTTACATGAGAGAGCATGACGCATCAGTCGCATTCAGTATTGACATAAACACGGTATGTGTCGTGCCAATACGTTTTATTTAATACGTTATTTAATATTATACGCGTGTGTACATATGTAAATGGGACAAAATTCGTTGTGTTTTAGACACTTGCTGTGTTTTACTAATCAGTATATGTGATTCGTCTTTTAAGTAAGAAATTATGTGTCTATTCGACGCAAGACGCGATTGAACTTTAAAGTTTAATCAGCTCACATTCTAGTATTTGGCGTCCATCAATTTCGTATTATTAACCTCGCCTTGGTGAAGTTTTCACCTCTGTCGTATGGTCTTAAGCACACATTCATCTTTTTTTTGAAAGTTCGACTCTTAGTCGCAGAAATGACGATATTCGCAATAGGGCTCATAATTTAAGTCATCCTTTGTAGTAGCTTGAATTAAGCGAAATGAATAACTGAATAAATTAATATTGAATTAATTCTAGTGTGCGTGCAAAGCTGCCTTAAAAAATTCGGTATTCTTCTTCTACTTTGCAGAAAAATAGTTTTTTTTAAATTTTCAAAAATTCAGTTTTAAGAAAAACGTGTTTGAAAAAAAGTTTGTAAACAGGTATGAAAAAGGTCGCCCTTCTTTTACTCGCGGGACTATATTTTTAGAAGATGTTATTATAGAATCGATTGAGCAACAAAAAATTGGATTTTTTTTTTATTGTCTCCAGACGACCGCATTCATCTTAACTAACTTTTTTGTTTTTACTATTCTTAACCTTCTGTAAGCCTGTTAAAAAAATTATGAGTGAGCCTAGTGGCGTCTAAATATAAATTATTTTAAAAATTATTGAAATCTTAGTATAGTGCATTCATTATACATACATAAAGAAAACAAACATACTAAAATTGAGAAAACAAAACTATTTTAAAAGAAAATCTACAAATTGCTTGTAAATTACATGAGACGCCAACGAGCTCATAGAAGGTTAAAAGTTTAAATTAAGGGGGTACTCTACTGTTAAAAAATTGTTTTTTTGGGTTTTTTTTCTTTTTGCATAAATCGATAGATTAGTATCTCAAGAATGAATGTTCAAAATATTATATCGATATCTTCTTTCATTTTTATTCTATGGGCATTTTGCGAAGCGCGCGTCGAGTGGTATAATCGAAAAAATCTGTTAAAAAAACTTTAAACGCGTTTTTCTTGAAACGTGTTTTTTTGGTGCCCGGGGTCATACATAGAAAAATCTAGTAAACCGATTTAGCTAAAAAAACTTTTGCAAGCTTATATAACAATTTTCGATTGCACTAACCTAAATTTAGCCTAAAATATTCAATTTTGGTGATTCGGGAGCACTGTTTTCAATGCAAAATATGGTAAAATTCGAGTACGCTAAGTTCAAACACTTGCCAAATAGTGAAAATATCCATATTTATGGCTTAATTTAGGTTAGTGCCATAGATTTTCATTCAAACTAAAGAAAAATTGTTGGTAAATTGATTACAAATCACCTGGAAGACCTGGGCACTACCCCGCGCAAACGGGTCTTTCTGTGAGCGCGCGCTCCATCAACTCGCTGCAGCAGCCGCCATTTTTTTTTTTTTTTTAATTTATAACAATTGATTTTTAATATTTTGACCTTAGTAAAGAATCACACAAAATTTCATAAAGATATCTTTAATAGTTTTTTTTTTTTAGCAGTTTTAAAACGATACTGCTTTTTACCCATTTAACAGTAGAGTACCCCCTTAAATGTCAATTCTCCATTAACGCACGCTTACGTACCTACCTATACTACTTCGTTACTGAAAATAAAAATTGCGCCTTAACCAGATAAATCTCTTAGATGTCTCAACTACATCTATACATACATACATATGTACGAAAGTAATGTCATGAATATAGATATTTTCTTGTATGTGTATATTTTTTAATTTCTGCCTAAGTATTATTGCTTTATTTTTGTCCTTAGACCGATATGGACCCTGAAACTGGAAAGCCGTTGGACGGATTGCACAGGCAAACTATAGAATACTTAAAGAAGCATAATATAAGTTATAAAACACTTAGTGAGGTACTAGAAGCTGGTCCATGCGTTAAAGTTATACAGTGTATCCAGAATGGGATTGACCGTGCCAATTTGAATGCAATGTCAAACGCGCAAAAAATTCAAAAATTTGCTCTTCTACCTCATGACTTTTCGATTCCAACAGGCGAGCTAGGTGAATTTATTATTTCTGTATTTATTTCTGCTATATATAAATGTAATACGCAAATTATTTATTTCAGGCCCGACTTTAAAAGTAAAAAGGTATGCTGTTTGCAACATTTACGAAGACATTATCAATAGTTTATATACGAATACATAATTTTAAATACTGTTAGACATTAAAAAAAACATCTCGTGCATATTGTTATACAAGATAATAAGGTTTATCTACCTCCGATTTGGTTGGAATTTGTCCACATTATATGATATGAACGACCTAACAACTTTCAAAGGAGGTAAAATATTTTTAAAAAATGTGTATTTTAATATGATTAAAAGTAATCCTAAATTTAACATACAACCTAATTTTAATTTTTTTTCTAGCACTAGTTTATTTTAATTCCGTATAGCAGTTTCTGTTACATTGGTCTTGTATATCACCTTCAGTTAATTTTAATGCTAATTTACAATTTTTTTTTTCAAACTGGCAGCCTAAATGTTATAGGCAATATCTCTAATACCCCTATTAGCAATATTAATAATAATACCAATAACCAATCCCATAACATTCCAGTTAAGATTATCTGAAAACACGTGAACGATAGCTCACGTTCTCATAGCTCATTCCTATCTCAGACACTACTTAATGAGAAAAATCTCATTTCCCATAGAAATTTCGACAGGCAAAATTCGCGGTAAGCTGCGCGTGCACCTGGCGACAACCTGAACCTCCCACGAAGTAATTAGCAGTAAGTCAGTCTTGTAGGGAGCTGGTCAAATAAAGTCGAAGTGTTTTAAAAGAAAACGAAGTGTTCTTTTTTCTTTTTTTCTTCTTTATAGAAGTCAAATATAAAAGCGGTGCAGTCGATAGGATAATACAAGTTATCCTTTTTTTAAATCTAATATTGAGCGCCCAAGTGTGCGAATAGTGCAAAATACGAATGATAATCGGGGGTCTATTCTGAGATCCGCTTCACATGAAAAAAAATTTCCACATAACTTCCGTTTCATGTGAATGTACCTATTCCGAGATTCACATGAAGCGAGCAAAAATATTTCACTTGAAACAGATGAAATTGAAACTGTCACAGCACAAACGTCCTCGATTCTAATATATTAAAAAGGAGGAAACGTTGCTTTTAAACGGAATAATCATAGTTCAAATGAGTATTAATAGTTTAAATAGTTTAAAGATTATAAATCTTTAAATATGACGAGCACTGAGCTATGGTTTACCTCCAGTAATGACAGTGATGGTGATACGGAAATGGTATCGTTGCGAAGGCGGAAAATAACGGACAAATCAAATCCCTTAGAAATGGACAGTGAACAGTGAGTGGGTTGCGATAACTGAATTTTAACCTACACTACATATATACTATCAAATTAAATAAGGTTAATGCTACGTTAACGACCTGGTGGTACTCTTAGGGGATTCACTAGTTTCAAAACGGCGCATCATACCGCTAATTGGGTCCTGATCAGGGCATCAGGGTCACCACTTAAACCAACCAACCATTATAATTACCTCTAGGCGACTACCGAGGATTTCTCCGCAAGACGTTGGGAACTACTGCGCCTCAGATTTAGTATATTTTCTGAGCTTAGAATAGTTTCAATTTGGGATTACAACCGATTAAAATTTTTCTATCTTTTCCGCGCGCTTATCTGAACTTAGAATATTTTCTGACCTTAGAAAAATTTCAATCTGTTGTAATCCCAAACTGAAATTATTCTGTATTTTTCCTCGCGCTTATCTGAACTTAAACGAGTTTCAATTTGAAGCTTGTCTAAGTCTTTTCCCCACGTTTATTCGAAGTTAGAAATATTTTTGCATTTGGAATAATTACAGTTTGGGTTCATAGCCACTTGAAGTTGCTCCAATGTGAAAAATTTCAAACTTTCCTTTCTGAACTTTACATAATTTTGAAATTTTTTAAAACACTTAAAGCTATAACTGATTGTAATAATACGTTTGGCTGCAATAACATTTTAAACTGCTTGAATTATAGCGAATTTATTAAGAACCATTTTGATTAAGAGCAAAAAAAGATTGTATTCAGTCTTATTTTTTATTAATAAAGTCCACATTTGAAATAATTTAACTTTTATTTCATACTTCCCTTTTTCAATTTATATCTTCCGGTTCGACTATAGGAGGTCGAAACTATATGTAGGTTTGCTATCATCTCAAACGACTGAACAAGATGACCTTTTGGAAAAAATGTTATGTTCGATTTAAGCAGCTCGAAACACCCGGAATGAATGTGCAAATTAGAGAATTGGTTGCTACATTTAGCACTTTAAGGAGGTTGTGGGTATTTTTTAATTATTTTGATATTTGACAAATAAAAAAATTATGAAATAAACCGAGACTCAAAAAAAAAATTTTGTTTTGTAGACCGGTGTTATTTACTGTTCGACGACGGCAGAATCTTCAGATTTTCTAGATCGCGATTCCCTGCTATTTCAAGTTAGACTTCCAGTTTGTCTTAACCTCTGGAAACTCTGGAAAGTCCACGAAAATACCTATTTTTGGGGTGCACTTCGATTAGGGAATCTCCTTTGGTATTCCCGAAAAGTCTTTCTATTTTTCCGTTGAATACACCGTAAATGTAAATTATATCGGCGTATTCCTCAAAAGTGAATTCCGCCATTTTTTAATTGTTTCAGCTTCAAAACACCCGTAGCTATCAATAGGGCTATCAACTTTGATCGAATTCATCCTTACTGACCCTCTTTCATATGTAGCAAAATTTCCATCAGGTGTCACAGAGCGTCAGGATACACCCAAGTATAACTGGCTAAGACAAGCAAATTACGGCAATAAATTAAATTCCATTAATCTTTGCATGACTTTTCTGGAGCAATATTTAAAATTATTTACCTATGTATGCTAAACAAATATTTTCGATCTTCTTCTTAGAAATTTTGTTAGTTTTATGAATTTTTCAATTATAGGGCAATAAAACAATAAGATATCAGTGAGGGTTTTTTAAGCAACATATTTTTCTACTCTATTTTGCCTGAACATATTATACCTTAATAAGATAGGCAAAACAATTGCACTAATTACAAGAATTTCGCAGAAAATTCGGGGAAAAGGTGAATTTTAGGAAAACAAAAAGTTTTTTTTTCAGTTTCGGAAGTGAGTATGCCTGCAATGTATGTGGTAGGTCAACATTGTTGATATTTTTGGAAACCACATTACGATAATAGATTTTTGGGGTGAATTGGATGTTGCTGCGTTGAGTAGATCAAAAGATAAAAATAAATACTGATGTGCACACCATGGAAAATTTGAATTTACGAATCACCCTGTAAGTCCCAAACGGTGTACATGGCACCCCTCTGCCATATAAGTTTTTGTTTGCATCGTCAGATTTTTCATTATATGTACTTCCATACGCTATAAAAAACACTGTGTATGCGACCACAAAAATCGTTTTGTTGTTCCATAATAAGCCGACTCCAAGCATCTAATAGATGGACTTACTTCTGCGGATATTCTTGTATAACAGGTATATGAATTAGGCGATGAGAAGAAAATGCTCCCGCATTTCAAAAAAGGTCTGAAATATACCCTATATAGAAAGCTTTCATTTCCGAGTGGACACTATCTGAGACTGAATTTAACGATCCGCTATATATTTAATTTTGCATATTGCCATGCTATATGCTGTGTAGTCTTGAAAGAAATTGCATTGAATTTCATCAATTGTCTAGCACTACGTATACGTGACGTGTTGAGAGATCGAATCGAGATTGGATTGACTTCGATTATATTTGACTATTTTGGATTAAAGGGTGGAATCGAAAATGAAATTTTCTCCTGCATTATGTCAGGCATTTCCAATGTCTCTTCGCGATGCCAAACGTTTCTCTGTGACATTTTTGTGTTTAAATAAAATAACTTTTAGGGACAAAACAAATCCAACAAAGAAATTAATGCTGTAACAACATGCTCAGCGGCAATTGTCAAATTGATTGTTCGATCCGCGATTCGTTCGATTCGTGATCCGCGTTTTTAACTATTATTTCGACTAAATCCAGCAGCTAAGCGAGGTTGGATCCACTCGGTCCAATTTCAATCCAATCTGTGTATAACTCGGATTAAATTCATGTTCAATCTAGATTCGATTTTGCATGTATACGTATGTATAGGTTTCAGTGTTGGCCTGGACTCTTTTTTTTATTGGCACTCAACATTTTTAAAAGCATAAAATAGGCTAATTAAATTATGGGAACTTAAATTACCAATTAATTATTAACTGTAAGATGTACAAAATTAATATTGAATTAATTTGCTTTCCAAAAACAATTGCTATGGTATATATTCTAAGTTCTTTTTTAAAAGCATACTTTTATTTTGCATTCACAATATAATTAAATGAGGTTTCGAAATCGGTTGTATAAATTGGCATTTATTAAGCATTAGTTTTGATCCAGGTTGATAAACTTCCAATTTTCGCGATTTGAAGAAGTCACCCTCTTTCCGGAGGCATATCTTATACGGAAGTTGTAAGGAGAATTTCAAAATACTGTTGTATCTCGAGACGACTTTCCTTCTGGAATACATTTTAGCAAGCCGCCCCTGTTTGAAAAATGCCTGAAAAAGTGTTTCTTTTTTTAATTTGCGCAAAAGGGGCTAAGGTCCCAAAAGGTAATAAAAGAGGAATATTGATCATCGAAGAAAAAATTAATTTAAAGCCCTTGCAAGAAGAATTCATACATAAACAAGAGTGCATTAAACAGTAAATTATTACAAGGTGTTTTTATTATATTTATTACATAACTGTTGGTAAATTAAATTTAAAATAAAAGAACACAATCGTTACGCTTAAATTTAATTTGACGATGATTATAATTTACATCAGTTTTGATCTGAAATTATTATCTTTCTTTTAGTTAGTCCCAGCTTTTTCACTGCCATGCTTTGTCTTCTTACGAGTGTTTTTTATGACGAGTCCTACTAGTAGTAAGACAATATAATACAAATATCCAAAATGATATACGGACCTAGTAGAAACATAAAAATTAACTCATTTATTAAGGAATAACATGTAGTACTTACGAATAATAACGCCATATTTCACTGAATATTAGTAACTGAAATGATATTCCAAGATAGCTAAAAGCAAAAAATTTCGAAATCCAAAATAGAACGTTAACGATGTTTTTCTTCATTCCAACTGCATTTTTTCTAATAAGCGAATTGTACATGTCTTCTACCGGTACATAGAATGGTGCACCCATGATACAGAAATAATGGCCGGGATAAAATCCATGCCAAAATGAGGATATAAGGAGAGTCACAAGAGTTCTATAAAATAAAATGATGTTATTTAATGTTATCCTAAACTTTCTGCAATCACCTAAATTTTTTGCTGGGAAATCTCTTGTAGACGTTTACTGCTAACCAATATTGCACACAAATATTCCAGTGCTTCATGGCCTCACGGAAAGTCCAGCAAGTCTCAGTATTGTAGACGTCAATATTTTTAATAGTATAGAAATTATATTTTAATTTCTCAGGATTCCTAAAATCCATATTTCAAAATATACCCAAATAAAAATATATTCAATCCTAACCTTTTGAAGTGCAAATACTGGCCTTTAGGTCCTTCCCCATTTCCAACGTTTGCTTCTTCTGGGTATGCTCCAAAGCCAGCGTTCGTGCAAACACATTCGCTCAATGTTAACCCCGTGTAAATTCGCATTCGGAAAATTAAAAACGTTGGCCAAACGTAAAATAATCTGTATAAGAAAGACCGATCGTAAAATTGGGGTTCCATCGCATACTTCCTTGAACAAATTTAAATTTAATTTGAATTAATTGTAAAATATTCAAACAATTACGCTCAACGGCCAGATGTAATTTGCAACAAGATAAAGCACAGAGAATAGAGCGGTCGATTTTAACTTTTCCGTGGTCGCATTACCGCAATCTGCATAATCTTTAAAAGGTGTCTCAAAATAATCCCGAAAAGTTCTATACCTATAATATGGCCCTGAAAACAAGAAGACAGTCAATGTTGAAATGTCAAAATAAGATAATGAGTTTTATTCAGTATATATACAGCCATAAGTGTAAAAAACTAATTTTTTTAATTTCCACTAGCCTTTCCATTACTTCGTAATAAATATTTAGAAGCAAAAGTGTGGATCATCTTTCCACTTTTGCTCTTCACTGTAATATACATATGTATATGTGTATTCCATCTTAAGTCGTGATCGTTAGCATATTCGGAATCAGCAGGCTTCGATTTCAAAATAGAATCTTCAATACAAGGAACCAATACTGGATCAAAATCATAGCAACAAAATATATAGTATAAAACGAGAATGAATGAATATGGGAAATAATAAAACGCTAGTGTACATTTTAAACATTTATTTTTATTGCTGTTAATTATAATACATCGTTTGCAATTATCCAGAAGTTATTTTTCGATGAAAATCCCAACTATTTAACAAAAACTTAATTTCCAGTATTTTTCAGTTAAACTTTCTATAGCTTTTTGAATGTTTTTCCGTGATTCATCATCTTGTCTCATTTGTCTATCATCATAGTTTTTAGTTGTAGCGTCAGCATTTGTCTCAGGTTCGCCAAAGTTTGTGGTATGTTTGAAGGAGGCATTCCGCAACATATGTCCGTGGACAAAGTTGCTCAGAAAGACCTCAAAAATGACATATTTCAAGTTCAAGGTCATTGGCCTTGTGACAGGTAATCCGAATAATTACCAATAATTTTATAAGTGTGGATATTTATGCCATTATATCCGCTTCCTGCAACTCCTCAATAAATGCTATTATTTCATTATCATGGCTATTATTTCCTGCTTGTTTTGATGCTATTATAGTATACGAAGTCGGTCAACTAACTCATTGGGATCATTTCAATAGACATACTCAATGTTTTCCTTTGGAATTTTTATTATTTCAGTCCCTTTATGCGGTTTAGGAGTGCGAATCAACTTTTTTTATTATGTTTTTATATTTATAGGTATTTCTTCCTCTTATTTGTTTATTCTCATTAAAATCTCGTCTGTGCGTGCATGTATCGTTTAAAATTGATTGATAATTGATCAAGTCTTCTTTATTGTAACCAGTAGGACGTTTCATAAAAATCAGTTCAGATAAATCTTTGGTTATCTTGTATGGTCTATCGCCAGTAACAAGATTTGTATCCTCAGTTTTCAATGTTGAATTGCCAATCTTCGATCCATCGATTCTGTTATAATGCACACTGTAAGTTTTATCAATTTCGTCACTTCCGCGACTAACTAATTGTTTATATTTATTTAATATCTGGTTGGGTGAACTTTGTTCTTTTAATGTTGATGAATGTACTGGTCTAGCAAACTCTTCATTTTCGTTATCATTCTCAACTTCATCATCATCATCATCATCATTATAATTGTCATCATTATCCCCTAATGCTGATAGAGCGGTACTAGTAGATTCCATCTTTAAATATTTTCGTACTGGGGAGTGTATTTCATCATTTCTTTGCCTTTTCTCTTGTTTAGGTTCTAACTTAATTTCTTCTTTGGGCTCAAACTTAACTGATCATGTTAGCTTTTTTAGTTTTCTTGGTAATTGATTTAAAGGTTTCCTCCAATTGAGTTTCTGCCTCGATTTTACCAGTTTTGAATGTTTTATATTTTTTTCGTATTGCATTGCTCGTTTTCATAATATCTTTTATCGGCTTTTCATCCATTTTACTCTTCAGTTTAGAGCTGTACATTAGGGTGGAGTGAAAATGTATGGAGAATTATTTTTTTTTTGTTATTTTGTAATAGCATAGTGGTAATAAGCTGCCTATGGATGAGCAAATGAAGTATGTTAAATATCATTTATGTATTATAATGATTTGAGGTGCCCCAAAACGAAAGAATTTTGGAAAAAAGTATAACTTCATTTATTTTTGACAGCCTCATTCAGATGTATATAAACCTTAATAATGTATCGGAATAGTATTTTTCATGTTGTTTAAAACCTATATTTTTATGTAATAATAAAAATATATATAAAAGTTTGGAATTTATGGTGCCCCAAAACCTCTTAAAACAAAAATAAATCAAGAATTTTGCAATAAAACTGCGATTCATATTTATGAAACATTTATGAAAAAATGTAACAAAATAGCCAATTAAGTAGAAAATTCGCGTTTAGTATTATAAAAAGGCATCATCTGACGTGATGATAGTCTGGCCCTGATAAAACCATCATTTTATAATATGAAGTTTAGCATTTGGTTTTGCACTATCGAACATTGATAAGTTTCTGATTTTTTTTCAAAACTTTGTCCCAACGGGGACACCTCTAAATATAAACCTAGACAAAAAATATTTTCGCTTTTGCTTATTGTGCCTATCACGCAGATTTTTGCGGGTATGCCATAGTAAATATATAAAAAAAATAATTTCACTCCACCCTACTGTACATACCGGTTGTTAGATAGCTATACAGGCTGGTTAGCAGCTTTTCAATATAAAACTATATCAATATGAGTACTCCCACTGACTGATAATTGGAAATTGAATTTGTCTTTCTCTTATAGGCTCATGAAGGAAATTTTCAATATCAAAATTTGTAGAAAGCTTTGAATTTCCCAATTTAGAATTTAATTCATTTTCACACTGGAGATGTTATCAACTTTATGAATGCGATGTTACTGTTCTATACTAAGTATTCCCTCTTTAGTTTAATAGGCTTGAATCGTTGATGTTGTTTGACAATTAATTCTATTTATAGTTTTAAAAACCGTACCAACAAAACAACATCCTTAACATCATTATCAGCCCAAATACATTCATTGTAATGGTGACCATGTAAGTATGTTACTAATCTCCTTATGTAAGTATAGTCGTAATTTGTTATAATATCTTATAATTTCTTCTCGAACTCCCTCAAGCAAGTCGTCCTCATACTTACAGGAAATCCATAATATTAAAACTTTGCAGAAAATTTTGAATTTCCCAGTTTAGGAATCAATCGATTTTCACTCTAGTGCTATCAAAACTAAACTGATGATGATGATTTTTAATTTAATGATGTTTAAATACATAAAAAGTTCATGCACTACTACCATGGAGGTCTTTTGTACCATAATCGTGAATGGTTTTTTTTTGTAATATCATTCACAGGCTATACAGCTTTACAGACAGACAGCTATACAGACAGACAGACTGCTATACCAGCTATACCAACTATAGCAGTCTGTATAGTTTGAAAGAGTTGCCAATTTTAAACTGTGAAAATCAAAAGCAGCACTACATATTCCAACTACTTTTTCCTTATAAAGACCTACATGGACTAGAAAAGAAACAAGTTCAATGGTTCCGATACAATCTTCATGGCTTCAAAAGGGTGATGGTTACATTCCATATTACAAATTATATGCTATAGTCGATCAATCGCCGCAACAGGATAATATCACTTATGTGAAGGAGGGGTCAAAAGAGAAGCTGTGTTTAACAAATATTTGAAAATGAATCATCTATATATGTATAACTGGGAAGAGAAGGGATGTCCAAACCTATAAACTTTTGAAACAAATGGACCATTTTGTATCATGCATCAAGGCCGATGTTTTCTGAAAAATGTGTTTGCAATAATGGATATTTTGAAATAAAACAATTTTTTAAAACGTTATAAAATTCTTTTATTTCTTATACATATATGTACTAAGAATATGTAATTAACATTTATATAAAAATATTAATTTATATGAAACAATTAAACTTGACTGCCATTCCCATTTTGATACAAGTGACTATCCTCCCAATAACATTTGGAACATCCTTCTAGTTAATAACAAAGTGCTTGGCCTAATGAAGGATGAACACAACGGCCGCAACATAACAAAGTTTGTTGGACAAAGATCAAAGATGTATGCGGTCCAGGTAGAGGACCAAAATAAATTTAATGATTATGCAGAATGTTTAGAAAATAACACAGGTAAATTAGTTGATCAGAATTTAATTCAGAGCTGAAAACATCAGGTTAGTACAGTTACCCAATCAAAAATCGCACTAAGTCGTCACGATAATAAAAGCTATTTAGTACCAAATTCAAATAAAACGATAGCGTGGGGGCATTTCAGTATAATGGATATAAATTAATATACCTATATAAATGTTAATTAGGTTATGAATATGTACATACATATATGTATAAGAAATAAAAGAATTTTATAACGTTTTAGAAAAACTGTTTTATTTTAAAAAATCTATTATTGAAACACATTTTTCAGAGCACATTGGCCTTGGTGCATGATTCAAGATGGTCCATTTGTTTCAAAAGTTGATAGGTTTGGACATCTCTCCTCTTCCCAGTTATATATAGATGATTCATTTTCAAATATTTGTTAAACCCAACTTTTCTTCAGCCTACCTGCACATAAATGATTTTATCCTGTGGCGGCGATTGATCGACTATAGCATATAATTTGTGATATGGAATGTAACCATCACCCCATTTGAAGCCATGAAGATTGTGCTGGAGCCATTGAACTTGTTTCTTTTCTAGTCGATGTATGCCTTTATAAGGAAATAGTAGTTGGAATATGTAGTGCTGTACTTGATTTTCACAGTTTAAAATTGCCAACTCTTTAAAACTATACAGACAACTATACAGGCTGGTTTGTCTGTATAACTGTCTGTATAGCTGTCTTCCTGTCAGTATAGCTGTCCGTCTAGCTGTATAGCTCTATAGCCTGTGAATGATATTACAAAAAAAACCATTCACGATTATGGTACAAAAGACCTCCATGGTAGCAGGGCATGAACTTTTTATGTATTTAAACAGCATTATTAAATTAAAAATCATCAGTTTAGTTTTCATATCACTAGAGTGAAAATGGATTGATTCCTAAATTGGGAAATTCAAAATTTTCTGCAAAGTTTTAATATTGTGGATTTCCTGTTTAAGTATGAAGACGTCTTACTTGAGGGAGTTCGAGAAGAAATTATAAGATATTATAACAAATTACGATCATACTTACATAAGGAGATTAGTAACATCCTTACATGGTAACCATTACAATGAATGTATTTGGGCTGATAATGATTCTAAAGTGGGACCAGGCTCATGCGGATGTTGTTTTGTTGTTACGGTTTTTAAAACTATAAATAGAATTAATTGTGAAACAACATCAACGATTCAAGCCTACTAAACTAAAGAGGGAATAGTACAGAACAGTATCATCGCATTCATAAAGTTGATAATATCTCCAGCGTGAAAATGAATTGATCCCTAAATTGGGAAATTCAAAGCTTTCTACAAATTTTGATATTGAAGACTTCCTTCATGAGCCTATAAAAGAAAGACAAATTCAATTGCCATCATCAGTTAGTGGGAGTACTCTTATTGATATAGTTATATGTTCAATAGCTGCTTACCAGCCTGTATAATTATCTATCTACCGGTATATCTGTATCTATGTACAGCTTTAAACTGAAGAGTAAAATGGATGAAAAGCCGATAAAGATATTATAAAAAGGAGCAATGCTATACGAAAAAAAAAAAGCATTCAAAACTGATAAAACGAGGCAGAAATTCAATTGGAGGAAACCTTTAAGCCAATTACAAACTTAAAAAGCTAATATCATCAGTCAAGTTTGAGCCCAAAGAAGAAATTAAGTTAGAACCTAAACAAGAGAAAAGGCAAAGAAATGTTGAAATAGACACTCCCCAGCACGAAAATATTTAAAGATGGAATCTACTAGTACCCTCTATCAGCATTAGGGGATAATGATGACAATTATAACGATAATGATGGTGATGATGAAGTTGAGAATGATAACGAAAATGAAGAGTTTGCTAGACCAGTACATTCATCAACATTAAAAGAACAAAGTTCACCCAACCAGATATTAAATAAATATAAACAATTAGTTTGTCGCGAAAGTGACGGAAGTGACGAAATTGATAAAACTTACAGTGTGCATTATAGCAGCATCGATGGATCGAAGATTGGCAATACAACATTGAAAACTGAGGATGCAATTCTTGTTATTGGCAATAGACCATACAAGATAACCAAAGATTTATCTGAAATGATTTTTATGAAACGTCGTACTGGTTACAATAAAGAAGACTTGATCAATTATCAATCAATTTTAAACGATACATGCACGCACAGACGAGATTTTAATGAGAATAAACAAATAAGAGGAAGAAATACCTATAAATATAAAAACATAATAAAAAAGTTGATTCGCACTCCTAAACCGCATAAAGAGACTGGAATAATAAGAATTCCAAAGGAAAACATTGAATATGTATTGAGATGATCCCAATGAGTTAGTTGACCGACTTCGTATACTAATAGCATCAAAACAAGCAGGATGCAGGAAGCGGATATACCTAATAGCATAAATATTCACAGTTATAAAATTATTAATATCACATTTCGAAAATGAGCGTTGACAAGTTTGGTCGATCAATAAGAAGTAGAAAGCGGAGGCCCCTCCTGGTCCACCTGGCACTGCTGGAAAAGCTGGTGTTGCTGGTGAACAAGAGTCAATTGGACCTACAGGAATTGAATTTCTTGTAATCCCGAAAGAAAACTATGATTTGGTATTCAAACATACCACAAACCTTGACAAACCTGAGACAAATGCTGACGCTACAACTAAAAACTATGTTGATATACAAATAAGGAGACAAGATGTTGAATCACGGAAAAACATTCAAAAAACTATAGAAAATTGAACTGAAAACCACTGGAAATAAAGTTTTTGTTAAATAGTTGGGATTTTCATTGAAACATAACTCCTGGATAAATGCAAACGACTTCTGGTGTTAGCATAAAGCGAACCCTTTTCGGCATTCTCCACAGCTATTTCTTATGATTCTCATATAAAAATTGATGAGGTGTTGAATTTCTTGATTGTACCACTCTGCAGTATGACCACCGCAAGTATCTGGTCCTGCGGTAAAGCGCACTCAGTACACTTAATACTATATAGTCATGAAAATTAGAACCTTCAGTATGAGGCACTTGGTATTTTAACGCTAGATTCTCAGACATAAATACTGCTTAGATACTGGTAAGACTTCAAAAGGCATAAACAAAGCTACCTGCGTACTTCGCAACATGCTCAGACATGATCATTCATCTCCTCAGTATCTGATATACTAACGATCACGACGATTATTATTATTATTTATATATACATATACATATATATATATGTACATAGTATGTACCTATATATATATCATCCACCCATACCAATAAAAAAATTGAAAATATGACGCAGATGTTGAAAGAAATAGACAAAAAGTGCAGGTACTCTCAGATGAGTTAAATAACCTAAAAAGCGTAAATAAAAACTCTTCTGATCATGTATTAAGAATAGGATTCATTACCTCCTAATAAACCGATAGACGAGCAAAACAAAAATTTAATTATTATTAAATTGACTAGACAACATCAGAGACACGCATAAGGAAGTACAACAAAAAATTAAACCGAATGAGATTAGAACTGGGATAATCAGCGTGAAAACCACTAAAGGTTGCTTTGTGATCATGCAAGCTGATGAAAAGCAGAAGCAATCATGAGCCAAGCGAAAAATATTATGGGAGAAAATTACGATATAAGAGTACCAAAATTAAGACAACTGAGAGTAATTATTGCTGAGGTAATGCAAGAACTTTGTGGAACAGAATTATTCAACGACCTGGTAGCGCAAAATCAATTTATCACCTAGCACGAACCATAGGAACCTTCATTTGATGGCAGATATAAATCATAAGAAATGCAAAGCTAGAAAATTCACAGGCAGTCACGGTGAGTGCAAGATCGGTTAAAGCATGAATTACCAAAGAGGTTCTTACTGAAATAAAAAAAGGTTTGTACTATATAAAAGACACCTACGGCACCCTACCTGTAGTGAAACGGAATTCCAATATAAAACATAAAAACGTAAAACGGCAGCCATCATCAAGAAGACAAAAGGTAAACACCTCGCAAGCAAAATACACAACGCTGGAAAGGACACAAGAAAAATATGGCAAATTATCAACAATGAATTGGGAACTTTCAGTCGAGTAAACGAGGAATTATCAGTACTCACTCATAACGGAGCTAAAACTACATCAAAACAGGAAACATCAAACTGCCTAAATACACTTTTTAACAACATGGGAAAAGAGCTTGCAAAAAAACTAAAACAACAAATGTTCTTTATAAAAGGAATGTGGTGCACAGTAAAATCATGTTTCTCTTACATACAAATAAGGAAGAAATAGGGAAAATTAGCAAGTTACTAAAAACTCGCACTACACCTGGATGGGATGACATCAGCCGTTTGGAATCTGATAACGCTCGAAACAGTCCTCAAACCAGTGCGTGCAAGACTTTTTAACGATTCCATTGAAAGATGGGAATTACCTAGATGCCTAAACAAATTTATTATTATGCCGATATTCAAAGGTGGCGGTAAAGAGGTAGTCGAAAATTACCGAATTATGTATATTATTCCTTAGTGTTTTTAGCAATATTTATGAAAATGTGCTAAATGTACGGCAATCAAACTCCATTCACAAAGTTTTTGGATTTGAAAAAAATCAGTTTGGCTTTCAACAATATGGCAGTACTGAGCGGTGACAGAGACAATAAACATTATAAATGAAAAACTAGATTGCGGACTGTATGTGGGCGCTACATTTATAGATCTTTAAAAAGCCTTCGATATTGTAGATCAGTGTTTCCCAACCTTTTTTTTGTACCCTGGCCCACAGAAGCCTTTTTAGAATTCTTATGCCCTCTACCCGAGGAGAACATTTTCGACACAAAAATTTAAAAATATGACCTTCTTCAGGCATATACGGCGCCCAAAGTAGTCACGACAGTTGAAAAATACGCCCTTTTAAAGGCACATACGTGCCCCAGAAATTTTGAACCACATTGATATGATGCTAATATCAGAAACACACCTGACATCCAAATATACTATCAAAATATTCGGATACACTCTCTACAAGAACGATCATCCCAATGATAAGGTTTGTAGGGCACAGCAATTCTGATCAAATATATAATTAAAAACTATCAGCTACACAACACCCAAACGAAAGAAATTTAATATACAGCTATAAGCTTCATGGAGCTAGGAGGACCAATTAACATCGCAGTGGTTTACTGCCCACCAAAATATTCAGCGAACAAGGACCAATTTGATAAATTTTTCAAAGAACTTGGTAATAGGTTCATAACAGCTGGAGACTCCAACGCAAAATCACCACTCTGGAAGTCAAAAACGCCGAGAAGAAAACAACTTGCAAAAGATATACACACAAACAATCTGTGTTGCATCTCTGGGAAAAAACCAACCTACTGCCCGGCAGATAGGCGAAAAGATCAGATATTACAGACTTCGTCCTAGCCAAGGGAATTAACCCCCATCAATGTAATGCCAAAACAACCAACGACCTCTCATCGAACCATGCACCAACCATCATCAAAATTAGTGGCATTCCAAGCTTCATCGAAACATCACGTAAACTAACAAGCAACTGTAGGCGGTTGAATTGACCACTTTGAAATGAGAGATTTCTTCTCTCACAAGTTAGGGCATTGCGGAGTTAGGCTATCGGCAGTAACTAAGTGAGCAGTGTAAGTTAGTCCCAAATAAACGCCTCAACCGACTGCACCGTGCTACTTTTTTATTTCGCTCCCTCGTCCAATCCTATAGTATTTTCAGAAGTGGTATGACTGTCCACGGGCCCAAGTTATAAGTAACTCGTGCTAATTAATTAAAAGTTTTGAACCGGAGTTATAAGTAACTCAAGTTTTTGTGAAAAATCCGCGAGGTGATATGGCGACTGCAACACGTGTGGGAGCTTTCCTTGAAAATGCTACAGCCGTTCAGTTGAAGGAAAAGCTAGGCCAATTGGGTTTATCAACCACGGGATTAAAGAACGTTCTAAAATTAAGGCTAGAAGATGCCGTGAAGTCATTAAGCGAGAAGGAGTTGGAGGAATATTTTCCTGCTAATTTGTTACTGTTTCCGATCACGTCGGAAATCGAAGAAGTAACGGTAGCCGGTACGGAGCCTGAGAGAGTCGGTGTGGAGCCTGAGGATGAAGATCTAGATGTGGAATTAGAAGCACTCCGCCAAAAACTAGAAAAGAAACGCAAAATTGTGGAACTAAGAAAGCAAATTTCGGAGCTACAAATAGCAGAAGAAGTTATCGTTGCACCCAGACCGTCTTCAAGTTTCAATTTCAGAGATGTGGAGGAATCGTTTGCCAGCTTTAGTGGGGATGATAATTACCGTGTAGAGTTATGGCTACAAAATTTTTACGAATCAGCCGATGTTTTAAATTGGAACTCCCAGACGCGGTTTATATATGCAAAACGGTTGATGACCGGTACCGCAAAAATGTTCCTGAGAACCGTTATAGTTCGATCATGGGAAGAGCTCAAGTGTGTACTTTTAAGGGAGTTTCGGAGAGCAATATCAAGTGCTGAAGTTCACGATCAAATGAGAAGCCGAAAGAAGAAGCGAGAAGAAACTCTACAACAGTATTTGTTCGCGATGCAAGAGATTGCGTCGATGGCGAACATGAGTGAAGCAGATGTTATACACTACATCATTAATGGGATCCCTGACTCCTGCGTGAATAAAATGCTTCTTTATGCAGCAAATTCTATTGAGGATCTGAAGCAAGCGTTGAGGAAGTACGACAGGATGAAGACTCATACTAATCATCATACAATTCAACCAGCAACTGAACGCCCAAAGCAGCAAACGTCTTTTTCAAAAGCACACCAACACAGCAACCCTAAATTAAAATGCTTCAATTGCAATGAGATCGGTCATCTTAGTACGAGTTGCTCTAAGCCGAGGAGACAGAAGGGATCCTGCTTTAAGTGTGGGAAGCTGGGCCATGTCGCGCAGAATTGTTCTGCAGGAAAAGCCGAAGTGATGACCGTGGACGTCTCTCGTTCTGTGGAAGCTGAATCAACCGAGGCATCTGTAGGCAGTAAACTAGAGTACCAGGTCGTATTTTCTCTCAACGATAACTTTATATGCGATCTTAGGTTTGATTTCCTTGAGGCCGCTGGACGAAAAATTGTCAGCTGTTTTCTACTAGCACTTTTGGACTCTGGGAGTGCAATTAGCTTTGCGCAGCAGCGGTTTATTCCACCTTGTGCCGTGACGAATATCAACCCAGATGACTACCATTTCTGCGGAATCAACAATAGTCCACTTCAGATCATCGGTAAAACGAACTGTGAGGTATTTTTTGGGACTGCTAGCGTAAGTTTATGTTTATTTATAGTTAAGGACTCTAGTATGACACAACCTGTAATTTTAGGCCGAGATTTTTTTAAACTAGGTAATTTTGAGTTAGTCTCTATGGGCGCGAGAGTAAACAAAACTGTACAATATTGTAAGAATGGTCAGACATCTGAGGTAAATCATTTAGAGGCTAATTTTGAAACGGATATTTTAAATATAAATTTATTTGACGACATTTCGGAACTAAATCTTGACATAAATGATAAGCTCTCATGGAATATAAAAAATAAGGTAAACAATATCGTATTGGAAGCTTGCAAAATCCCCGACAAAACAGTTTCGCTATCAAAGTTTGAGATGAGCATTAAGTTAAAAAAAGAAGAGCCTTTCTATTGCACGCCACGTAGATTACCTTATGCTCACAGGGCAGAGTTACAAAAAATTATTGATGATCTCTTACAAAAAAATATTATCCGAGAAAGTAATTCGCCCTATGCTTCGCCGGTTGTTTTAGTACAAAAGAAAAACCGTGAGCTACGGATGTGCATTGATTACCGTGAACTTAATGGGAACACAGTGCGTGAAAATTTCCCTTTGCCTTTAATAGAGGATTTGTTGGATCGATTACGGGGTAAACAATACTTCACTATTCTTGACTTGCGTAGCGGTTTTCACCATGTGAAAATAGCTGAAGATTCCATTAAGTACACCTCGTTTGTCACACCATTGGGACAATTTGAATATCTCCAAATGCCCTTTGGGCTTAAAAACGCCCCGTCGGTGTTCCAAAGGTTTGTGACGCATATTTTCAAGGACCTCATTGTTTCCGATAAACTTTTCGTTTACATGGACGACCTTCTAATTGCCAGCGATACAATTGAAGATCATATTGCTACGTTGGAACAGGTTATTCTCTTAGTCAAAAACAATTCTTTGCAGCTTAGATGGGATAAATGTAGGTTCCTTTATGAAGAAATCGAATATTTAGGATATGTTGTTAATTCTTCAGGTATACGGCCTAACCAAGAGAATTTGCGTGCGATCAGAGATTTTCCTGTACCCAAATGCGTGAAAGGCGTCCATAGCTTTCTGGGCCTTTGCTCATATTTCCGAAAGTTTATTCGGAATTTTGCCATTTTAGCTAAACCTCTCTATGATCTCTTGAGGAAGGATGCTTGCTTTAAATTTTCCCTCGATGAACTCGAAGCTTTCGAAACCTTAAAAGCCAAACTGCTAGAAGCACCTATTCTATCCATCTACAATCCCTTAGCGGAAACAGAACTTCATTGCGATGCGAGCACTTTTGGGTTTGGTGCGATTCTTTTACAACGGCAGAGTGATGAAAAGCTACATCCAGTGTTCTACTTTTCGAAAAGAACTACCGATACTGAAGCTCGATACCATAGTTATGAGCTTGAGACGTTAGCTATCATTTATGCACTAAGAAGATTTAGAGTCTATCTGTTAGGTATTGAATTTAAAATTGTGACCGATTGTCAATCTCTTACCCTGACTCTAAATAAAAAACTGCTGAATCCCAGAATCTCGCGTTGGGCGTTAGAGCTTCAAAATTACAATTACAAAATCGAACATCGAGTAGGGAGTAGAATGGCTCATGTCGACGCGTTAAGTCGTTGCACATCGGTCCTGGTAATCGAGGAGGGTTCATTTGAATATGCGTTAGCAGCCGCTCAACATCGTGATCCGGTAATTGCTAAAATATCAGCTGAATTGGAAAGGCAAGAGAGCCCTATGTACGCATTAATTAATGGGCTGGTGTACCGCAAAATAAATGATGATATTTGTTTTTATGTACCAAAGCTAATGGAAGACAGAGTAATACAAACACATCACGAATCTATGTGCCACCTAGGAGCTACGAAATGTTATGAGCATCTCAAAAAGTCATACTGGTTTCCGAATATGAAACACAGAATTAAGGAATTTATCGACAGTTGTTTAAAATGTGTTTTCTTCTCGCCTAATTCAGGAAAAGTAGAAGGTACGCTTCATAATATTCCAAAAGGCAAAACTCCATTTGACGTCGTACATATTGACCATTACGGTCCTTTACCACCTACACAGAATAAAAGAAAATATATATTTCTTATAGTTGATGGGTTTACAAAATTTACTAAATTGTATTCTGTTGGTACGACCCAAACTCGTGAAGTAATATCGTGTCTTGACTCCTATTTTGCCACGTACAGCAGGCCAAACAAAATTGTTTCAGACCGCGGAACTTGCTTTATATCAAAAGAGTTTGAAGACTTTTTAATTGAAAATAATGTCCAGCATATTAAAATAGCTACCGGGTCGCCTCAATCTAATGGGCAGGTAGAGCGAATAAACCGAATCATAACGCCCATGTTAGCTAAGGAGGCTGAAGAGAACACAACAGGGAATTGGCATAAAAACTTAACCAAAATAGAATTCGCACTGAATAATACATTCAACAGAAGTACGGGCTTCACGCCAAGCATGCTTTTGTTTGGTGTCAGTCAGAAAGGTAAATGCTGTGATAAGGTAATGGAGCACCTTCAGGAGAATGCTCAGAAAATCGGGGTACGGGATTTAACACAGATTAGGGAACAAGCTTCGAATACGATAAAAAGAAATCAAAATTATAATAAGAATTACTTTGACAATAGGCATAAAGCCCCGCGTAAATATAATATAGGCGATTACGTAGTCCTTAAAAATGTTGTTACTACAGCGGGAGTGAATAAGAAGCTTTTACCAAAATATCGCGGTCCTTTTGAGGTCGTAGAAGTGTTAAACAATGACCGCTATGTCGTCAAAGATGTCGAGGGCTTACAGTTGACCCGAATTCCTTATGAAGGGGTTTGCTCCCCGGCTAATATGCGACCCTATGTACAAACATGATAAGCTCGATTCTGATCATTTTACATATTCACTCGAAAGAATAAGCAGTACCTATACATATATTACTTGATACCAATGTATTCAGTTCGAAGTATAATTTGTTTCTATTACAGTAAACAAAACGTAATCAAATGAAGTCTATAACATAAGCCGTTCTGTATACAAAAGTGAAATTAATTGTTCTAGGCTAAAAAAAAAAAAAAACGAGAAAAAAAAAATTTCATGTCATTAGAAATTGTTCAGATACATTTAGTTAACAAGAATGCTCGGTTTAAGTGAAAGTACTAAGTGTCCATTTAATGAAAAATTGGATGTGATTAAATATCAGCTCTTGAATGTTAGTTGTAATACTATTCCGATTATAAGCACGAAGAGATTTGAATGAATGTGTTGTTACATTGACTTAGGAGTTCGGTCCTTTGAGTTATGTGATTTATATACTTAAGTTTGTGTTCTGAAGAACATTCAAATATCAATTGTATTGTATAATCGAGTCGATTATAAGTCAGGACGGCCGAACTGTAGGCGGTTGAATTGACCACTTTGAAATGAGAGATTTCTTCTCTCACAAGTTTAGGGCATTGCGGAGTTAGGCTATCGGCAGTAACTAAGTGAGCAGTGTAAGTTAGTCCCAAATAAACGCCTCAACCGACTGCACCGTGCTACTTTTTTATTTCGCTCCCTCGTCCAATCCTATACAACCAAACTAATTGGCCCAAAATTTCAAGATTTATTTAGGAAAAACTACTACCCTCACGTCAAACTAAATTTAGAGGAGGATATAGAAAATGAACTTAGCTACCTAAATATACCATCAAAGGCTGTGCGCAACAGGCCACCCCCAAACACCATATAGCAGAAAGAACATCGGAATTACGCAGCCCTACCATTCACAAGCTACTCAACATAAAATGGAAGGCGAAAAGGTACTGGCAGATCTCAAAATCTCATCACCACAAACGAAGACAGAATTAAACCAAACAACTAGAAAGCTCAAGAAACACACTTTTAAAAATCAAGCAGCTATTACCGGAAAAGTTTTACAATATTTTGCACAGTTATCTCACGGACAGAAAATTCAAAGTAACCTATAATAACTGCAATAGCAAGACATACCAAATTAAAACGGGTATCCCCCAAGGTAGCCCTTTAGGCCCTGTTCTTTATTTATTATATACCGCAGATCTCCCAACAGGCGACTCGATTGCTACTACCACATTTGCCGACGACCCAGCTCGAATATCTGTGCACAGGAACTCCAACACGGAAAACCGCAATATGCAAGAACATCTGGACAAAGTCATAAATGGGTCAACAAACTGAAAATAAAACTGAGCAAATAACCTCCATACTAAAAAGTAAAACCTGTGGACCTGTCAGAATAAACAACATCCTAGTCAAATTGGTTAGCGAAGTAAGATAACTGAGCATCCACCTGGATCGCACACTGACCTGGAAAACCCACATCAACAAAAGAAAAGGAACAAATAAAGCATATTTTCAAAAAAATGTACTGGTTACTGAATAAAAAGTCAAAACTGAGCATAGAAATAAAAATCGCAGTTTACAAAAGTATTATTAAACCTATTTGAACCTACCGAATACAACTATGGGGAACAGCAAACAAAATCGAGAAAAGGAATTATTAAAAATTAATCAAAAATCATCAGAGAAATAACCGGAGCACCCCGCTACTAAAATGGTGCTTAGAGACACAAAAATTGATGAGGTAAAAGAAGTAACATCGAAAATCAGCAAAAATTATTTACTAAGCCTCAAGCACCACCCCAAACCCAACAGCCAGAAATCTACTACCAGCAAAAAAATCGCTGGGCTAAGGTAAAATGACCCACTACATTGCCCAAAATAAAATTTGGAAGCAGCTATTAAAAGCCTGGCTCGCAGTCAAAATTTTCAATCAAAAACTTCAGCAGTCATTGGCACCACCCAGTCAAAAAAGGTGGATAATACCGGCGAGATAGTAAACCCGCAGGACATCAAATCGGAGAATATTGAAACCATCCTGATAGTTCTAACGACCATAGTGGGCCTCTCGTTCAAATACCATACTAAACCGTACTCCGAACATCATCAAAACAAACCCAGCCGAAATATAGCCAATATAGCCTCGGCCGCTATATGCTGAAGCTACATTAGATTAAGAGTTACAATATTGCATGTTAGAGCTAACTGTAAACTGATCCATGTACAATAAACCGAAATGGTGAAATAAAAAAAAAAAATATATACTGGGTGGGGCATTTATCTTGAGACAAAATAATATCTCGGTAGGACTCGATTATTTCGGCAAAAGTTTCAGACAAAAATTGTAGGGCACCGAGGGGGCCATTAAAAGCTCCATATTGTGACTTCCGGTCTAGACCGGAAGTGACGTATTTTGACCGGATGTGAATTTTTTGAATGGAAACACCTATTTTTTACCACGGATTTCGATTGACAAATGGAAAAAAAAACTTTTTGTTCATATTATTTTTTCGATTTAACCCATATTTTGGCCATAAAAACAAAAAAACAGCAATCTTGAGACAACGGAGTACCTTGTTGGGATCACTTTTCTTAAAAAAATGTTTCATACAAAAGTTGTAGTGCACCAAAAGGGGCATTGAAAGGTCCAATATTTACAAAAAGTACGAAACAAAAATGAAAATGTAAAAAAAGTTCTTCTTTTTGTTTTGTTTTTTATGGCTATTTTATGGCCAAAATATTAGATAAATCGAAAAAATAATAACAAAAAGTTTTTTTTTTCGTTTTTTAATCGAAATCCGTGGTAAAAAATAGGTGTTTCCATTAAAAAAATCGACTTCCGGTCTAAAAACGCCACTTCGGGTCTCGTAAGCTCCTTTCAATTCGATTCGAACGTTTTCAATGATCTGGTCCATTATAACACTTTCTACAGTTTAAAAAAAATCTTGCGTTATCTGCGACTTCGCCCACGTGGATCCAAAGCAAATAAACAAAGTATGCCATGCATTGAAAATGAGCGAATTCCCGATATTATACTTTAAACTAGCTGAGTAACCCGGTTTCACCCGGTGTATCAAAAATACTAATTAGTTAAATACTTCTGAAATGTTGGTACTATAGCCAGATTAGGAAGTTTAGAAGTACATATTAAAATCTGTAAATGTGGTATAGAACCGTCCAAAACTCATTTTTCTACCAGCGACTATATCAGAAGGGCTAATATGTAATCTATTCTGTACTTACATATATGTTTTCATTGTTAGGTGTTAAATAAATAAATAAAGGTATTATGTTTTTTTTACTATTTCATCGTTACCTGACTTAAATTCGTAGAATTCCAAAAATTGTTGGCGTCATATTGGTTCTGCTGTTTTGAATTTCCAAATTTTGATAGCAAATTCGAAATTAGTGGCCTCAAAATAGCCGTAATACTAATTTTCTATTAAATTCGTTGAAGTTCGGAAATTTTTGGTCGCCATATTGGATACGCCTTCTTAAATTTCTAAATTCCGAGCGTAGATTGGCAATCAGGACCTCCAAAAACCCCTAAATACCTATTTTCACGGCAATCCCTTGAAATTTACAATCTTTGGCCGCCATCTTGGGTCCGTCATTTTAAAACCCGTGAATAAAAAGTAGCCTATATGTTAAGCCGAAATTTGTAGAGCCTTCGCTCAAAAAACGAAAATGATCGGACCAAGCGTTAAAGCGTGATTAAGCAAAAAACAAACACACATATTGGGTCGCCCATTTTGAATTTCCAAATTCTGATAGTAGATTCGAAATTAGTAGCCTCGAAATACCCATAGTACTAATTTTCAATTGAATTTATTGAATTTCAAAAATGTTTAGTCGCCATATTGGATCCTCCATCTTGAATTTCCAAATTTCGAACGGAGATTCTCAATCAGGACCTCCAAAAACCTCCAAATACCAATTTTCATGGGAATCCCTTGAAATTTACAATATTTGGCCGCCATCTTGGGTCCGCCATTTTGAAACTCATGAATAAAAAGTAGCCTATATGTTAGGCCGGGATACGTAGTATCTTCATTCAAAAAATGAAAATAATCAGACCCAGCGTTTAGACGTGATTGAGCAACAAACAAACAAACCATCAAACAAACTTTCGATTTAATATATTATATATGTATATAGGGATGCATGGCATGCTTTGTTCAGTATTTAATTTGTATCTAAATTTAAATTTGGCTTTAGAAATAACTCAACACCCATACAAACTTTCATCCTTTACTTTACCCCTTTAGAGGACATACTCGTATATAATTAAATCACAGTAAACGGTTATTATAATTAAATCACAGTAAACGGTTGCTTTTAAATTCTGGACAAGTGCATCCCCGAATTCCGAGTTCCGTCCTAGGCCCAACGCTGTATCTCATCTACATTCATAATATCAGCACTCAGATCGCGATGCCAATTATAGAATATACGCATACGATAAAATATTAATAAATTTTGCAAAAAATGGAAAGTAGCTTGAATCCGTAATGAATTGTAATCTTAAAAAATACTTCTACTAGGCACTAGACAACAAATTATTTACGAACGAAATGAAAACTAGTTACATGATACTAAAACAAAAAAATAAACCAAGGATTAGTCCAATAATACAAGTAAATGGAGTAACGATAAGAAAGCGACTGAGGCCAAATACCTAGGCATGAAGATCGACGTCAAGATGACATATTCACATCACATAGAAAAAAAAGAATAACACCCATACTTGGAGCTTTGAAGAGATGCTACGGAATGACACTGAATGCTTAGATTTTATCAAGGATCAAAATTGTTAACGGTCTTCACTGAAGTACACCGGCGACTGAGGTATATTTGAAGTCCAAAATACTGAGCGTTACTGATATTATCGTTCTTGAAAAAGCTATTTGTATATATATACTAGCTTAGAAAGGAGCTGTTGAAACGCAATATGCTCACTATAAACAGATCTGTGATACATAAAATAAATACGCGGAAAAAGAATTCAATATACATTGAGATTTCCAGGACAAATCGTAAAAATAAGGGTCTGCTTTCTATAGCATCAAAAATATACAATGGAATTCCAGAAACAATTAAGCGTATTAACTCGCTGGAATTATTCAAAAAGAAAATGAAAACTTTTATAGCACATAAACAATAAAATAAAACACTAAACTGCTAATTAATTGTGATAAGACTGAAGCTTGTAATTACAAATGACTCTTATACCAGCATTAGCTGTTCGAGTCATAGAGATTGAAGTTTGAATTGTATATTTCGATTTTAAGAATAAATATCATATTTACATTTGTTTTTTGTTAACCATGAAACGCAAATAAATTATTATTATTATTACAAACAAAAAGCATCAATGCAAATTACGGTACTTTTGGAGATATGGGTTTTTTAATGGAATAATGTGTTAAAAGTGCACAATAGTGTTTTTAATTATATTGTCAACGATTTTCATGAAATTTTGCAAGTAGAAAGGATTGCTAGCGGATATAGTAACTTTTAATTTTGCCAGTTTGTCAAAATTAAAAGTTAGATACCTCGATAACTATAGCCGACCGACAAAAAATTCCTTCAGATCCTTTCGTTTTAGGGCAAAAAGAAGATTCTTACAAAATTTCATCGAAATCGGTTTTTTTTTTCCTGGAACAATTAGGGAATAGATGAATCTAAAATACGAGAATGAAATTTTGCAGGAACCATCCATTTAGTCTAAAACGGAAGAATCTCAAGGAATTTTTACTTATAAAATTTAAACTTAAATATCTCGAAAAGTATAGCCAACGCCAAAAAATGCCTTGAGATTCTTCTGGTTTAGGTCAAATGGAAGGTTCCTGCAAAATGTCGTCGAAATCCAAGAGGTTCACCTATTACCTACTTAAGCCCTTTTCTTTATTGTAAACTTAAGCCATGATATGCTTTGGACAAATAAATGTATTTACAAAATTCCAGCTTGTTGGCAATTTTTTCAGTCAAAGTTTAATTCCTTGCCTGTAATCTAAACTTCTCTACGTTTACCTGTTAAAACTCCTATATAATTGAAGCAATAGTGGAATAGTTCTGACAGATCCAACTTTTGAATCTCCACATCGTAATCAGTAATTTCAATTGTCTTTATGGCATCTAGTTTTTGAGTATCCCCCGATGTCAAATCTCGGTTACGCTGGAGAATCTTATTGTAGGCAGAGTTGATTTCAAAAGCGACCCCGACTATCTATAAAAGACCAAAGTTCTATGATACAAAGGTCATTTTTCGGTTTTAGTCTTTGAACCTTTAAAGTGAGAATCATTTGAATCATATTCGTGTGGCCTGGAGGAGGTGAAATCCCAAAAATTCTTGCGGCACGGAAGAAAGCGAGATATCCAAACATAAACACAAAGCTCACCAAATGGCATCTCCTAAAATTAAAAATTGTAACTATTGTACAATATAACGTATTTCATATTACGTAGGATGAATTTGAGTGATAATAATTGCACATATAAAAAATGACACAAAACAATGGAGAATGTGCGCTCCAGAGACTGTAAAAACTATAATAATTCCAAAAACCGTCCCCACAAGCTTCCTGACAGAGTCATCCTTAATTTTCCTGTAATATGAACCAAAAACAATACAAAACAACAGGCAAGCCAAGTACACAACATCGTCGAAGTTCATTTCTGGAAAACGTTTTTAAACACTTCTATCAAAAGGTGTTGTAATCTTTTATCAGCAGAATCACATAAGAAAACTACTCGAAACATTTACTACTGACAACTACAGTCCGCACTGTAGTTTGTAGCACTGACATATAGAAATGGACCACTCCAATTCCATTCCAATCTCATTCTGCACCTTGACATATAGAAATGGACTACTCGTACCATTGACGTATAATACTATGGACCGCTCACGTACACGATTTCCTATATAAGCAGACGGTGCGATTTTTGTTCCATCTCTTTCGCACTGATGCACTGTCAAATCGTGAAATGACGTAAAATTAACGGTCTATAATGTCAGAGATTTGTCAGCGGGCTGAATTGCCGTTAAAGATTTTCACTGACAATTCTCTGGAGAACTGTCAAATGACTGCTAATTTGTTTATTGCAGGAAGATTAATTGAAATATAAGTGCGAGACAGCGCGATTAAATGTTAATATATCCATTTGTTTTATTACAGGCATTTCAGAGAAACTACTGGAATTAATTCGCCCAAGTCCTCATTCCGAGTGAAATTAAATCGAGAAGAGCTTATAAAACTCCTTTTGAATTGAATTTGTGTAATAAAATTCTTATGATTTTAACAAATTCATTTCACTTATCTTTGATTTCAATTAGTTTTTCCGTTCAAAGTAGTTAAAATAATTCGATAGAAAAATCCAATACATATTTGAACGTAAAATTTCCTGCTCTTTCCAAATCCGCAATAAAAAATAGGGGTTCCCATTTGGAAAAACAACTTTGACCTTGAAATTAACTTGAAGGTCAAGGGCAAGGTTAAATCTAAGGTCGCCATCGAATAGCTAGGAAAAACTCTGAAACTTTTGTATTTAACATTTTTCAAAAAAATTCATCCCTGACGAGTTATTCAGGGGTTTCCATGCTTTTGCAACACCCGGTATATCTTATCCCGTCCCTCTGTGGCAGTGGGTTATCAAATTGGCGGCCGCTTGAGACAGGAGATTGTGCATAAGAAAATTTGTTTTATTCCTTTCTCCATTGCTGGCTAATACAAAAATTGTCTGCACTAACACTAGTCGGACTTTACTACGCTCGGAGAGTGATATCGCGCTTCCTTGGGCTTTATCTTCAAAAGTTGTGACCACTGACATATAGAAATGGACCGCTCAATATCTGTCTATTTTTTTCGCATTGGGCTAGATAGGCGCCTTCAAAAGGCGGCAAATTTAAAAATTGTATTTATTTTAAATTATATCCTGCACGCTTAAATCTAATTCCCTCAAACGTAGCATAAAATAATTAAATAATTTTGCTGTAAAAAGTTTCTAGAATAATACATTTTTCGTTGAAATATTCTCAACTAAATGTCTAAATATTTTATTTATTTCTTATTTTAAGTACATATATTAATCTAAATACCTAAACACTTAAAGGGCATTCGAGAACAAAGTCCATATGGCGCATTTTTTAAGTGTTTCTATCATAATTCTCTGAATTTTACCATTCTTATCTAATATACTGTTAATCATAATTTTCATTGGGTTAAAGTATTTAAACATTAATAAAGAAAATTAATTACTATCTTGGAGATTCTTATTTACAAAACAATTTATCAATATTGTTTTTTCTTTTCTCGTTCTATTATATATTGCAGCATCTATCGAAGTCTTGCATCTAAACTCTATTATGGAGTTCAGTCGACATTCAACTTTAGCTAATCTTAACATTTCTTTCCACGTTTTGTATTATTATCTAATTCCTAAAAATTGTTTCAGCTTCCTAGATTATGAAATTAAATCAAGTGTACTCTGTAATTCCTGGTTAGCACGTTGAGCGCCACGTCAGCCATCTGTGGCTGACACTATACTTTCCATTTAGGCCGCGACGACCACCGCTGGCTGACAGCGTATAACATGATATATAACTATAAAATTTACACTGTTTTATGGAATAACAGAAAATTTATTTAAAATTTTCTTTATTTTGATTCATTACAGGACTAATGGATTTCATTGAAACACGGTAAACATAAAAACGGATCTCCTTTACAGCTATTACAAAATGTAACAACTCTCTTAGTCTTTTTTCTGGCCATTACTCTACCATCTTGCATTTTTATCATAACATAATTTACAATATTTCCGTACTTCAGAGGCTTTCCCGGTTTGCTTTGGAGTTTATGTTGTCGTTTTTTAGATATTCTTGCATTTCTGTTCGATGGAATGTCTTCTTTTTTACAACTTGTAAGGGATAGCGCTAATTCTTTCCGGAATTCAGTAATGCTAATTTTCTGCGGCGCGCGTGGCCTGAACGGGATTGCCTAAGAAATACGCGTGGCGCTCAACGTGTTAGACAATTTTCGTAGGGAGTCAAAAACTTGGCAAAATCAAAAGACTTACTAAAAGCTTGTCGTTTTTAATTATTGTTTTTTGTTTTTTTATTGGATTACTTTAAATATGCGAATACATATGTATATTACTAAAGGAGCAAGTGAGGTAGGTAATTGTGTCCCTATTTAAATTCTATTGAATAGCTCTAGCCTGTTCAGAAGTCTAATTAGTTGTGAAGGGTCTAATAGGGAGTTTAGGGGTGAGCGGAAACCACCATAAATCTCATTAGTTATTTGGCATTCCGGTAGAATACGTTTGAAATGCGGTTTACATCGCTATACAACTGTTTCTGGACTGCCATACTGCTTGTATTTCGTTCTATAATTTTGGAATCTTGATGACGTCCGTTGTGGGCTGATTTCGAGATGCGCGATTGTAAGGTTTAATCCGGCGCTTTTTTGGGTGAATTGACTGAGTGCGTCAGAATTTGCGGGGATTTCTTTGATGCATCGTGTCTGAAACGTAGTGCTTGGATTTAGTCATCATCCGCGCCTTCCACCTGTTCCGAATGTCTTGAGGTAAAGCCTTGCCATGTCCTCAAGTATATGAAGTACTTTGCGGACAGTTTCTCTGCCGAGCAATCCCTCCTCATCGGCAGATTAAATCAGCTCACTTCCAATTGAGGCTGCTTTCAGTTCATCTCCGATGATTTATTTTCGCTTAACGACAAGCTTGATAAGATTTTGAATTTAGCTACTTGCGTTCAGTCGAATTCTTTAGCTCTAATGCAGTGTAGCAGTGACCTGACGACGAAGGTATCACTCGTATCTCATACGTTGAATGATTTGCATGACTTTTTTGGTGGCTGATCTTCCTCCATCCATTGTGCCGCTTGTCGAAGATATCCGCCGCGGCTTTGCATTGGAATATCAGAAGCTTTCATCTCGACCCCTGGTACGGCCCTCAACGCAATGCTTAATTTACAGCCATATGTCGACTAAAAAAGTGCAGACTCTGCTATGATGAACACGTTAGCGGACATGGCGTCTTATACCGAAGACTCGAAGAGCGCTGCGCTCTTTTTAACTTGCCGACGGATGATATGAGATAATTTACCATATTCGGAAGAAGATTTCAGATCAATCTCCTGGCAAGGGAAAAATGGGACGATCCAGATAAAATATAGAATGGATTAAACGACATCTTCTATACAGACGGATCGAAAACCTCAACCGGCAAGGGCGCTGGATGGTATTTGAACGAATAAGTCTAATACAGCAAGTCACTGCAACAGTCTTCCAAGCTGAAATGTACACCATTCTCAAAGTGGCTAACTAGATAATTGCACATAGATGGCATAACAAGAGGATTGGCATCTGCAGCGACAGAAAAGCTGCTCTCGTCACCCTACTCAATACCGTAACTAGGTCAACGATTATCCAAGAATGTAAGAAAAGACTGAATTCTGTTGCGAAGCACAACCAGGTCCTTCTTATAGTGGTCCCCGGTTACCAGGGAGTCGAAAACAATGTGGCTTCTGACGCTCTATCGAGAGATGGTGCAAGCTCTTCCCCTCTAGGACCGGAGCCGAATATTGCTGTCAGCTCTGCAGTGTTGAAAAACTGGATAACTCGGCATGTGGACTCAACCCACGAGCAGAGGTGGGCCAGTATATTAACCTGCAAATTCACCAACTGGTTCTTAAGTCACTCAGACAGGAATACTGCGAAACGTTTACTTAGCTTAGGTAGGAAGGATTGCAGAATGCTGGTAGGGACCATCACGGGGCATAACACATGTGGCGCGACCCAACGTGTACTTCGTGTGGGGAGGATGAGGACAGTACGGAGCATTGCCTCTGTAACTGTCCGGTCTTCTCTCGTTTGAATGCTATGAGCATGGAAGACTTCAATTCCCGATCTCTATCTGATGTTCTTAAGTTTAACAGTGCAACAGGGAAATTCGGATAGAGTAGGGGCGAATGCAATGGACTATTTTTGTCTGAGCGCTTGAGGCTATTGCCTTCCCTTAATACACCAATAATAATAATAAAAAAAAAAAATCCTATATGAAACTTCGCTTAAAAAAAGGTAAAATTAACCAACTTTAATAAAAAAGGTATATCTATCTAAATAATGTCTTTGGTCTCTCGGTCCCTGCTCCTCTCTCTTTCTGTTTTATAGTTCTTTTCCTGGGACCTCCCGAAAATAATTGACCAAGGGGATGTACAAGAGTGGTAGGGATTCATCTAAATTATCTGAGAGGGAATCACGGGCAGAAACAGTAGTTCCTCCTGCATCGTCCTCTACTTTTTTCCTTTTGTTTTATATTTTTGGCGATCCCTTCACGCGACAGATTCACCATATTGTCGACAGTTCGTTCCTGTGGCTAAGTGGGGCCTTCGTCAAACTCTCCACTCTACCGTTGCCAGTTCTCGCTGCTGCACACCACCGGACGAAGGATGCAAGCTCAGATCAAAGAGTATACGATAGGAGATTAGGAAATTTAGTTGTAGCAATTTCCGTTTTGTGTGTGCTCAGTGGCGCCGTACATACTTTGTGTAATAAATAAATTTATTTCGCTGAAAAAGTGTTTCCCACGAAGATATGGTGAGTTGTTTCGGCAGTTCTTTCTGGAGCACTTTATCGCTGCAAATACTTGGTTTTTTTAAATAAACACTTAACTAAAAATATAAATATAACTGAGCACACGATAATACACTTTTCTAATTAGTTTTGAAATGGTTGGTTTTTATTGCAAATAATTCGTAAAATATACTTTTCGCTAAATCACGGCAAAATCACATTTGACAAGAAAGCCCCCATTTTCATTTTATCTCTTTCTTTTATGTCAAAAAAAATTTTGCCTTCGAACTCTAAAGAGGGGAAATTGCTTTACTCATGTATATGGATTTTACATGGTATATCCTATCGTGTACTCTTTGATCTAGGGGTGCAAGCCGAGTACCTTCGAGGCACCGACCCTGGAGTTGCTTTTAGACTGTCGAGGTAGGAGGTCTCTCAGGAGGTCTCTGGGGTCAAAAACGTACGAGTACAAGTTGGTGCCCTGCCCCGGTTGCAAAGAGAAAGTACAAGTCTGAGTGCGGTACAAATTTAATATAATTCATCCAATATACAAGGCTCTAGAAGGAAGGAAGGTAGAAATCAGGAATAGCCAGCGCAAGTCCCCTGACGAAGCAGCAACCAACGGGAACGATAGCGAAACATAACGCGATCAAAATAACACGAGACGGAAGGACCGCTAGAAATCCAACTGTTCGTTGGATACACTCTTAGTGTAGTTTTATATGTTGCAATAATTTCGAGTCACAGTACAATATGCTAAGCACACCGGTCGCAAGTGTACGTTCTGTTTATGTGTATAGTATCAGGGAAAAATAATTATAAATTATACTTATAATTATGTTACGACTGTATGAAACGATTTTATATAAGTAGAAGGTTATGGGCAAATCATTGTATAGAAAAACTTCACATGACTTTCTAAAGATTCAATGTATATGTATTATTCATGTCGAATAATAAGTCCTTAATTTAAAACCAAATTTTTAAAAACAAGCTTTTATCATTTTCTACTCGTTGTGAAGGACAGGTGAAACTAAATAAAAGCTTGTAAAAATACCAATTTTTTTGCTGATTAAAGTAGTTTAATTAAAATTTGAGGAAAACCTAAAAATGCGGAAATAAAAGCTCCATTCAAATATGTCAAAGAGATTTAAACTACATACTATTAAAACAACAATAAAAAAAACACTAATTTCAATTTTAGAACAAATTTTGTGTAATTCTGGAAGGTCAACATTTATTTCATTACATTTTTAACTATTATCCGTTCAATTTGCTTTACATTTATAAAACATACAATGGAATCAAATTTACAAACATATATTGGTGAAAAAGAACACATACATATGTATGTAATTCTGTAAATATTTTTTGACTTAAAATACTTCATTGCTTCATACTTCTTAATGTGTATTGCTAATTTTTTGTTTTAAGACTTACATAATTCTTCCATCATTTTGTAATAGCAGTATCTTGCATCATATTCCATATCATACCAAAAGTTGACTGCAACACATTTATGGCTTTGTGTTACATGATGGTACCATAGACTAGGTAAATAAAGTATATCACCAGGATTTACACGCACACGGAAAACTGATGCTTTTTCAAAATGAGGGTAAGCTTTTAGGTCCGGGTTTAAGGGGTCAATACAAACCCATTCAGTAATGACGTTTTTCCCATGATCTAAATACAGTATTTATAAATTTATTAAATCTATTTTGATCACAAATATAAAAATATACCGTCTAATACTGGTTCTATAAACATGTCTCCTTTAGCATCTGTACTGTAAATGCCTGTAAGATACTTTTTCCTTGGTACAAATGCTATATCAACAGGAGGTATTATAGTAAAATCCTTATAACCCGAAATAACACAATAGATGTTCTCATAAGGGTCTTTGTGCACTAGAAATAAAGAAATCAAATTAAGCGTAGAAAAAAGAAAATATATATTACTAGATGTTATAGCTCTTTCATCTCCCATCCAAAAATTTATAGCATCTGGTTTCTTATTGAAAGCTTCTTCTGCAAATTTAAGGGTAGTCATATCAACATCTGAGATTAATTCTTTGAAATCCATAATAAAATTTGAATTTTGCTTCTGTATGTAGTGAACTGGCCTGAAACCCAAAATAGCTTTTACTTAATATTCTTGTATTACATAATCTGTTAATATTTAGTGGTAGCGAGAAGGTACAAGCCTTAATAAGTAGGTGCAGATTTTTGGGAGATTGGTAAGAAAGTCCTGCACTTAGATCATGCATTACATTATACATATCCGAGAGGAGAACTGTGGTACGCAAGCATATATACAGTTAGTTATTGTTATTGTAAAAGGGTTACAGATGCCCAAAACTCTTCGGGAAACTTTAATTTTGTATTAAGTAGGGGAGAATGGGTTAATTACGAACATCTAAGTGGAATTTTGTAAACTATAACAACAAAAAGTATGGGCCTGACTATGGTTTGAGATAATAGCCAAATTTATCAGTTACAAATAACCATAATCAACTTTGATGAAATTTCAAGTGTAGAACTAGTTCAGAGTATGTATGTCTTTATGCATAAATAGGTGACCTCACATCAATTTTACTATGTAGGTATGTCCCTTTTGCACAAACCAGTCAACTTTACCAAGTGCCCAGTATGACATGTACGTATTCGAATTGATTTATCTCTTAAACTAATTTAGATCCCATTCTGAAATTTTTATGGTAAAATTAATGGATGTTAAGCTTTATTTTGTAGTCAACAAAATTAAAATTAAAATGGTCGAAGTTGTTAAAAAAATACTTGAATTATTTACTTCCGGTTTAACACTGGAAAAAAAATTCAAATTTGAAATCTGACTTGAAAATCAAAAATAACAGTAAATTTCCTATAAAAAACACTACATTCATTATTTTATTATAATTTACTTTAATATGAAAATAAAATTTCAAAGAAACCCTTCCGTCAATCAGGTGAATTCTATAGAATCCCATATCTTAACAACTAAACGTCAAATAAAAAAAAATATTATGTGAACACGTTCATATCCCCTAGAAGTACAAATATACCCAATATGAACGAATTTGAGAACCTCACTTTTTTTTTTGGTTGTCCGCTTCACGTGAAATGGAGACCTACTCTCCCGTTCCAACTTGAGAATTGAGCTTGATGAAGACTGGGAAAGTGTGAATGCACAGCATGCAAGTTTTGAAGAATATGCTACGTTTGATGACAATCTTTTTACAACTGAAGAACAAAATCTTCAAGATCTTGCTGCATATATAAAGTCTACACTGTCTGAAGACCAGGAGGACAGTGATGACGAAGAAGAGTCAATACATCCGCCAACAAAAAGACAAGCGCTGAGTGGACTAGACACTCTAAGAAGTTATTTCACTACATCTGGGGCTCCGATAGATATTTTTCATTATTTAAATACTTCCGAAAGTGCAATTTTAACGTTAACCCATCTTCACCAAACCTCGATTAAACAGTTTTTTATAACAAAATAATGTATATGTTATTAACAAGCTGTAAAACTGTAGATAATTTATGTTTATTAATTATAAATATTAAATAACTTGTTTTTAGAAAAAAAACTTTTTAACAAAAAAATTAAACCGCCGAAAAAACTGAAAAGCAAAAAATAATAAACCTTTTTTATTTAACCTTAATAACTAAGTTCTTAAACTAATGTAAGTATACCTAAGTAATTTTAAGTCGGCGCCAAACATCGTCGGGTTGCTGTCTCGCTGACATTAACTTCGTGAACGCTCGGCATTTTCCGGCAAAGGGGTGTGTCGCGCCGCGCCGCAGCGCATCACGCTTTACGTAATTAATTAATTTGCTTGTTTGGCGCCGACTCAAAATTACTTAAGTATACTTACATTAGTTTAAGAACTTAGTTATTAAGGTTAAATAAAAAAGGTTTATTATTTTTTGCTTTTCAGTTTTTTCGGCGGTTTAATTTTTTTGTTAAAAAGTTTTTATTTTATTTTATAATTTTTTGTGGCTATAATGCAGAGACTGAGAGGTCTACATACAAGAGATTGACAGGTCTAAAGCTCATTCATCGTGAGGTTTTTTTTTTAAATTAATTGTAATACACAACTCAGCATTAAAATCTGTGAGTGAACAATAAATCACCCCTATTTTCCCACCCTTAAGGTAGGCATTTTTTTTCCAAATTTATATGGGACCAACTTCGAGGTATACCTTATCCAATAAAAAAAGAATTATCAAAATCGGACTATTCTGTAAAAAGTTATGCGCGGTCACACATTACAATTAGTGAGTGAATAATCAATCATCCCCTGTTTTCCTACCCTTAGGGTTGGAATTTTTTTTCCAAATTTATATGGGACCAACTTCAGGGTATACCCCTTCCAATAAAAAAAGAATTATCAAAATTGGACTACTCTGTAAAAAGTTATGCTTATGCGTGGTCATACATAAAAAAAAAAAAAAAAATATATATATATATATATATATACGCGTCGAATTGATAACCTCCTCCGGTTTTTTTCGTCGGTTAAAAAGAATATCTCATATTCATTTCCCGCCTACATATTACGCTATCCCGTTTATAGTGCGTTTTTTGTTCAATCCGCTCAAGAGCATTATAACGAAGTTTCACTGTATTTGTTTTCTTCTTAGCCTTATGTTTATTATTTGCGGTTAGTGCATGTGCGTGATTATTTCTGTTTCTCATTTGCTTATTATCCTCAAAATTCCTGTATATACTATTCTAATCCATTAAAACTGCTGCATTCGTGTTTATCTTGAATTCATATTTTCTTCCACTTTCCTATATTCAGTTATTGCAATGATTGTGTTTAAAATTTGTTTTTTAACTGAAAAGAGGAAAAGTGGGCCACCGAGCAATAGCACTGCCAGAGTTATTTATTTTTTAAAATACTTAAAATAAATATTCAATTATATGTATACATATGTAGAGAAATAGCTGTTTTTTTCATTTTCCAATCTGGATCAGATTAGATAGCACATTGAATTGGATTTTACAAACCGTCTCAAATATTAAAATTTTAAAATTTGAGAACAGTGCATCAAGTTGAGATCTACCCCATCCAAATTTTAAAGCTTACACCGGATAAATTGTTTGACCAAATTTTTGATATGATTTTCGCGAAATAAAAAAATTTGGATGTTAGTAATATTAGACCAAGAGCCAGGGCCTGCCAGACATACAAAATTCTTTGCTTTCTTATCCAGCGGCAGACTTTATCTTGCAATTTGTAAATAATTAAAGATATATAATTGATTGATATTTTTAAAACAAATTATGGGTGTGCGCCGAACACCTAGAACACCCTGAGCAGCCGCCACTGGTTAAAGTATAAAGGCTAGACATTTTTGTGTGCATTCTCACTACAGTAGGTAAGAATGCTGGGGGGTTAGAAACCTTGACTAACGGTGCCTTAGCAGGTATCAGGTAATAAAAGTGCGTAGTCTACGAGCCATTCCCTCTCGGCCGATAATTTATAAAATGCTTCAGAGAGTTATTTGATGAAACTCCGTGTACGTCAGCTGCGGCTCCGTGATTGGGTTAAGCAGGAAATAATTGAAACTCAATTTTTTTTTAACGTGCGTGGGTGGCTACCGCTGCTTAACCCACCCACGGAGCCGCAGCTGACGTTCACGGAGTTTCATGAAATAACTCTCTGAAGCATTTTATAAATTATCGCCCGAGAGGAAATGGCTCGTGGACTACGCACCTTTATTACCTGATACCTGGCTAAGGCACCGTTAGTCAAGGTTTCTAACCACCCAGCATTCTTACCTACTGTAGTGAGAATGCACACAAAAATTTTTAGCCTTTATACTTTAACGTATGTCTGGCAGGCCCTGGCTCTCACTCTATATGGTAAGTTGATTCAAAAAAATTCAATTCAGGACCAAAATGTCTGCCAAATCTGGATTTGGAAACGATTATGAACAAAATACAGCTCATATAAAAGAAAAAAAACTTCGCTAAAAAAAAATTAACAAAGATACGTTTTTTATTACCTTCATGATTAGCTATATCAAGAATACTACAGAAACACCTGCACTGGGATTCCGCAACGATTTAGAATTTAGAATTTAGAGCTTCTCTAACTTAGAGCAAGTTGGAATTCTCCAAACCACTTAGAGGGATGTATACTAGATTATCGGACAAAATATTATATTTTTGCATGACAAATTTCAATGGAAGTTCCGACTGACATTTCCGAATAAACTTGATCAAGTTATTGTGTTATTTCAAATGAGAAGATTACTGGAAACGCAAAATGTTACAATTTTAAGGTAACATTTAAGAGATTCTCTTAGTACCCGAAAAAGGATTATATATAACTTTTTGACATCCATGACATCCACGCTCCAGCGTTTAAACTTTTACTTATTAGATTCAAAGAACTCTTCAGAATAACAAAGGATTTGTTCAATTATTTAAACATTAACTTGAAACCATATTTACGACTGCAAATAAGTTTAATAAATATTTCGCTAAATCCGGATGGCTTTCCATGCAATTCACCAATATGATGAATTGCTCCCGATTGGTTTTAATTTCCCTTAAAGTAAAAAAATCTAATTTAATTAAAAAGTTCCGGCAAATTTTGCAATTCACATTTATGGCAAGCAATAGTATTAAATAAATTCACACTTACATTATTATTTTTCAACCTCGGGTTCAACGAATCGAACGAATCTAACTACCATTGATATTGATATACAGAGAAAAAATGTTTAGAGAATCTCAAGCCGTGTTTTTTTATCTTCTGCACCAGTGCACCAGTATATTTGGCAATACAAATTTACACTGTAGAGTATACAGTGCAACTTTACACTGAATTAATTTACCTATTTAACGAAAGTTAGCGCCACCGTCGCATTTTGCTCTAACTTAGAGCCGTCAAACTGGCTCTAACTTAGACCTTTTTTGTTAGAGAATCGCGGAGTACTCTAATTTTAGTATTTAGACTCTAAATTTTAAATCTAAATCGTTAGGGAATCCTAGGGCTGATGAGTTTCATTTCATTCTCACTTGCCTGTGCTTATATAATCCACATTTTTCCTAGGTTCCTTCTCTGATCATTTATAAAAGATCAGTCTAACCTGATTTGAAAACTTCAAAAAAATTAATTTTGATTGTTTTTATATGTATGCATACTTACATACTTTTAAGAACATGTAATTATATTACAATGAATTCAACCGGTATTCTTTGATAAGTAGATGGCACTGAAACTTTGAACGTGTTTTACTCAAACTCACTCACCATTTTTCGGTCGGCGAAAATGATTTTAGAAAAGGCAATTTTGCTATTGACACATTATACCTCATTATGAGGTTGCCTCTAATGACGTGGCGATGGTATTCTTACGTAATTTTGGTCAAATGATGTACGTTTTTCCTCATTTTGTTCCGACATTATGAGCTGTTTTACCTCATAATGAAATTCTTCCTCATAATGAGGTAAAATGTGTCAATAGCATTAACCGAATTAATTTAAATTTGCATGCAATATCCTGCACACTACTCCCTCTGTTCCCTATCAGATTTATCTATGTATAATATTTATTTTAAAAATTTCATGTTAAAACAACATAAAATATAATAGTACGAAACGCGCACGAAAAATATGACTGTTCACAAAAATTCTTCGTCATTTTGTAAATTTTTTACGAAATCTATTAACTCTGATAGGAGTTATAGCCATAACGATATCGATTAAGTTAAGTTAGTTTTAGTTTTCAAACTGAGCAAATACTAAGGAAAGAAGTACATATATCTGTGGTATTTAAAAATATTATTTAAAAATAAGATTTGAAAACAAAAACAATTGTTGATGGTGCATATATGTATGTATGTATGTATATGCATATTAGTTTAAGCATCAATAAAAAACAAGAACAAATACTTTTTTGAGTTTTGGAATATTCTTCAGTGGAAACAAAAATTCTCAAAAACCAGCCATATGTATTTTAGCCGTCTTAGCCAGATTTCCTGCCCTTTTAGATAGCTGCTTACAGTAATTTAGGATTGTAACAAGGAAACTTTTTCGCCACCACTATGGACCCTGTTCTGATTTTCGTACGTGATGCAAAAATTGTTTAAGTGATTCTTACATTTGTGTAAAACGCAAGGCTATAGATATGCAAATTTAATATTGAATATTAAAATCTGAATACTGAAACTGAATGATAAATTATTTTCAGATGGAATAGTCTTTATCTTTAATCAATTAATGGCTTTAAAAATTTGACTTTCGTTTTGTACGAAATTCAGAATAGAAACCTATAAATTTTTGGACATAAGGATAAAACATAATTATATAAGGTTGTTGGTTATCTAATTTTAATATTAGCGCCAAACTATTGAATATACATGCTAATTCACATTAATGTACCAAATAGAAAAATGCTAAGGAAGCAATATTTTTAAAGTATTAAAAAATTAACTCCTTCACGTCATACATATTACTAATTTGTTGCGTCAGCTATTAAAATTTAAAATTAAACGAAGATAATCTTACCCAGGTTCATTTAACTTGTTGAGGAAAGTACTCATTGTCATTTCCGTTTCTTCGGGTAGCACGAAGTATTCATCTTTACCTCGATATCCTATGCCATCTGCGTATCCATTTGGGGTGATAGCTACGCCAACCATTTTATCGGGGATGATTTCTCTACAGAACTAAGTATTATAAATTTAGGTAAAACAATTTTAACGATAAGTTATGAGAGAAATAGGATGCACAAAGATTGGGAGCAGTTAGCTTTTTTTCAACAATTTATCTTCCTCCATGGTCGCCCTAGCAAGAGAACTATCAAACATCTTAACAATACAATTTAATCAATTTATATCTGTCTTATACTATTATTATTAATATCTCCCCAGACAGCACTACGAAAAGTCGTCTTAAAGATTTCTTTAGTAAGTCGTATTTTAGTCATGGCGAAAATACGTCTTATAGACGTCTTTCAATAGTCTGACTAACTGTAGTCGACTTAAAGATATATTTAAGACATGGCGAAAAGTCTTCTTTAAGACATGACGAAAAGTCGTATTAAAGATGTCCTGCCAAGGGCGTGGCGTAATACAGTCGTATTAAAGATGTCCTGCCAAGGGCGTGGCGTAATACAGTGGTATTAAAGATGTCCTGCCAAGGGCGTGGCGTAATACAGTCGTATTACAGATGTCTGAATTTTGACATCTGTAAGATGTCACATTTTAGTCGTCTAAAAGATGTTTTTGAGGCATGGTGAAAAGTCGTCTTTAAAACATGATAAAGAGTTGTATTACAGATGTCTTGCTAAATACGTCGAATTTTTTGAGACTGTATATACGAGTATATTGACGAAAATAAATAACTAAACTATTTATGTGTGGTGGCATAGTTGGTTGAGTGGTTCGGCTGTGACGATGATGCCATTCCGGGGTTTGTGGGTTCGGCTCCCGTGGATAGAAAGTAATTAATAATACAAGAACAAGAATAACAAAAACAAATAGGGAAAAAATAAAAAAGAGATTAAGAGAAAAATTAAAAAAAAAAAAAAATTAAAAAAGAAAATTAAAAGAAAATGCAGCAGTAAATATTGAAGCATATTATATATTTCGAAGAAAAAAATACCGAAGAAAAATCGCAGTAATGAAACAGTAACTTAAAAATATGTTTGGTATGTTTAAAAATGTCCAAAAACATGCATAAATTATCGGGAAAAAAGCCCTTTAATGGACAGTGTTTTTAACGCGTGCGCCAAAAATGGAGTCAAAAAAATCGACTTTCGGCAGGCAAAGTTTTTTTGAGAAAAGGTAAGCCGTAATCTATATATGTACATGCGAAATTTCAAGCTGTTACTCCGATGATGTCAGTGAATCCAAAAATTTGGGAGCTATTAAACCAGGTCTGTCTGGAAAAACCCAGGCAGACCTGGACGTTCTTGCACGCGATATTACCCTCTATTATGGCCCGGAATTTCATTCTGTTAGAACGTTAGGTTAGGTACTCATGAAAAACAGGACCGCAAGTTGCTACTTTTTATAACACCTGCCAGAAATTTGCCTGGCAGACATTGCATTTTGTTTTTGTCTTTATTAAACGAATCGACAAAAAAAGGTCCGGTCGGGTTATTTCATTACGTAACAAATGACGTATCCAATGCTTGGAATACGATCAAAGTTTGTTCAGTTTGGGAATTATTTGTCTACACCATGGCTGTACCACTCTAGCACGAATAAGTTCAGAATACGACGTCGGATTCGAGTAAGGTTTCTGAGAAAAGCCACAAGGCAGGGAAACTTTTTCTCGGAAAAAATGTCGATCTTCCCATATAAAAAATAGGCAGAATGAAGGGCCAAAGCTAAATTTTGGGTATCAAAATTGCAATTTTCGAAGTTTGACGCGGCCTCTCTCGGTTGTTTGCCAGTTTGATGGTTTGGATCGTAAGAGGTACCATTAGAAAGCTTTCTAACACACTATCAACCAATATTATACGTCTTTGAAAGAAATTATAAAGCATTTTCTAGGCACCCTCTTCAAATTTTCAATTGCGATCGTAGGGACGAAGGACCGATTTTAGGGGGGGTCTCCGAACAAACGTTAATCGGAAAACCATGTAGAATCGATTGGCATTCCCTTGTTCAGACCTTAGCAAAACACCCTGCATACGCATGTACTTCAAAATGATATTTGGTAAAATTTTGAAGTAGCATAATACTAGTTTAAAAAAAATTAATAAGACGGTCTTAAGTTTAATACTACTCCCATAGAAAACCTGGACACTATTGATTGATTTTTTATTTTCAATTAAATATTACTGGCTATTTACATTTCATTTGAACAAGATTTTAAACGGATGAGAAGATAAAGAATTATTCAAATAAAACAAATTACTACTCGAAATAAATTATTATTTAATTTAAAAGTTAATTTAATTACTTCTACAAATAAATTAAAAAAGTTGCTTGTAATAACCGTGATGTAAGTATATTTACTTATTTGTTTTCCAGTTAAAAACACTTAACTTTCCCTTTTTCAACCCCAGTTCCATAAAGATGTTTGGCACTACTTGAACCAAAGAGGACTGGCTTCAACGGCTCTCCAAATTAAACAATAGGAATGTACCTATATCAGAGGATCCTACTTCGATAAAAAATTGGGGAGGTTGACTATGTGTTGTAGCAAGCACCTCTGTTTAATTTTGAGAGCCTTTGGTTCCAGTCAAGTGTAGTCCACGTAGTGCCGAACATTTTTATAGATGGGACTGAGTGAGAGCCAGGATCCGCATTGATGTGGGGAAGAGAAACGTTGGTTTTGGCCGGCGAAATAGGAGTGACAACATTAAGATCCTTCGAAGGATGATCTGGATCCACATCCTTGTGTTGATGAGAAGTGTTTTGATTGGGCGACGAAACAAGAGAAACATTTCCACGAGCAATCGAGGAACGAGCAGGATCAACATTTTTATGCGGAGGAGTATTGTGTTTAGCCGATGAAACAGGGGCCACATCACGTTGAGCAACCGAGGGGGAGGAGGCAGAGAGTACAAGAGAGGCAGGGTTTGTAGCGTTGCTTAAAGATGGAAGTAGATCAGCTCATGAAGAAACGCGTGTGGAGTGCGATCCAAAGACGGCGGAAATAGAGCCCAGAAGCTTAGAATTGGTAGACACGGCAGCAAAGCAGGAGCTGAGGTTGCTTATTACTTGTTTGAAGCCAAGCCGGATGTCCTCAATTACAGGCATGATACATGCAGCCGAGTCAGACCGTGAAAGCGCGTCGTGTAGATCGTCCAGAGACATTGATGTGACAGTTAGTTTAGTGGAGAGCCGATTCGTTGATTCAAGCAGAACTTTCGTATTAGATTCAACGGCGGTGGCGACGTTAATAATGTTATCAATCTTTTCGGTGATCGTACCGAGATCATCGCAGACTGCTTGAAAGCTAGCCCAGTTGGAGGCGATGGACTGCATCTTGCCGGCTAAAAGCGATTGCTCGCTGGAGAGGGAATCAGAGATAGCGGCCAACGATCTCAGGATATGACAGGATTTAATCTCCGAGCATTATGTGCAAGTCGAGAGGGAAGAAGTCGACTGAGAACGGGCGCTGCACTTTAGGCAGATGGTATGGAATGATTAATTGCAAATGCTATCGCACATGATTAATTCCCCTGCGAACGCACCATTTCATACTTTACAGGCGTTCATCGTCGATAGATATGCAAAGCAAACCAACACGATAGCACGACCTCAGTTGAGTGACGACATGGGGCAGCCGTTTAAGTACTACAGCTGAGTGCGAAATTGGCACAGCAAAAACCGCGAACACTGCAAAGTGACGACACAGAAACAAGCAATGCAATGCGATCGACGAGAAGACGGAAACCGATATGTGATGTATGAGTACAAATAAAACGGTCACAAAACACAGATTATAATCAGCAATCACTACAGGTAATAGGCAAGAGTGCACCGAATAGTAAACAAATATCGGGGCGAGAGGACGGAATGGAAGAGAAGCTGTGATCAAAAATCAAATGTGTGATAGAAACACACGTCCGCACCGCTTCACAGCTAATTATTACCATCAAAATTTTATTTATTTAATTTCGCTTAATACAAGCTAACAAGGACAAATTGACTAAAAACTAAAAAACTAAAATTAACAAGTATTTCTTAAACTAAACAAAAGAAACAGACACTTAGAATAAACAGATTGGAAGGCTAACAACGAATGGGAGGTGAAGATTAGGAAGGGGGATCAGCCTTGTGAACGGCCTGCCTAAGGGAGGTTTTGTCTACGTGAAAGTCAAAAGGGATGGAATTATTGACTTTACGAAGCATTCGTGTAATGGGTTCGAAGTGACCATAGTTGGTGCGATGACTGGAAAGACGAAAGAGACGTATCTTACATTGCGGGGGTTTGTGTAAACGGATATATTATGTAAGAGATCAGGACAGTCAATGGTTACGACTTTGTGGACAAAGATAATATCAGCGACATCGCGACGGTTTGATAGAGGTTGGAGGTTAATGAGTTTCAAACTATTCTCATAAGGAGGGAGGTTAAAGTCATCAGCCCAAGGAAGACCACCCAACGCAAAGCGGAGAAATCTACGCTGAACGGTTTCAATTCAGTTCATAAGCGTTGGCTGAGAGGGTGACCAGACCTGACCAGACCTGAAGGGGTCTAACAAAGCAGAAATAAAGAGCTTTGGAGACATAAGGGTTAGAGAACTCCTTCGACCAGCGTTTGACAAAGTCTAACGCACAATTGGCTTTGCATACAATATGGTCGATGTGGGAACGGAAATTGAGTTCGCTGTCACAGATAATGCCTAGATCCCGTAAGGAGCTTACAGAAGGAATAGGTTCTCCAGAGAGAAAATACAATCGAGGGGTGGAGGGAAGACGTTTGCGAGAATAAGTGATTGATTGGCATTTGGAAATGTTCAAGTCAAGAAAGTTTTTCGGACACCAAATTGAGAATCTGAGAAGGTCGTCTTGGAGGAGTAAAGAGTCAGTAACGTTGGTGATTCGTTTAAAGATCTTCATATCATCGGCATAAATTAGTAGATCTGCGTGTTTAATTACCAGCTCAACATCGTTTATGGATATTATGAAGATCAATGGACCAAGGTGACTGCCTTGAGGGACACCAGAGTGGGATACGAATGGTTTAGACACGACGGAGTCAAAGCGAACCATGTATTGACGGTTATCGAGGTAAGATTTGACCCAGGAAATAAAGCGGGGCTGGAAGCCAAGAATTTCAAGTTTGAGGACGATGATTTGATGGGAGATTTTGTCGAAGGCTTTGCTAAAGTCAGTTGCAATAACGTCTGTGTCTTCTCCGTTTTGCATAGCTAGAAGAGTACGGGGCACAAAAACTGTTAAGTTAGTAGTAGTGGATCTGCCTTTGACAAAACCGTGTTGGACTGGGGAAAGAATGGACCTACAGTAGAAGGACATGAAGTCGTAGATGAGGCTCTCCAAAAGTTTGGGGATGCAGGAAAGCTTAGCAATGGAGCGGTCATTTGAAATGTCGTTTTTAGAGCCTTTTTTGTGCATAGGGACGATGAAAGAATCTTACCAAAGAGAGGGAAAACACCCTCGGAAAGGGAAAGCGAGAAGAGGGTGGATAGAGGTTGGGTTAGGTACTCCGAGCATTTCTTTAGAACAATGGCGGGGATACCATCAGGGCCAGGATTGTGGTCATTAGTGAGAGAGCTGATTTTGGAGGCAACAAGAATGGGATCAATGTTAATGGATGAGAAAGAGGTTTGGGGGAGGTTGTGCATGTAGCGAAAGTAGTGAGGATCAGGGGTTGAGACGGGATCGCTGAAGGATTCGCTGAAGAAATCAGCAAAAAGTTCAGCGATGGCGGAGGGCTCAGATGACGAGGAGTCGCCAAGTTTAAGGGTCGACGGGTATCCATTAGATTTCTTTTTTATATTGATAAAATTATAGAATTTTTTAGGGTCGGAGATAAGTTTGTATTGCATGCGGTCAAGGTAATCGGAGTAGAGAGATTCGCAACGCACGGAAAAGAGAGAAGAGATGGCAAGATAATAACAGTAGTCCGAGTCGAACCTAGAGGTGAGGAAGAGGTGCCAGAGTTTAATTCTTTTGTTATGAAGTGACCGAAGGTCTTTATCGTACCAGGGTGGGGATGAAGAGAAGGTTTTTATAGGCTCGAAGGGAACACATTGGGATAGGCAGCTAAAAAGAATGCCGTAAAAAATGTCAACAGCGTGGTTAACGTTTAATCTAGGATTGTTAAGGGAAAAGGATATGTTAGAATTACTTAAGAGAGAGTTTAGTTGTAGTGGGGTTCAGAGAGGACTTTTGGAACACGCGGCATATTTGTTTTTCATGTTCGAGTGACCAGCTGACGTATTATCCACCACTTTATAGTCAGCTGACTTTTTTTTTTTTCAAGATATTGGGTTAGCTATAAGTTGATAAATTTTCAATCGGGAGGAAATAATTGAAAAACAATTTTTTTTTCACGTGTGTGGGTGGCTACCGCTGCTGAACTCGGCCACGGAGCCGAAGCTGACGTTCACGGAGTTTCATGAAATAACTCTCTGAACCATTTTATAAATTATCGCCTGGGTGCGAATTGGTCATGAAAATCTGTTGCTGGCTCGCGGTCTATAAGGAGTCCTTCACCGATTCCTTGCGAACCGCATACCAGTTTGACAATCGGAACAGAAAAAATTTCCTTGAGCATTAGTTGAGCGTTTTTTTTGTGCATATGTTTTGTATAGGCCAAGAAATTTCTTGGCAACAGCATACCGGGCTTTACCAAGAAAATGGACTCTGTAGAACATTGTTTACAGCGTAGTCTTTGAACCTTCACTCAATCTTCGCTCATGCGTATGTATCAAAACTCAGGAACTATTTGATTCATGACTATCTCGTCCCTTGTATCTGCTGAGTTTTTTCCCACCAGTCGTGACGCCGCGGTCACAAAAGTACTCATGTCCATGATAAAAATGGGGTCTTCATATTCAAAAAATGTTCTTACACCTATATCAACTTGTCACGTATACTTATTCACGTTCGCACTTTACGTTATCTCTCATTTCGGTTTAGATGTGGTGCCATGTAACGTCGAAACGACCTTTAATAGCTGAATTTCGCGTAAATGATTCCTATATGAATTTTATATATAATTTAGATATTTCAGGTCGTTTCGACTTGGTCGAAACAATTTAGGTATATGACAACACCCCAGGCTTTTAGCACGGAAACAATAGCTGCGCTTTTTTTATAATTGGATCCGGATCAGATTAGTTAGGAAATTTTTCATTGAATTGAATTTTATAAGCCATCTCCTATATAAAAATTTTAATTGTTTGGTATGGGTAACCGTTTATAAAATTCAATTCAATGCAAAAATTTCCTGCTAAATCTGTTCCAGATGCGTTTGTGAAAAAAACACAGCTAATGATGATGAAAGTTTGATGAAATTTCTTTCAAAATTTATATTGCACATTATTTTATGCGAAAATATCTTTTACCTAAAATATTTAGAGCTCCATTTAAGAACGGCTGGCCACTGCAATGTGCATCCTCGGATAACAACAGGTAAATTTTTGGCAACATAATCACGTGTGAATTGTAATGAGCCCGGCAATTCCAAGAGCTCAGGTATTTTTGAACCTAAGTAGAGATCTAAAAATAACATATATTATTTCTGTACTTAAACTGCTATATATTTTATAACTAAATATTATATTATAGTATTGCATTATGGATTTTCCTTACCTTTTGCTTCGACTGAAAGTGTTGTGAATGCTTTCATAAGCAGTTCATCAAGATTTCCACTCATGCTACTGAATGCTAGCAATTTTTCGACAAATACGCAAATTCAATGTTTATAAGGTAATTATGGATACAACTACCAAACAAATATTCATATGTTAACTACAATTCGTATCGCGAAAACTGCCGAATTTTGCAATAGCGCATACTGCATTTATACCATTTCAAGTGTGACTGCAAAACAAAATCTTAGAAGAAATCACTCAAACAAAGTCTTAGAAGAACAAACAACGAAAGGAGAGGGAACGAAACTCGAAACCACTACCAAACTTGACGTTCAAATGCAAACTATTCATAGTTTGGGTTGCATGATCCAAAAATTGCGCACTATGTATAAACACCTCTGCAACCTTTCAAACAACAATTTTTTGCAGCACATGTAAATACGAGGTGCAGTTTTTGTAGCTGTAACCTAAGAGCAAAAGTTGCAACGTGTAGTCGTACCTACTGTAACTAAAATTAATTGCAGATTATAGCAATGGCACAAAACTTAAAAAACATATAATTTAGTTTAAATAACTCATGTCAAAAACATCTGTACTGTTTGCTTACGGCCATGGAATGTCATCCATTCTAAGGATTTTCGTCATGCTTGAAAAGTAAGTCAGTCAGGACCTGTATATTCGAAGAATCGAAACCAATTTTATTCTATTAAGTCTTTAATTGTTCAATGCAGGGACCTCGTACCTAAATGTCCTACTTTACTTCCTTTGACCATTAGCATTTAATTTGACTGTGAATTAAAAAACTTGTAAAAGCATTTTTCTGCAGAAAGTTTACCTTTTATTAACATTTAGATCGGATTTTTTACAATTGTGTATTAAAATATTAAGTCCTTAGCTTTAAGAATGTCGCTTTCAATTCTAGTTAAAACATCTTTTGAGTATGTGGGATCATTTCTAATTACTTTTAAGAAATCCACGAGGATTTTGTTCTCTTTAAGCAGTGCCTCCTTTTCCTGTCTATAATAGGCCTGAATATTTTCTTCGCTTGGGGATGCGGCATGAAGTCGCAGAAAATTCTCTTTTTCAGTGTTGGACTCTTCCTTCATTTGTGCATATTCCTTGGTACAAGCTTTAACTATGTATGATAATCGCTGATTAACATCTCCGGTATTTAGTTTCATGCCCATTTTAAGTTCAAATTTTCGGTCTGTAGACTTTGATGAGCTGTCCGGAAGCGGCGTTTCATATGTTTCCTGTGAAGTCCGTCGACTTTCCGTTCTGGCTTTGCACTTTCTTGCTTTACGCTTGATAGCTTTGGAAGGAATTTTGCAAGCAGAGGGAAGTGTTGCATCCAGTTGTTTTGTGATTTCAGTCGCGCACTTCTCTTCTTCATCATCTAAAACAATTACATCACTTTGCAAATTATCTGCTGCTCTAAGACTGGTTTCAGATATGCAAAGTAAGGTTTGTAAAGTAGGTTCACCCGTCGGAGGTTCGCTTCCGGATAATTTGTACAAAGTTTTCAAGTTTCTCACATGTTGACCATCAGATGTGTAGAATTTATTGCCTAGTAAATCTAAAGCAATTTCGGTCAACAAAAACGAAGACATTACGAATAACAAGTTGACACTTGAAAAATCAAATGTTAAAAAACACCCGGGTCAACTGCAGAATATTCCTCTTACTGACATGACAGTTCCCCAACCAAAGTGAAGTTGGGGGCAAACCATTGAAATGACAATGAAATTAGAGCAAAAACGAAAAGGAAAAACTTGTGCTCTTTTTTCCCTTTTTAGTTAATATAATTTTTCTTATAGGATTAAATACTTTTCCTCCTGTTTTGAGGGTAAATATATCAATAACAAATATGAATTTGGAAAAAATCGTTAAAATGCACATTGTTTTGTAAAATAGTTCATAATTATTCCAGAAAATTCTCTAAATTGCAGAAATTCAATAGAAAATAGCAAACCAAATTTAATTTTTGCATAAAATTTCCCGCACCCAATAAACACAAAAAATTACGATAATTTAGTAATTATAATTTAAAAAAATTATAGTTTTTATTCTGCTACGTTTCCCTATAATTGTTAATGGAGATCTTGGTGGGATTAGAAGGGTTGAATAATTTTGTCGAATAAACATATATGTATGTATCTGTATTTAATTTAAGAAGCGTAGATGAGAGTTTGGAATTAATTATTACTGTCTTTAATTATTCCTTTATTTTGAGTGTGACTAGGGAATTATTTATATAACATATTTGAGTTGTATATAAATGAATCTTACAAACTTGATGTGTGAATTATATTGAATGAAAATAATAACGAACTTATTTGTCAAGTGTTGCCACAGTACTCCCCTTCCAGTGTCAATGATATGATACCGTTTTGGAATGACCACATGACGTCCTCTTCTAGTCGCCATTAGTGGTGTTGGGGATGTTGTTGTATTTGTTGATGTTGCGGTTTGTATTGAATCCTCTTTTTCTAGGTTGCCAATAGATGAGCCGGTTTGAGTCTATCTAATGAAATAGTCTTACGTTGACCTTTCATGTTAATATCAAGGTGTTTATTTGTTCTTGATAGTACTGGAAATGGGCCATCGAACAGTTGTTGTAAAGGGCGTTTTACGGCATCGTTTCGTACGAAAACATGTGTACAATTTGCTAGGTCTTTGTGTGTGAAAACCTTATGTGTACCTTGCCTTCGTGGTTGTTGTGGTTGTAAATCCCTCATGAACTCTTGGAAGTGTTCCTGAGTTAAGTTCTACTTCTTTTGTAGAAAAGAAATCTCCAGGAAGTTTTAGCGTAGTTCCATAGACCAGTTCAGCGGGTGATGCTTGGATGTCTTCATGCAATGATGTTCGTAAACCTAGTAAAACGAGTGGAAGTGTTTCTGTCCATTGTTGTGTGTTGTGACACTTAATTGCAGCTTTAAGTGTCCGATGAAATCGTTCTATCATGCCGTTGGCCTGTGGATGGTAAGGCGATGATCTGTTCTTTTTGATGCCTAGTAATTTTGCCAATTCCTTAAAGAGGAATGACTCGAATTGTCACCTTGATCAGTGATGATTTCTTTTGGGACTCCAAATTTGGCTATCCACCCAGACACGAAAGTTTTTAAAACACTTTCAGCTGTAATGTCTGCTGTAGGAATAACCTCAGACCATCTGGTAAAACGGTCAATGCAAGTAAGAGCATAGTTGAAACCGTCAGAGTATGGTAGTGGTCCTACATGGCCAAATGTATATGCTGAAATCTTCCCTCCGGGACTGGAAATTCAGCTACTGGAGTTTTCGTGTGCCTTGTACCTTGGTTCTCTGGCAATTGATATATGTTTGGGTTCAGTTACGGCTATTTCGTCTGATGTTGGCCCAGACGAATCTTTCAGTAAGCAGTTACGTTGTCTTCTTTACAAAAGGATGCGATCCGATATGTTGTGTATAGCATCAAAAACCTGTTTCCGCCGTGACGCCGGAATATATGGACGATCTTTGGACGTTGATGTGTCACAGTATAGTCTTCTGAGTGAGTAAGGAAACATAATTCTCCTAAATTGCAAAGATGTTAATGAGTGTAGAAGATTTTGAAGCTCTAAGTCTTCTTCTTGTTCTTTCGCCAAGTCATCATAGTTGATAGCAAAGAAATAGCCTGCACTCTTGATAAAGTGTCTGCGACAATGTTGTTTTTTCCTGGAATATGCTGGATATTGGTTGTGAATTGACCTATGAAGCTCAAATGTCTGAGTTACCTTGGTGAAGATTTCTCAGGCTTTTGGCTAAAAGCAACAGTAAGCGGCTTGTGGTCCGTATACAGAATAAATTGTCTGCCTTCCAGCAGATGCTGGAAGTGTTTGACCGCAGAGTAAGCAACAAGAAGTTCTCAGTTCAGTTCAGTGGTGAGGTCCCAGGGTTCGTTGTTGCTGAAGGAAATGGTGAGGATATTTTTTGTAATAATTAGTGAATTAGAAGTGTTTGTGGTGGCTCCAGGTTAGAGGGGGAGTGATGGACCGGGTGATTGGCCCTTCCTGTGACGGGAGTTTCGCGTGTTCGTGCACGTTTGAGGTGACAATGGCGCCTGGGTCCCTGGCTGTTCGTTCGCCTCGGGATACACGTTGCAGGCGGGTCATCACCACCAAGGCGTGTGTGTGCTGGAGGCAGAGTGTGAGTTCACTCGGGGTCGAGGCGTGTGTGCGCTAAAGCCTGAATGTGTGTTCACTCAGGGCAGTGTGGCGTCCGGCCATCTCTCGTCCTTCCTTGGAGTGTGTGTCTGATGCGCATTGTGGCGTGCTTGTGCGTGAGGGAGTAGACTAAGTTAGGGGTCTCTCCTCACTGAGTATGGTGAATACTCACCCTCTCTTTCTTTTTTTATAGGAGAGGCAGAGACGGAGGACCGCGGCAAGCCCAGACAGCCATAACTACTTGTATCAAGTGTATAAAGATTTTTGAACGGATAATTTGTTTCGCTATCCTGTCTGTTTCGCATACAGACTTTAAAATACGTGTGTGCCTTAATGGATCGCTCTCGTACATAATTTCCTATAGACTCGGACGGTGCGATTTTTGGTCCCTCTCTTTCGCTCTGAGGCAGTGGCAGTTCGTGAAATGACGTAAAATTAAAATTCTATAATATTAGAGATTTGTCAGTGGGCTGAATTGCCGTTACAGATTTTCTCTGACAATTCTCTGGAGAAATACAGTGAAACTTCGATATAACGCTCACGTTTCTAGCGCTATCCCGTGTATGATGCGCTTTTTTCTTGGTCCCAGCCCTAATATGCACATTAACACACAAATAGTCCCGTTTTTAACGCTCATAGATCCCGCTTATAGTGCGCGAAAACTACTTGCTTTAGATTTTCCAAATGCTTTTTCCTGGCATTGTAGACAAAATTTACAATCGCAAAATTGCCCATGTCTGGCGACGGGGTTTTTCCGTTTAGCGATTGGGTTTTCCCACGTCTGGCGTTATATTTCTTTATGACTTTGCCAATTAATACTTGAGACCTACTCTTCTCTTCCAACTCGAGAATTGAGCTTGATCAAGACTGGAAAAATGTGTGCAAGTTTTGAAGAATATGCTATTTTTGATGACAATCTTCTTACAACTGAAGAACAAAATCTTCAAGGTCTTACTGCAGAGATAAATTCTACAGCGTCCGAAGACCAGGAAAACAGTGATGACGAAGAAGATTCAATACTTCCGCCAACAAAAAGACAAGCGCTGAGTGCACTAGACACTCTAAGAAGTTATTTCACTACATCTGGGGCTGCGACAGAAATTTTTAATTATTTAAATACTATCGAAAGTGCAATTTTAGCGTCAACCCGTCTTCACCAAACCTCGATTAAACAGTTTTTTACAACAAAATAATGTATATGTTATTAACAAGCTGTAAAACTGTAGATAATTTATGTTTATCTTTATATACAGGGTGTTCAGAGGTGGGAGGGAAATATTGCAGGAGGTGAAAGGTCAGGCCGAGGCAAGCAAAAAATCATATGGGTGGGGGGGGGTTATCTCGCACCGTTTGGCAGTTACAGGGTGATTCGTAAATCACGATGTTGCCTTATATGGGAACCGCTATTGTATTTTTATCTTTTTTTCTACGCATCGCAGTGACCCCAAACCGGTCTCACAAAATCACTATTTTGAAACCCTTTCCAAAAAGGTCAACATCGCCCTCCTACCCCCAACCCCTTGGCCGCAATCACCTCTGGAAGTTGAAAAATTAAATTTTATTTCACGATTTTTCACCTTTCGCCCCACTTTTCTCCGAAATTCACGTTATTAACATACCTACTTTTTATTGTTTTTAAGTTTCCTATCTAATTACCTTTCGAAAGAGGTGCAACATGCACAGGTAGAAAAAGGATACAAAAATCCTGAAATTAAAACATCTTCACAGGTACCTAATTACTTTATTGCACCATAATGGAAAAAGTCGTTAAGTAAAGAATTTTTATGACAGCAAGTTCGGAAATGTTTATTTAGGACACACAGGTAATAAAGTTTTATTATTTCAGCAAAACTGTTAAAAAATAATAAATGTAATCTCGTTAAATGGCGTTATTAGTTTATGATATCCAGTATTGACTTCTAAGTATCCTGACGCCCCGTGTCTAATACCTCCTATGAATTATGGTATAAAAATGGGTACGTTTGAAAGGACATTGACCATAGTTAAAGAGGCAATTGACAAGAACGGGTGTTTAATACAAAAAATTAAGAAAATATGGCAGAATTCACTGTTGAAGAGTATGCCGACATAATTTACGTGTACGGTTTAGTAGACGGAAATGATAGTGAGGCCGTACGGGAATACCAAAGGAGATTCCCGAATCGGCGTGTACCCGATAGAAGGGTATTTTCAAGGACTTTCAGGAGGTTAACAGAAACCGGAAGTGTAACCGCCCCTAGAGCAGAAGCGCGATCAGGAACTTCGGCCGATTCAGCGGAAACCGACCAACAAATCCTCAACATCGTCAGGAACAGCCCTGAAATAAGCATCAGACAGGTCGCACGACGGTTAGGATTGTCTGCAGGGAGAGTGTGGACCGTTGTGAACCGAGAGGGACTACATCCATACCACCATATCCCGGTCCAAGCACTACATCAAGGAGATTCCGAAAGACGATTGCAGTTCTGCACTTGGCTGCTCGAGTCTGACATCGAAAACAGAAGGTTTCTAGACCGAATTCTGTGGACGGATGAATCGCAATTCACCCGGGATGGCACCACAAACTTCCACAACCTCCACACCTGGTCAGATGTGAACCCACATAGGACAAGGTGTCGGTCCTTCCAGCAAAGATTTAGTGTCAATGTCTGGGCTGGCATCATCGGCAACCAGTTGATAGGACCCTTCATCTTGCCTCAAGTGCTGAATAGTCAGCTATATTCGGACTTTTTGCAGAATAACCTTCCGGATCTGTTGGAGGACATCCCCCTGGCCACCAGAAGCGCAATGTATTTACAGCACGACGGAGCACCTGCGCATACTGGGAACATTGTTAGGGCAAGGTTGAATGAACATTACCCAGAACGCTGGATTGGACGAGGTGGACCGATTCCTTGGCCTGCTAGATCACCGGACCTTACTCCACTGGACTTTTTCTTATGGGGAATCATGAAAGATGAGGTTTACTCAAGACCAATCAACACCAGAGAAGAATTAGTTACCAGGATTGGGACTGCAACGACGAAAATACGGGAGAGACTGGCTACCATAGGCCTCAAACGCGGAATCAGACGAAGGCTACTTGCATGCATCGAGACTGGCGGAGAACATTTCGAACAGCTTATGTAGCACATAAGTTTTAATTGTAATTAGTTTTTAAGTGAATAAAAAGTATTTTTTAGTTAATTTAAGTATAATTTCTTAAAAATTCGAATTGTCCTAATATTTTGTAAAAGGATTTTTGTAAATAAATATTTGTATCCTTTTTCTACCTGTGCATGTTGCACCTCTTTCGAAAGGTAATTAGATAGGAAACTTAAAAACAATAAAAAGTAGGTATGTTAATAACGTGAATTTCGGAGAAAAGTGGGGCGAAAGGTGAAAAATCGTGAAATAAAATTTAATTTTTCAACTTCCAGAGGTGATTGCGGCCAAGGGGTTGGGGATAGGAGGGCGGTGTTGACCTTTTTGGAAAGGGTTTCAAAATAGTGATTTTGTGAGACCGGTTTGGGGTCGCTGCGATGCGTAGAAAAAAAGATAAAAATACAATAGCGGTTCCCATATAAGGCAACATCGTGATTTACGAATCACCCTGTAACTGCCAAACGGTGCGAGATAACCCCCCCCCACCCATACGATTTTTTGCTTGCCTCGGCCTGACCTTTCACCTCCTGCAATATTTCCCTCCCACCTCTGAACACCCTGTATATAATTCTACTGTACGTGTGTATGTCACTGAACTCCTCCTAAACGGCTGGACCGATTTGAATGAATTTTTTTGTATGCGTTTGGGTGGCGCCCTGGATGGTTTAGATTCACAAATCAGCCCGGCAGATGGCGCTGCAGTCGGTATCTAGGTTATTTATCTATACTGCAACTAAACGGCTGGATCGACTTGAATGAAAGTTTATCGATTTCCACCGAAATTGGTACTTGGGAGTTTTTGGGGTCGCTGATTTCAACCCGATTTACAGAATTTACGAATTCAGGATGGCGGACTGTCAAATTTTGAAGTTTATGCGATTTCCACCAAAATTGGTACTTTTGCGTTTTCGGGATCGCTGATTTCAACCCGACTGTCAGAATTTACGAATTTAAGATGGCGGACTGTCAAATTTTGAAGTTTATGCGATTTCCACCAAAATTGGTACTTGAGGGTTTTCGGGGTCGCTGATTTCAACCCGACTGTCAAAATTTACGAACTCAAGATGGCGGACTGTCAAATTTTGAAGTTTATGCGATTTCCACCAAAATTGGTACTTGGGAGTTTTTGGGGTCGCTGATTTCAACCCGACTGTCAGAATTTACGAATTCAGGATGGCGGACTGTCAAATTTTGACGTTTATGCGATTTCCACCAAAATTGGTACTTTTGCGTTTTCGGGGTCGCTGATTTCAACCCGACTGTCAGAATTTACGAATTCAAGATGGCGGACTAACAAATTTTGAAGTTAATGCGATTTCCACCAAAATTGGTACTTGAGGGTTATCGGGATCGCTGATTTCAACCCGACTGTCAGAAGTTACGAATTCAAGATGGCGGACTGTCAAATTTTGAAGTTTATGTGATTTCCACCAAAACAGGAACTGGGGGGTTTTCGTGGTCGCTATTTCAACCCGACTGTCAGAAGTTACGAATTCGGTCAGCTGACCTGGGCTGTCAAGTGTGTAGCGAGCAAGGTGTGTCTGGTGGATAAAAAGAATTAATTAATGAATTTTGGTGAAACAAGGAATTCTGTTTATGGAAATTTTTATACCTACTGGAAGTGTACAAGATTCTCTTTTAAATTCAATAAACAAAGTGCCCCGATGGTTAATTTAACTCGGGAAGTATTGTGATTCAAAACAAAAGTTAGAGGTTGGAACTTGGCGGTCGGCTGGAGGCGTCCATGAAAGTCGGGGGGAACTCTGATAGGAACAATTTTTAAAGAAATCGTACTTTAAGGTATGGTGATATAAACAGAACATTATTAATAACATTATTTAGTGATTAACCTTATAATTGTTATAAGAAAAAAATAAAAATAAACATTGGTTGTTAAGGGTGCTGGCGAAAGGTGAGGTTAGACTTGGTGGTCGGCAGGGGGCACCCAGGAAAATTGGAGGGGACTTTATAGGGATAACCTAAAGTTCAATTATTGCAACGACTGGTGCAAATAAGACATTGTAGAACACTATTAAGTGGAAAAAAAAAAAAAAAAAAAAAAAAACAATTGAAATTGACACAGTGATTGTAAGGTTTTGGGACGATAAGGTCTAGAAAAACCGTGTAAGAGGTGCAGCTGAGAACTTACGGGGCGCCATTATGGACGCACCCGGCATAAACGAAAAAAAGAAGAATAATAACAATAACATCAACAAGGAACAGGGAGGGGCAATCGGCGCATCCAAGCGAAAAACGATGGAATTGGGGGCAGAGGAAATACCCAAAAAAAGCAGAGACCAAAAAAAATTTGACCAGATGGATGTCAACAGACAGGGGCTCAACGAGGGAATCGAGGAGATGGAACAAAACGTGACGGACTTCCTGCAGGAGCTATCGGGGGGGAGAGAGCAGAGGAGAGAAATCAGCGGTGAAAGGTGCAGTGGAGCGAAGAGGACGAGTAACGGGAACCAGGAGCTGACGAATTCCGGTTGGAAATGGAAAGTCGCTGAAGGAGGCAGAAGGGGAGCTGGTTGGAGAAGAGAAGAAAGACGAGAAGAAGTGACATCAAGAGCGGAAAACAGCAGTCAAAATAGGTATAACATTTTAAATGAAGTAGTATTAAGTTCAGGAGGTAATGTAAGCTCAGGTTCTAATAGAAAGGAAGACAGGGAAATTCTTGATAAAGATAGAGGTACTTATAAAGGTCAAGCGGGGATCAATAATCTGTCTAACGATAAAGGCAGGAGCGGGGAGATAGGAATCGTGAAGAGTCCTCCGATAATTATGAGGAACGCGAACCTTAAAAAAATAATTGAATTTTTGAACGATAAAAATATCAACGCGAGATTCACAAATCTTGGACCTGGGGTGACTAAAGTCTATGTAAGTAACTCGGAAGAGAGAAGAGTGCTCATGAAGGCCCTTGAGGAAAATGAAGTACAGGGCTATACGTATTCGGCTGCAGATGAAAGGCCAGTAAGCATTCTGCTTAAAGGCCTGCACAGTTCTTATTCAGTGGAGGATGTCGAAACAGAATTTACGAAAAAATTTGAAAAAATAAAGCCATTAAAAATAGCTAGGTTTTCTACGGAGAAATCCAGGAAGGAGGGATATGAATTGCAATTGTTTATGGTCCGACTGGGGCCAGAGGTGAATATTAAAGAAGTGGTAGGAACACGATACTTCCTGCAGCAACAGGTAACATGGGAAAAGGTAAGGAGTAGAGGGATACTGCAGTGCTACAGATGTCAACAATTCGGACACTTGGCCTCCAACTGTATTAGGAATGTTATGTGTAGAAGGTGTGCGGAGGGACACCCTACAAGAGAATGCCCTCTGAAAGGTAAACTAGATGTGATAAATAAATGCGGGAATTGTGGGCAAAGCGGACACCCAACTAACCATAAAGGCTGCCCCTCTTTCGTCAAGAGGCTAAAGAGAGCCAAGGATGAAAGGGAAAGCTACAATTCGATAATAAATACTAACCATCCTAAAAGGATTGGAGGGGGATTGGTATCGGAAGGAATTAGTTATAGAGATGCAGTGAGAGGGGTAAAAGGTCAAGGACATGACCCGGGTAAAAAGGATAGCCATATTGAGGAGTTCCCAAGGTTAATACAAGATCGAAGAGAGGGAAGGAAGAATAATACAGGGAGTTTTAAAGAATTATCGAACATCACTATGGAGCTGTTTGACATGCCAATTCAAGCATTAATGGGGAAAGTAGGCAAATTCCTAACAGAAATAAAAAAAATTGAAAATGTTATACAGAAGAAACAGGCGTTGCTATTGTTTATTATTGACATGTGTGATGATAAATAATTCGCTTAAAATTCTGGAATTAAACGCACAATCGCTAAGAAATAACTATAGGAGGGTAGAGATGTGTAGTATGCTAAGTCAGATTAAACCTGATATAGCTATGATTTCCGAAACAAGGCTTCAGGACAGACATGTCGTAGGGTTCCCAGGTATGAACGTAATAAGAGATGATAGTGGACAAGGGGTGGCACTAATAGTTAGGGAAAATTTAGCCTACACGAGAAGGAGTAACATGAACATAGGGATACCAAATGTCCTGATTGATATTAAAATAAAGGTGAATCACACCATTAAAACATTACTTGTGGGTAGTATATATATCCCTTCTAATATAAGAACTGTGGAATTTGATGACATATTACTTGAATTGGGAAGAATAGGACAGGAGTATGACATGGTATTGCTAGGGGGTGATTGGAATGCAAGGCATCCACATTGGGGCGATGGCATTAATAACCCTAAGGGGAAAAAGCTTTATGAATGGCTGTTAGAGGGAACATCAGGAATAAACCTGGGTGTGATCTCTCCTGGAACTCCAACCTTCCCACAGGGGGCTTCAGTACTGGATTTTTTTATATCAACAGAAGCTTATAGAGGTTCGCTGTTTGAAAATGCGGAATGCTGGACGGTAGATTCATTCTCAGACCACTATGCTGTGGTTTTAAAGTTTAATATAGGGGAATGCGAGGTTCCACTCGGAATGCCGAGAGTGAGGGAAGACTACTCTGAAGTGAGTTGGAAGAATTTTAGGAGAGATTTAAATAGAGCCATGCAGACTTTGCCGCCAGTAGAAAGGAATATCTCAAACCAGGAAATTGACAAGTATATATCCGAATTTGAAAGTAAAGTAATTGCAGTTAAAGAAAGGCATATAAAAAGAGTCTCGGCAAATAACAATAAATACTTAAACATCCCCCAAGATATTAAAGAACTAATGAGAACAAAGAGGAACTGGTCAAGGGAACTGAAAAGAATTTTCCATAGAACTTTAAATAGAAATGATGTAGAATACAAGGCTCTTTCAACACAAATAAACCGTCTTAAGAAGATAATACAGGATAAAATTTACCATCATTATAATAATCAATTCCAAGACCGTCTTAAAAAAATTAGACCGGGCCCGCAAGCGTTTAAGGAAATCTTTAGTATTATTGGAAAAAATAAAACGGCAATTCCGAGGAAAGTTGACATGAATGGGAACAGCTTCCACAGAACAGAGGAAAAGCTAGATATATTTGGAACATATTATAAGAACCTCTATAAGGAAAAAAAACCATCATATAATGGGGAACTATTGGCAGAGACTGAAGTAGTAGTGAATAGATTTATAGCTAAGAACAAAGAGGCTAATGGAAACTGGATTGGCATTACTAACTTCACATCTGAGCAGAATGGAAATGCCCTTAGAAACAGGGACTGTACCTTTGTCAAAGCAAAAAGAATCCTATCCATAATTAAATACAGAATAAATAGGAAAAAGTCTTATGGACCGGACGGTATTTCTAACTATCTACTGGGTAAATTGTCTGGCAGGGCGGTCATTTTTCTGACAATTATTATTAATCATTGCATTAACAACTGTTACTTCCCAAAACGCTGGAAGGTCGCAAGACTGATTCCTGTACAGAAGAGTAAGTCCTCCTGTGATGTGGGGAATTTTAGGCCTATACAACTCCTGTCTAATGTAGGTAAAATACTGGAGCGAATTATTGCGGATGATTTTGACGAGTTTTGTGAAGAGAATAGAATTATACCGGATTACCAGTTTGGCTTCAGGAAGGGGCACTCCACGGTACATGCACTCCTGAAAATACACAGCGATATCACAAACAATCTGAAAGAAAAAAAGTCCACGGTGGCACTATCGCTGGATATCGAAAAAGCATTTGATAGCGTATGGGTTAAGGGTCTGATCTATAAAATGATGGCCTATGATGTGCCCCCTAATTTGATTAGGATGTTTATTAGTTTCTTGAGCGAAAGAAATCTAAGAGTATGGCTGGGTGAAGATTTTACTGATCTCATTGAGGTTAAATCAGGTGTACCACAAGGCTCAATAACTGGACCCAAATTGTACAATTTTTTCCTAATAGACTTCCCGCACACAAAGACAACATATGATGGAAGCTCCATGTCGGAATCCATACTGTATGCGGATGACACATTAATTTACGCGAACGATAGGGATCCAGAAATAGCAATGAATAAAGTAAAGGAACACTATAATGAAATAGATGACTTCTATAAAACTTGGGGAATAAAAATTAATATCGAAAAATCGAATCTGATCTGCTTTAGAAATGCTTCGGGCAAGGCATACTACAACACAACTAGTAAAAGTAAAAACCTCAAATTACAAATTGAAAATAAAGTTATTGAGGTAAAAAACAACTTAAAATATTTAGGAATATACATGGATAATCTATTTAAGGTAAAAACTCATAGTTCCAAGGCACTGGAAAAAGCAAGAAAGGCATTCAGAATGCTCAATCCGTTACTAAGACATCCAAAATTAAATAAGAAAACTAAATTACTAATTTATAAACAATTAATAAGACCAGTTATCTCCAATGGATTTCTTGTCTGATTTGCAATAACACCTACTGCGGCACTCAGGTTCGAGATTTTAGAAAGGAAAATATTAAGACTTTGTACAGGGAAACATTTCCAAAGCAACACTAAGAAATATTCAAACAAGTTCATCTATAAGGAGGCATCAATTACTCCGTTAATGAAATATATGAAAATTTTCAATAGATTACCTAACTTGAATAACTATTTAATAGACAAAATAATTAGGGAAAACACTCTGGCAACTCTAAACGATTACTATCTCTCGCCAATGGCACTAATGAATCACAGCACAAGTGATCTATTGCAAACGGGTGATGACGGACAATTGATCCCCAAATTATACAAGAGCAGATTTATAACGAGTCAGAATAGATAAGATTGCAGGATAGTTTGAAAAAATTGACTCTGACGTGTTGTAAAAAGCATATGGATGTAAAAGTACCTGAGTAACTTTATGAAAGAATCATAATTAAGTTATAACATATTATGGGAAAATTAGTATTTAATTGCAATCTACTTGATAAGGCTGAAATCACAGTGAAGTGAATTTTGTTAATTTTGTGGTTAAACATTGTATTATTTTATATTTACCTTTAATGTAAAAGGTTTTAAATACTCGAGAAAATAAAAGAGGTAAAAATAGATGTAAAAGTACCTGAGTAACTTTATGAGAGAATTATAATTCAGTTGAAACATATTATGTGAAAAATTAGTACTTAATTGCAATTACTTCTACCTGATAAGACTGAAATCACAGTGAAGTGAATTTTGTTAATTTTTTTTGAGGTTTAACACTGTATTATTGTATTTTATAAATACCTTTAAGATGAAAAAATTGTGGACAAGACTGTAAGAAATAAAAACGTGATAGAGTCATCAAAGCACACACCCTGTTCAACTGTAATGGTGTGTTGCGCGTATGTAATTCTCGCCTTAGTATTTAAGTTAGGATAGATTAGTATTAGTAATGTATTGACCAAGAAGAGTCAAAACACAGGAGATACACACACCGGTCGCAAGTGTGTAGGCTGGTTAGATTTATAAGTATTGTGATAAATATGTACAAATGCTCATATGTAAGAAACTTAATATTGATACAAGAACCTTGAGCCACACATTTCAGCTCACAACATAACAATATAAGTTCAATAGCTGTATATAACTGTATATGTATCATATAGTCGAAATAAAACAATCAGATCAGAAGTTACGAATTCAAGATGGTGGACTGTCAAATTTTGAAGTTTATGTGATTTCCCCCAAACTTGGTACTTGCGGGTTTTCGGGGTCACTGATTTCAACCCGACTGTCAGAAGTTACGAATTCAAGATGGGGGACTATCAAATTTTGAAGTTTATGTGATTTCCACCAAAACAGGAACTGGGGGTTTTCGTGGTCCCTATTTCAACCCGACTGTCAGCATTTACGAGTTCAAGATGACGGACTGTAAAATTTTGAAGTTTATGCGATTTCCACCAAAATTGGTACTTGGGAGTTTTTTGGGTCGCTGATTTCAACCATACTGTCAGAATTTACGAATTCAGGATGGCGCACTGTCAAATTTTGAAGTTTATGCGATTTCCACCAAAATTGGTATTTGGGGTTTTTCGGGGTCGCTGATTTCAATCCGACTGTCAGAAGTTACGAATTCAAGATGGCGGACTGTCAAATTTTGAAGTTTGTGTGATTTCCACCAAAACAGGAACTGGGGGTTTTCGTGGTCGCTATTTCAACCCGACTGTCAGAAGTTACGAATTCAAGATGGTGGACTGTCAAATTTTGAAGTTTATGCGATTTCCCCCAAATTTGGTACTTGCGGGTTTTCGGATTCACTGATTCCAACCCGACTGTCAAAATTTACGAATTCAAAATAGCGGGCTGTCAATATTTTTATATATTTTATACATTTTACACGTGTATTGCGCATGAGCTCCTGAGTGCTATAGGTAATACTTTGTAATTGGAAAGTAGAGGGGAGATGAGAGGAGGGGGAAATGTTTATCTGTGATGTTTATAGTAAGCCACGCAAAAAGTACTTATCCGATTGAGATGAAATTTTATGGGCATGTCGCGCATAACCTTCTGAGTGACATAGGCTATGCATTGCAATTGGAAAGTGGAGGGGAACGGAGAGAGAGGGGGAAAATGTTAAGTGGTGATAAGTTCATGGTGAGTCGCGCAATAACCACTTATACGATTGAGATGAAATTTTATGGGCACGTTGCGCATTACCTCTTGAGTGACATAGGCTATGCATCGCAATTGGAAAGTGTGGTAGGGGAAGGAGAGAGAGGAAGAGGGAGAGGAGAAAATGTTGAGCTGGTGCGACACACAGAAAGTACTTATACGATTGAGATGAAATTCTATGGGCATATTGCGCATAACCTCATGAGTGACAGGCTATGCATTGCAATAGGAAAGTATGAGAAGGAGCAGAGGGGGGGATTTTGAGCAGTGATATGTTTATGGTGAGTCACACATAAATCATTTATTCGATTGAGATGAAATTCTGTGGGCTTGCTGCGTTTAACCTCCAGAATGACATCTGACAAATTTAAAATTGGCAAAGCCATGTCTTTATTAAAGTTTAGCTTTATTATAGGGATAGTTGTGGCCGGGCAACGCCGGGTACCGGTCAGCTAGTTAATTATAAATATTAAAGGCTACCTCGCAAGTTCCACTAAGCGATGATATGCCGCTGTAGAATTGATATCGTGATGGATTAAAAAATGATTTTTATTTTTAAAATCATGAAATGGTTTATTTTAAATCAAAAATAAAAATCAGAAAATGATCTGGGAAATATATTTTATCAGTCTGTGGCAAGGACTGTAAATACCAATTATTGTTATTTGCGATCTCGAAACTCTTCGTTTAATTTACCTTCGTGGTTGGCTTCACTAACCGGTTTGGTTTGGTGGTTTATCGACCGCTTCGAGAACATGAGATTGTGTGTTCTCTCCACAAATTCGAATTTATTCATTATAGTTAACTAAGTATATTCGCGTTACAAACCGTTTCGAGAACTTAAGGTCGTTTGTTCTGTTCGTATACGCGAAATTGCTCGCATCGTTAAAAAAGTTCCGTTCTACCAGACATACTTCGGGACTGTTAATAAAATTTTTCCCCACGAAAAAAGGCGCATCCAAGTATAAGTATACTGTTGCACATGTTTCATCAACTTTTTAATCAACTGTCATCTTACCTTGAGTTCGACAAGAGCCCATACCGAAACCAACCAATGGCATGACATGTCCAGAACAGACAAATCCCATCTCATGAATAACGGCGCAAAAGCTCTAGCTCCCACTGCTCTAATGTCCGTCCCGCATTCCTGTTAGCTGCCGACGGAATAGTCGAAACACCCATGCTCCGCGGTATTTCATCGTTTTGGTTGTCCCCAATTAGCAATTTATTCACACTCTTGGTGTACACATCTTGGAAACTATCGCTAAGGGAATGGCAGTCTACCATTGACGTTTAATATAATGGACCGCTCACGTACACGATTTCCTATATAAGCAGACGGTGCGATTTTTGTTCCCTCTCTTTCAGGCTGTGGCACTGTCAAATCGTGAAATGACGTAAAATTAACGGTCTATGCTGTCAGATATTTGTCAGCGGGCTGAATTGCCGTTAAAGATTTTCTCTGACAATTCTCTGGAGAACTGTCAAATGACTGCTAATTTGGTTAATGCAAGAACTTTAATTGAAATATCAGAGCGAAACAGCGTGATTATATGTTAATAGATCAATTTGTTTTATTCCAGGCATTTCAGAGAAACTACTGGAATTAATTCCAGAGTTAATTTTCGCCCAAGTCCTCATTCCGAGTGAAATTAAATCAAGACGAGCTTATAAAACTCCTTTTGTGTAATAAAATTCTTATGATTTTAACAAATTCATTTCACTTATCTTTGATTTCAATTACTTTTTTCGTTCAAAGTAGTTAAAATAATTCGATAGAAAAATCCAATCGAAATATTTTGTAGTTTTTGTAAAAAAGTAATTGAAATCAGAGGTAACTGAAATGAATTTGTTACAGCTTGAAGAACTTTATTAAGGAAATTCAATTCAAAAGGAGTGTTGTGAGGTTTTTTCGATTTTATTTCACTCGGAATGCAGAACATGGGTATTAGTTTATTTTATCTGAGTGATATTCGTTGGGATTCTTAAAATTTAGCTGTCTTATGCTAAAAAAACATATTAACCAAATTGATCAGAATTTTAAGAATCCCTTAAGCCTTCCAACCACGACAAGGTTTCACTCACTGGAAGGAACTGGACTGAAAAGAGCTTTTATTTCCAAATTCTTTAATTAAAACACAGTATATGTTCAATTGTTTATGTTTATTAACAAATATATGGTACATCCTTTTTATAACTTAAAATTTATCAATCACAAATCTTTGAAAATATTGGTAATCTGGCAGGGAAAAAAATTTATTTATTTATTTGTGGCATTAATAATGATTTTTATTTCCATTAATTCAATTTAAAGTACATATTTTTAAAACTTTTGTTCAACAAATATTTAAATTCAAATATTTTCAGCAATTCCGCACTCAAAACATCCGCGGAATCGGCCTATCCATGCAATGTGATAAAAATAGACAGCGCTATATAAATTTTTATATATCTCATCTCGTCCGGCTGTGGCACTCGGTTGTCAAATTGGCGGCCACGTGAGACAGGAGATCGAGCAGTCCATTTCTATGTATGTCTGTGCAGTCTACTGATGCTGCGTTGATCTCGTAGCACGTGAAGTTGGCGGGGATGCGCACAGTGGCCACGTTCGACAACTTATCTCCGTAACACTTTTTTTCTCTTTTTAATTTTCAGCTTCATGGAGTTTATGTTAGGTTAGTTTACACTATAGATTGGGTTAGTAAAAATGGAGTCAAATACATATGTAGATCCAGTATTTGACTCTTCCAATGGCTCTTAGGTTATGCGGGTCGAGCATTTATGAAGTGCAAAAAATCTATTATGTTTTTATGCGTAAATATAAGTTGTATAAACATACATAACATAATACATATATAACATTCGTTAACATCAATCCGTAGCCGTACCCGACAGTAGATTGTCCTTTTCCATCCAAGTGCTACTTCATTTATACTTTCTTTGAGGATAAAGGATTCCTACCTCACAAACTCATTTTTTACTGGAACAAAGGATCATAAACTGTCTCTAAACAGGATCACTCACGAGGCAAAGAGTAATTAGAAGATATCCGTGTACTGCGTATGCAGGAATCTTTGAAGACAAAGGGTAATAAAAGATATCGCACCTTTTCCAAGAGCACAATGAAAACAAATACGCTGTTCCGCACAAAGGGTGACCATTCGGTCGAGGATTTTTTAAAGGATTTGAGGGTACACTCATGCATTTCTATATTTTAATATTTACTTGCCGGCTAAAGATCTTGCCCTAATCCATTAGCACCTCCACACATTCTTCAGTCACGGTAAGCACTTTTCAGGCAGATGCGACTAACTCACAGCCACGGGAAGATAACGAGTCTTAACATGAGTAATATTTTCGAGCCAGGACGGGCTTTTTCCTGTTTCGCTCGCTACACATGTGACAGTGTATTAAGGGGTTATTCTACTAATCACCTGGTAAAAAAGAGGTCTTTTTAAAATGAAAATAAAAAAAAACTACCATAGATATCGGTTTGAAATTTTGCATTATTGTTTATTATCGAATGAACATTAAATTTCTGTCAATTAAAACACATTTAAAAACAAAATGGCGGCTGCCAAGTCCAGTGACGTCACACATAAAAGTTAAAAAAAGTTTTGCGCCTGGTAAAACTGTGGTGAGAATATTCATTTGCAATCAAAAACAAAACATAAGATTATTAGTTTGGACTATAAACTACTGCACTGACCTAACTTTAGCCCAAAATTTATGTTTTTTTGCACTTTGCCACAAGTTTGAAAAAAAAGTGTCAATTTTCGAAATTTTGTTGATTAAAAAATAACTTGCCATTTTGCCAAAAAATATTTTTTCGCTCTAAACTGTGGTCAGAGCAGTAGATAACCACTAAATAAGTATGTACACAAAATTTGAAGTCGATCGGTTAATTAGTTTTTTTGAAATTTTACCACGCGCGAAAAAAAGGTACGTTTCGAGAAAAACGCGTTTAAAGTTTTTGCAACCGAATTTTTTGCTATACACAATACACAAACTTTCGAAATACCGAAGGGAGCGGAAAGTGCTATAAAATCAAAACGAAGTAAGATATCGATGTGAAATTTTAAACTGTTATTCTTGAGATACCTTTCTATCGAAATATGCAAAAAAAAAAATCGAAAAAATTTTTTTTGATTAATAGAATAACCCCTTACGAACTATTATATGGACTCGGTATAGCTGACTAGGCTAAAGTTAAGGTAAATATAAGTTTTACATAACTCAAACTTTAAATGCGTTTTCCTCATAACTATACATTTTTAAATTCGATGTACAGGATTAAAAAACAAATAAACAATGATTACATAACCATTATTTTGTATTTTTCAAATAAAAAAATCACGGAGTAATAATGATCTGATCTTGTAATAATTCGGAACAATCTTATCGCCGTCAAGTGAACTATAGATTTCTGGTGTAATTTTAAGAAGTATAACCAATAAAATAAAGATTGCTCAATAATGGTTAATTTTCAATTAAAATTTATTGGTTATTGTTTAACCATTATTTAACAATTTTTATTTTATTTTTTGTTTTTGGTTATGAGATAAGTATCAATTAACTTTTTTAATTCTTATCTCCAATAAGAGCTATCATCCGAAATTTGCGCAATTTCAGAAACGAACGAGCAATGAATTTAAGTACACTTATTTTATTTATTAATTAAAAAAAAAAGACAGTAGGCAAATGAAATCTTGCCAAACTGTTTTATCTATTGTTTATTATGGCAAAGAATTCGGAAAAACAGATATCCTTTCATTAAAAGTACAAATTGTTTTTGGTCGTAACCGAAAAGTTTTTTGAATCTCGATGACTTAAATCAGATTTTCACGAAAGCGGAGCCGCAGGTCCTGCTGGGTTTTTTAATAGTTTTACAGAATATTCCCACAATATTGTAAAGAGGAATATGAGCTCAAATATATTTAAATGTCAAAAGTTATTTAAAACATGTTATTATATTTCCATATAAACATATCTATAATACAAAACAAATATAATTCAATAACGTCTTTTGTGGTGCAATATATAAATATTTAAGTGAAAGGTCACGAAGGGTAGAAGGAAGAAACCCTTATCTCAAAGTACTGTAAATATTGTCATTACGACTAGCACCACTGCCTTCTAATTGCGCAATAGAATCCTCTCCGCTTGGGGAATTCATCTGATTTATTTGAATCCTGCTGACAGCTTCACCATCATGGCATATTTCGGCGTATATATTCTCCTTGGTTTGGTCAGGAACATTTTCTTTCCGAAAAAATACCTGCCTTTGGTTACACCTTTCTTCAACACTATTGTCTGATATTAGTAGCGAGTCTCGCACACTACTGTACGGTAAATCATCTACGATTACATTAGCCAAGCTCTTTAAATTAAGATCTCCCACCGGCTCTCCGTGATCTAATTTGAATTGTTTAAGTAACAAGCAATTTTCTGTTTTATTTTGATGCTTTTGTTGTTTTTTCATTTCTGAATTATTACGTGGTGATACAGCTAAATGAAGTAATTGATGCAGACTAGAAGATGATTTGCTATATTGACGAGTCTTAACATGAAACTCCGAATACATTTTTTCGCTAATAAAAGATTGTTGCACTGGTTTCCCTTCGAGGTCTTCATCGTTTAAACTACGATCCATTTCAAATTCACTGATTTCGTTATTACTTCTGCTTCTACTTTCAAAATTGGAGTTATCTAAAAAGCTTACGTCTTGTAGACTAATACTTTTCTGAACAGAATATTTACATATTGATTTGTCAGAACAACCCAATTCTGATGTTGGTCGTATACTGACTGATTGATTTTCGAAAGCTCCAAATCGTTCTTGCAATAATTTCGACATGTCATTATATCGCTCCATACTCATCCGTTTGGCTTGCATATCAATATCTAGATTAGATAAGAATATCTCCTTTTCATTTTTACGAAACCACTTTTTTTTTTTCGATTGGAATACTTTCATTTTTTCAGAAATCTGGTTTTGATTTATGGTTTTTTCTTCATTAGAGCTTAAATTAGCGAGATCAGTTTTACTAAGAAAGATAATTGATTCCTCCTTCTCATGAGCTATCACACTCTTTTCGCGTTTTAGCAGTTTTGGCATATGTAAGGGTTTTAACATTCTTAGGCCCTCAACCATATTTTTTCCTGATGATTTTTCAGGTGAGCTTAGAATTTCTTGTTCAATAGTTTTAATAAAAGCATCACAGTTAAACTGACAAAATTTAAGAACATTTTGAAGATTTGGATTGGCCAGCATTCTTTGTTCGTTTTCAAAACCAAGTAAACACTTTGCTATTAATAAGTCAGGGCTTACTTGTAACTTCATAAGATATGGATTTGTTTGCGATTCAATATTTTCAATGGGACAAGCAGTAATTATATCCTCAATGGAAACTCGATCTATAGTCAAATTTTCTGGAATGATATTGGTTGTACCCGGGGGTCCGGAAATAAATTTAACATTTATCGGAAAACTTCCTTCTTGCAATATTAAATTGCTTATTCGATGTACGCAATCTATGTTTATTGTTTTGAGAATTTCATTTGTGGTGTTACTTTTTTGTAATAGCTGTGGAATACCTTGTTCCACTTCATAAAATTTTCCTTTTGCTGAGAGGGAAACGTATAGAATTTGCCGATTTTCATTTAGAAGCTGAGCATAACGCCCTTTTTCCTTTTCTCGAGCTGTGCTGGAAGAAACTCTATTATTTGGAACATTATTATCTTTTCCATCTTCAAATACTGCGAGAAGACGAAAAACCTGCCCTCCACGCGCTGTGCTTTTTATATAATGAGTTCTCGATCCTATGCCTTCGGTATTTTGTGATTCTGCAAATGCAGGCAAATTGTCTACGGATATAAATTTGTACACCCGTTCACGAACCAACTGTATTAGTGCTGTATACATCGTCGCAGTGGGAACTCCTTTGTCGTTAATACATGAGAAGTAACCTGAAAGAAAAGATTAATTTACTATCATTTCGTGCATATATAATACATATATTGCTTTTTATTTATTTTTCAGTCTACTGATTTATTTACAATCTTACAGACTAGAAATATTGACTATTAAAGCATACCAAAAATAAAATCTGTCAATTCATTAAGCATTTTAAAAAAAAAAATTGTAATTTTGAAACTATTTGTATCCAATGCGAAATCAACATAATCATTGAATGAATTAAATTTATTTGGGGGCACAGTAGTGCTCCCGCCAATTTGAACCCGAAAGGCGGAAAAGGTACTATCGTACCTTTTGCCGAAGCAATTTGGCGTATTTTTGAACTCTCATAACTTCGGTTTGAATACTACTCGTAATTTTGAGAATAGTATATAAGTCTCCTCTACTACTTTGGGATTTATTAATACACAAAGTTCATTAATTTCGTCACTCATTGACGATCATTAACATTTTTGGAGTACTTCCCGTACTACTGGAAAGCTGAAAATTGGAACTTAGGCTGGGTTTAGCATACCAATAACGAATTAACCCAAAAATTTATGATTTTTAACCGAATTCCAAAAAAGTAAGTTCCCAATTCGCTCCTCATATATAACTTTTAAATTTGCCAACCAAATTGATCCTTCGGAAGCTCTTACTGCACAGAAGGTTCTATTCGCATTATCACATTATGATTTTATGACAGGATCTGATCATGGAATCCATTAGAAAGCAACGGAACTCCTCAACGAGAATTGATAAATGAAAAGACTTAATATGAAATTGCTACGAAAATTAGGCATCTTATGAATACATAACGGCACATATGTATAATATGTACATATACATATATATATATAGTCACCTACCAACCTTATTTACTATCCTATTAACCTGATTTGTTCTAAGTTAATATCCTGCAAAAGGAAATGAAATCCCAACAAAGTTATGAGATCTTATATAGAGACAAGTGATTTTAATGTGAAAGACAGTGAGCGCGCTCTGGGAGACCAAACAAATGCGAAAACGAGCAATTGCAGGAGTTATTGGATGATGACCCAACTCAAACTCAACGGCAATTAGCAGAAGCATTACATGTGTCACAAGTAACAATTAGCAGACGTTTACGAGCAATCAATAAACTCGGTGAATTGGTGCCACACGATTTAAATAAACGTCAAATGGAAAATCGCAGTCACTTGTGAAATGCTGCTTCAACGCCACGAAAGGAAATCATTTTTGCGTCGAATTGTGACGGGTGACAAAAAATGGATTTATTTTGAAAACCCGAAGCGGAAAAAATTACGGCTTTCACCTGGCGAAGCCGGTCCTTCAACACCAAGGCCAAATTGCTTCGGCAAGAAGACCATGCTCTGTGTCTGGTGGGACCAGAGCGATATTGTGTATTATGAACTCTTGAAGCCCGGCGAAACCGTTAATATACAACACTATGTGCAACAAATGATTAATTTAAACCACGCATTAATCAAAAGACGACCGGAATGGGCCAGAAGACATGGCAAAGTGATTTTGTTACACGACAACGCGCCGTCTCACACAGCAAAACTAGTAAAGACACCTTGAAATCGCTTGGATGGGACATCTTTTGCACCCGCCGTACTCCCCAGACTTGGCGCCATCTGACTATCACCTCTTCGCATCAATGGGACACGCGCTCGCAAAGCAGCACTTCAGCAATTTCGAGGAAGTTGGAAAATGGCTCGATGAATGGTTTGCCGCAAAAGACAATCAGGTTTTTTGGCATGCTATTCATAAATTACATGAAAGGGGGCGAAATGTGTAGAAACCGATGGCCAATATTCTGAATAAAAAAAATTAATTTCCCTAGAAAATTACGTATTTTTTTTTTTACCAAAAAAACCGGAAAAATCTTATGCATACACCTGGTAAATATGTTAGGTATGTCTGTTTAATTTTACTCAAATTCCTTAACTCGTACGGACGTTGTGTTATCAATCTTGTCCACTTTTATTTTGAGGCCCAAAAGAAAGTCTTTCAGATCCTTATTTGTTCGTTTGGACTTATTGTTTCCGGCCATTTTACCCAAGAAAAATGAAACTTTGCGGAGCACAACACACGTGTCATTTAAGAAATTTTTAAAAAAAAATTTTCATATTAGCATTTTATTGAGAACAAAAGTTACTACCAAAAAGGTTTTGGGAACTAAATTCATTAATCCTGTAGTTTCAAAGATATTCTAGTTTGAATTTTACTGAAAAATTCATATTGATAGAATTGAAGTGCTTTACCTACATACATATACGTTTCAAGACCTTTTTGGTAGGAAATTTTATTCTCAATAAAATGCTGCTTTGAATAATTTCTTAAATTTTTTTTAAACGAGTAAATAGTATGGAAAACTAAGCTCTGTTTGCGCCCTTCACAGGTTTGATCTAAGAGTCTGAAATTTTGTGAGGATTAGTGTTAGACTTAGTGCTAAAACATTGGTCTGAGGGACTGAAAAAAAACAACTTAATATGCATAGATAGTATGTACAACATATACATACATACTATGCATCTCGGAACTAGAGGAACTACTTATGCGATCGTATCGCCTGAGAACGGTGATTGAAGGAACCACTTGACACGGGAATGCAAGCGCGATAAATTTTCCGGCGCTTGGACATGGTCAATGGTCAATGGTTTTGCGGTCATTGGGCAGCCGATGTTAGACATCGGACCGGAATAGACTTGCCTACCTTGTCTGTTTCCGCTAAGAGGGTATCTGTGGGTAAGCTACCATGGCTGACGGTAATGCCTTGGCGGGCTCTGAACGAAAAAGTCACGAGCGTTGTACCGCCTCACCAATATATGTATGTAATATGTTATAAATGGTATCCAATATAGGAGAGGGGGAGGTTATTTTAAAACTTTGAATGGGAACCCTGATATTTCATAACAGATTCGAGTTCTACGCTACAAAATACGTACAATGGTCTATATATGTATATTATAGAAGCACCCAAACTACTAGAAATAGTCCACTAATCAACAATTCTTAATCCTATTTTTTTCTCTTACTTTTTTAATAATTACACACTTCTACAACGAATTTTCTTCTTAAAGTTCGAGTAGCGATTCTTATAGATTTTGGTGTACGGATTATGGGAAAAAAAGTAGTGAACAAATTTTATCACGTCAGGATTTTCGGCAATTAATTTTTTTCTTTTCTATTTTTCTATCTGATGTGAGTTTGAAGGCAATGTATGCGTAGTTAAACTTATAACTATGATCTAAAGGCGACTTTTTCATGTTGTAATAGTTCAGTTAAAATTAACAAGATTAATTAAGATTAATATATCATTAAGATCATTAAGTAATTTCAGCTGAATTGGTAAAAACCACAAAATTTTTTTTGTTTGCCTGCGTTATCAGAATGTAGCAGAATGAAAAGATATTATTGCTTACGTAGATAAGATTCGAACACTGATCGAACGCGTACGAGCCACGGCACGTTATGCTTTCTGCTACGCCAACTAGACTACTAGGGAGTTAACTTAAATTTTATGCAACTTTTAATCTATTAAGTTTTTATTATTTTCCTTTCTGATATTAATTAATTTTACCTAAAATATTAAAAGTTTCGTTAATTTTATACTGGAATTATGTTACACACATGCTGTTTTATTATATTAATAAAATAAACAAATTCGATGGATTTTTAAACAAAATCAGTGGTGAGTGGTGAGTGTAAGTCGCCATTCTGCCCTTTCAAACGATTGCGATAAGAATGGTGAGTTCGAACTTTCGAAAATTTATACAATACCACAAGCATGCCAATACTCAACGTTTTTCTGTTAAGACTTTTTGAAAGTGTTTGCTGTTGCTACTTTTCTGTACCATTTTTGTGTAAATCTACAAAATATGAAATATATATGCCACAATACAGAAATGTTTTTTCAATCAACTGAAAAAAAAATATCTTTCCTTATCTGTCTTTTCCTAATTATAACAACAATATAAAAACACTAAATAGAATTGGTGCCTGCTGCTATTGAGGAAAATAACAGAATTCGGTAAGGAATAACCAGAACCTTTCGATATTTCTGATTTACGGAAAATTATAATTTTGGCTCCTGAATGAAAGAGAATAATAAATAGAAAGTTCATAAAGTAAACTTTTAATTTTTCATATATTAGCAGCGCTAAATATTTTTCCATGCGGTCACGATTTTTTAGCTGCATGTATCAAATCAAGGTATCTTGCGATTTTTAATATAATATCGCCAAATTTGAAACCCCGGTTGCGTGCCTTCGCTTTTTTAAAAGCCCTTCCGTGGCGGAAAATCTCCTTTCTCAGATTGTTCCATCCTGCAGCATGTTTTGGATGATCAAATCCTCCTGATGGCGAGATATGTTGCTCTGAAAATTATTGCTTGCAAATATTATGTTTAATTCTTTGAATATTTTAATAATATTTGCCATTTTTTATTCTTTTCCAATCCACCCGCCACCCGCATCTCAAAACGGCAGTGAGTAAATTTGACAGTTTAAAGTGAGTCCTACTCACCACTCAACTTTGATCGGAATCACTTTGACAGTTTGAAAGGTGACTGTGACTCGCACTCACCACTCACCACTGATCACAATCCCGGCCCTGACTAACCTGTGAATTCCTGAGGGATTTTCACTCCTTTCTTCTTGTTGACTAAGTGCGCTTTTGTATTATACCCATGATATATTTTCCTCTGTCTTAAATAACGATAAAGAAGAAACCGTTCGCTATTATGTTTACAAGCTTCAACCATTTTGGTGGGCAAAGAAGAAGAAGAGTGTGTAGATGATCCACTCGAAGATATTGAATGCATAGTCTCATTACTGAATTTTTCTTTGTAAAAAATCCTTACAACTCGAGGAAGCGAATATCGTTCCAGAAATATCTCCGCAGGCAAAGGCTCTATCTGGGAATGACACTAAGGAACAAAAAATAATTATTCAACTTACTTAAAAAGTACTTACATCGCTACTGCATTTTGAAGCTTTGCTGCCGCCTGTTGAACAATTTCCTCCCGAACAAAGAGAATTCATTTTCAAACGCTGTTGGAGTCGTTGTCGCATTTCGATTTCATTACGCCGCGCCAATCTAGCATTTTCGAAATCGGCTACTGAGAACATGTTAGTGTTGGTGTCATGGGAATTAAAACGTCGAAGTTTAGGCTTCCTCCCCTCTGACGTTGTGGCCATTTTAATTGGTACGTTTGTTTGTGAGGTAAATATTTGTGATCTCGACAATGCCAAATTAGCACTTAATAGTTGATTTGCGATAGGCTTTTGTCCAGACATAATATAATATATTGGACTTTCAGTAGCGACATTACCGTTACTCGCATTGTTGTTAGATTTTTGTGCTTTGATATCGTTGTTGTTGGAGGTATTTGTACTATTACCATGCGAGTTCGTAGACGTCATCATGTGTGGGCTACATTTTATAAACCAATTTGTTAGATGTCGTTGCTTTTCAAAATCTATATTTGTACGTTGCATTTCAGCAAGTTTAAGAGAATCAGTCATCTTTCATTCTTCTGGATCTGAAATTAAAAATCATAATCATATAATATTAATTATGAATATGGGTGATTCCATTTCAAATGAATACACTGTTGAACTCGGCCATTTTTAATTAATAGAAAATGGTGTTGTACGAGACTTTTCTTCGTATAAGACGGATAATATAAATAATATGTTTGGGATGATTATTGTCATATTCAATTTCATTTTCTATACTTGACCTTTTAAGATAGTAAAATGTCTGTCCAACTAAAAGTTCTCGAAGAATTGGAGTAGTCGTACAAATTTTTACAGTACTATATTTGCCTAAAAACGACTTAATCCGTTTCAAGTAAACTGACAAAGCTACTTTTACAGACCGGCAGATCCAATGACCAATAGTCAGACAAGATTAGAAATCCTAACTTATTGAGATTGGCGGCCGTTGATGTTTTATTGGAAGTTTCTTTGAAGTCTACGCTAATGTGAGCTAATAAAATGGACACCAATTTTTCTTATTGGAGCGGTTCATATAACCAGAGGAACAGGAGCAGGAGAAGGAACTCCAGATTGCGCCGATGAGAATAAGTATATTGTAATACAGCCTGATTCCTTCCATTGCATTCGATGTGATGGGACTACTGTATTACTGCCTGAGCTCTGGAGTGCAAATGAAGTTTGCATTCTCGGACACTCTCAGTTATTAACAACAGTTAAAGCTTTCTACATTTAGTTCGACTAAATGCATTGAAATGTTGCCAGTTAACAAACTCAAAATATATTACATTTTGTGTTTTTAAAGCAAATACAGAAAATCGAAATTTACTAACAATTATAATTATTTAGTAGAAGCTCTATACTGCCGTGCCAAGGAAAAAAGTGGTTAAGCGCCAAATTTTTCAAAATTGAGTTTTTGGTATCATTCGATTCGTCCGGAAATTCTCTATTTAATGATACCAGAAACCCAATTTTGAAAAATTTGGCACTTAACCACTTTTTTCCTTGGCACGGCAGTATATGTTGTAAAAGCATGCATTCCCCATAGAGACAGTTGAGAAATGTCAAGCATGTTCAAGTTTAGCAATTTTCGGTTAGCTCTCTTCTTTATTTTTGTACCCACGACCCCTAGATAAAACATTTCATCATACATGGATCTAATGTCCCATAAAAAAATGATATCGTCCTGTAAGATACTCGAAACAATATTCGCTTCTCCAAAAAAAAAAATAAGGCAAAACAAGAAGTAACTTCAAGAGGTGGTAAATGAGTGCTTTTATCTTGCAATCCAAAGAATATGTACATATCTTCGATAAGAAGGCCTGAATTGAAGAAAGGGGGAAGAGGCAGGTAGCACACACAGGCCTTAAAAAAATGGATACGTTTGTAGTTATTATTGTTTTCCGACTTTCCAGGGCTTTTTTTATGTGTCTCTAGCAGGCGAGTACAGGGCGATCTTGATTTTCTTTGAGAAGTTTTACAATTTGAGAAATTAATTAGAAGATATTTAATATTTGAGTAATTAATTATTAATTAAGAACGTGCATGTTTTGCTATGAACTTAAGTAATACACTTTTCTTTGTTTTAACAATTTTCTTTGTTTTAACAAATGATGTGATGCAGCTATCGTAAATTTTGTAAAAAATAAAGATGCATCCTATAGAAGTGTTTCAATTCTCGTTTCATTTCTTCTCAACTTGACTTGACTTTCGTTCCTTACTATCTATTTCTTGCAAAATCTTTAAGTTCGTTTGAGTAACTGGATATTTTTTGGTGCAATCACCCATTATTTAAAATAAGTCTCAAGATACGTTTTTTAATTTGACGTTTACTAAACAGGACTAAATTTTCAAATTTCTTGATTACAAAACGTGGTTCCCTTTATTTGGTGGAAGTGCACCTTTCACAGAGGTTTGCGGAAGTTCTGTTCCTGATGTGCAAGATTGTATCTCGGGACGACTTTTGTTTATTTTTTTTATAGTGCAGTTTAACAAGATGCCGTCAGCTTAAATATACAAATTTTGAAGTCTTATAATTTGCATAAGGTAATAATTAATTTCCTCACCATCTATCTGCTAAATGTTTTATTTGTTCCAAAAGTTTAGACTTCGTCAGTGCACAAAATCATAAAATGGGCTTTTCACACTATGTTTTCAATGTCAAAGTAGAAATTTCTAATCAATGAATTTAGGTACAATTATAATAATATCAGAGCGTCGCAGGCTAATTGTTAATAATTTAATTGTATGATCATATATAGTGTTATGTTATCCTTGTCTATTTTACTTGAACCAATCACGTAGACAAATCTTCCCTTAGGCAGGCTCTCCACAAGGCTGATCCCCCTTCTTAACCATCATGTCCTCTTCGTTTGTTAGCCCCAACTCTTTATTCTAAGTGTCTGTTTTCTTTGTTTAGTTTAAGTAACACATGTTAGTTTTAGTTTTTTAGTTTTTAGTCAAATTGTTTTTTGTTGTAGTTTGTAGTGAGCGATATTAAGTATAAATAGACTGCTAGGAAATTATTATTGAAAATGAACAATTCAGCGCCTACGTAGCACGTCATAAAATAGCTTATACCGCGCATGCAGGTTGAAGCATTTAGCGCCGAAAGGGGTGTTATTTATTCGAAAGTCTTCTGAAATTTTATACCATTCAATTAAGAAAAGAAACAAAAATTAACTCCTGGAGGTACTAGCAAAACAAATTAGAAGCGATACCGATTTCGTACTTATAGAACAAATCTCCCAAGCACTCCCGGCTAGCGCTATAGAGACTCCCTGAAGTTTGACTCTTATTTTGTATATAATTGTGATCCGGTAATTGGGAATTTGTCAACACGATTATGAATTATTTTTAACTTGGCAATAATTGAGAAATTTGTTTGTTCAGAGAAGCTCCTGTAGGAGGAGCCAAAATTTCATTTAGTACTTACGATTCCATTGTACATGTTATCTTGCAAACGTTAGCGGAATAAATGGAAAGCGATATGAAACTGTAAATTCCTCCATGTACTGACTGACCGTCGCACGTCTCCCTTTCCAGGCCCTTAGGTAGGGTTGCCTGAGGATCAAGATGCCGTAGGCAATATAGTGGTCGACAACCTCAACGGGGGGAAGAAGAGGGTCGAGAAACGATCGTTTGCGGATTTGGGAAATAAGTGGTGTAAAATTGGGAAAAGTGGCAGTTGAGGATGAGGAAGCAGAAGGAGCTGAAGGCGCTCGTTTTAAGGTGTCAATTGGGATTGAGGGGGGATGAAGGACTGGGTTTAGGGCGACGTTGAGAGGAAAACTTTGCTTGCAGATTGTTTTTCGTAGAGGTAGAAGATATAAACTTCACTTTGTTTGAGGAGCGAAAAGAGGTGAGGGGGAGAGTGCCTGAAGAATTATTGTTAGAGGCTTCTTTCGATCTAGGGTTAGACTTAGAAATAACGGTGGGAGATGCAAACCTGACGGACCGGGAACTTCCGCTCCCACATATGTAGATCATTCCATGTGGGGCCAATTCTGCTCTTGGCTTTGTTAAACGTTGGTCTAAGGAATTCTCTAACCCTTATGTCACCAAATCACTCTTCATCTTCTTTGTCAGACCACTTCTCGAGTATGCCTTTCAGGTTTGGTCACCCTCGCAATCTACACTCAGTAACACGATTAAATTAGTCCAGCTTAAATTCATCCATTTTGCCCAGCGTGACCTTCCATGGACAGAACACCACAACCTCCCTACTTATGAAGACCGCCTAAAATTAATCAACCTCCAGTCCCTTGCCCTACGTCGCGATGTCGCCGATATTGTCTTCGTCCACCAAGACCTAGCTGATTCAATTGGTTGCCCCGACCTCCTTTAAAGCATATCCCTCAACACTAACTCCGTTAACTAACGTTAAATCTTTCTCCACCTTTCGCTTTGAAGCCATCGCACTAACTATGGTCACTTAACGCTTCACTAGAATGCTGCGGAAAATTAACAACTCTGTCGGCTTCTATTTCCATCTCGATAAAGCCTCCCTTAAGCATACCCTACACTTGCCCCACCCAACCCTACAATAGAGCATCCTGTCTTCCCCTTAACTTGTCATTAGTAGGTTGATTTAGTTAGTTTACTTTAAGTCATGTGTTTTTTCTAGCATTGTAGCTTGTATTAAGCGAAATAAATAAATCAAATCTCTAATAATTTCGCAGTGAGAAGTTTCTGAAATAACACATTTTTCATTGAAAAATTCTTAGCAAAACGTCCAAATGGTCACTTCTGGAAATGCGGTTTACATCGCTAAACAAGTACTTTAAGAACTCAAAAGTCATAATTAGAGCACTTTTATGCTTTTGCTATAATCCCCACTTAATTTTAGCTACAGTAAAAGGACATAAATGCAATTAAATTCGAATTAATTCGTCGCATTACTCCACCTATGTCTTATTTGGTTTTTGTGCCATTTTCGTCGGTAAATCAGGCATAAAATTTACGAGAATTTGCAATATGGTTGCTGTAACACTGGAAGGATTATCTCTCAATTTAATAACAAAATTTCTGCCGAATACTTAGAAATTGTGTGAAATTCAATTGTATCTCAAAGTGGAGTAATTACATACATGTTTACATTTTTTTTAGGGACTTAAATACAAAACTAATTATTTAATAATTTTTGGTGTAATTACAGGAACCCAATATCCTGTCATTAAAACTGAGTAATTCTCATGCCGCAAATTTTTGTCCATTTTTGCGACGTCGCCTATATAAGACTCAATGGAACTTCTTTAAACTGTCAGACCATTTTGCCCTATAGATATGTACGTGCGCCGGACCACTTCACGGCTTGTAATAAAAAAGGGCATTAACAGTAGCCAATGGAATATACATATATAACATAATGGACCGCTCACGCACATAGAAGCGGACGGTGTGATTTTTGTTCCCTCTCTTTCGGTATGAGGCAGTGACAGTTCGTGAAATGACGTAAAATAAACGTTCTATAATGTCAAAGATCTGCCAACGGGCTAAATTGCATTAGTTTTGTGGGCTTACTCGGAACCTTGTGCACTTACATCAGACAAATTTTTAGTTGAAGCGTTTGAGGTTGCCGCTCCACTAAAATATTGATTAGAATTTAGGAATTCCATTTTATTTTGTGCTGCATCGACCTTTGAAAAAGAGAATAATAATTGAAAATACTTCTGTGAGATTGATATGATATAAAGACGTACATGATTGAAATTAATACGACATAAAGAGGTACGTGATTGAAAATAATATGATATAAAGACGTACATGATTGAAAAAGTTTCTTTCTGGAATTCAAAATATTGATACTATTTTAACACTATTGAGCGAGCTTTGTGTCTCAACCAAATTTTAAAATGAATAACATTTATCAATATTTTGATTATTTTTATTTAAAAAAACAAAAAGTACGAAATTTTCCTTTTTAGTAATTCTTTAATAAAAAAGACAATGTATTTTGCGATAATTTCATTTGACTTGAAGCTGTTTATTAATAACACTGGTCAACAAATTTAATTTTTTTTTGTTTCCTAATAAATGGGATATTATTTCTATACGATTTTTCCCGTAGGTTACGAATTTGTAAATGAAAATGCTCAATCAGCTCCCATTTTCGAGAAAAATAGAGTCAAAATATACAAAAGACCGTATTTTGATAGTTTTTAAAAAATCATTGAAAAATAAAGGTTCATCATAGAAGGTTTTAACATGGCTTAAATGAAAGCCTGAGTCTTAATCTAGGAGTATCAAATACAATTTATCTCTATAGCCTTTTTTACACATCTTGACGAACAAGTTTTTCATAAGTGTACACTTGCCGTGTTCTTTATTCGTCATCCATTGTATGAAATAATCAGCTTATGGAATAAAGTAAAATTAACTGATTATTTCGAAATGTTTCAAAGCTTTTTATATAATAGCTTAATATTTCAGCTGTCATTTGAGCAACATTATAAGTTTCTGGATCAATCCGTTACTTTATAATGATTTTTCAAAAATGGTAAAAATAGATCATTTTGCAGTTTTTAACCCTATTTTTCTCGAAAATGGGAGCTGATTGAGCATTTCCATTTACGAATTAGTAATCTACGGGAAAAATCCTATAGAAATGATTTGCCATTTCTTTGGAAACAAATTTGGTGTTGACCAGTGTAATCAATTGATTAATTAAATTTTTTTCGGAATGATATATGTATAAAATTATAATATTTTTTATTAGTTTTCTATGACTGTCCTTAATCCTTAAGTACCCCAATATTTTAAAATCTCATTAAAATCAATCAAGCTTACCAATATAGCTTTTTAAATAGCGAAATAAAAATTAATACATACATACATTTATAATGTATACGGAACCCATTCTCCATACTCTCGGCTGTGCAATCCTACAGTATTATGTCCTTTATATTAACATAATTAACACTGAACTGCGAAATTTGGCTCTCCGAAACCATTTTCAGTTTTAACAAATGTTTTATGTAATTTTTGGGATGCTAAATAATGTTCTATCACATCACGTTTTCAATATAACATAATAGGAGTCTTTTGATAAATAAAACCTCGGACTTTCAGTCATTACTTAAAAATACAAAAAACTTAGGAACTCCTACGACAATTCGTGTAAAATTTTTTTTTTCATAAACGAATTTAGTTCATACAATAAATAGGGAATGAATAATATAAAATATAGATTTAAAAATTTGCTACAAAGAGTTTTTAATTCCAAATTCTTTAATTAAAGCACAATAAATCGTTTACATTTATTAATAAAATGTAGTACATCATTTTCATAACTAAAAATTTATCAATGACAAATTCTTGAAAATATTGATAATCTGGCAGGGATAAAAATTTAAAAACATATTTATGGCATTAATAATGATTTTTATTTACATTCATTGAATTTAAAGTAAACATTTTTAAAACTTTTTTCTTTGCTTAACAAATATTTTTGTCATCATTCAGTAATTCCGAAATAGACAGCGCTATATAAATTCTTATATATCTGATCTCGTCCCTCTGAGGTTGTCATTTTAGCGGCCGCTTGAGACAGGAGATTGAGCGGTTTTTATATATCTTTATACATATGTCTGCGACAGAAGCGTAATCGGCTGTGCATGGGTAGCGTCAGTGGAAAGGCTGGAACACTGGCATATAGAAATTACCACTAAATTTGTTGGCTCAAATGGTGCACCCTTTTGACAGTTCTCACCTAAGGAGAGTTCAGAAATAGGGGGCATATATCTATCTATTTCTTTCGCATTTGGCCAGATAGGCGCCTTCAAAGGGCGCCAAATTTAAAAGTTGTATTACTTTTTAATTGTATCCTGCACGCTTAAATCTAATTCTCCTAAACGTAGCATCAAATCTTAAATAATTTCGCAGTGAGAAGTTTCTGGAATAACACATTTTTCATTGAAATTCGCCGAAATGCTCACTTCTGGAAATGCGGTTTACATCGCTAAACAACTGTTTTATGAACTCAAAAGTCATAATTAGAGCACTTTCGTGCTTTTGATATAATCCCCACTTAATTTTAGTTACAATAAAATTTCATAAATGGAATTAAATCCGTATTAATTCGCCGCATTACGCCATCTGGGTTTTTTGTAGTTTTTGTGATATTTTAGCCGGTAAATTATACATCAAATAAGGAGAATTTGCAATATGGGATACTAAAATAATAATTAACATAATTTAGTAACAAAAATTCTGCCGAAAACTTGTGGGGTAATTTCATGTTTGTATTCCTTTTAAGAGACTTAAGAAGTATTTAATAATTTTTCGTGTCATTAATTGTTGGGTTTTTGTCATTAAAACTGAGCAATACTCCATAAATGCATTTGGCAATAATTCAAACTGACCTATTTGCAATTTTCGAACTTTAACGCGGCCTCTCCCGCTTGTTTGTTGACTAATTATTGGTCCAGAAAAGTCATAAAAAGGCTAATATTATAGAATTTATTTAGCCTGTCTTGGCCAGCTGTACTTGGGTGTATCCTGAGGCTCTGTTACTAACGCCTGATGGAAATTTTGCTACTAAAGGTCAATCATAAAGAACATCCATCATAGTTAAAAATACAATCGATAACTATGAGTCTTCTTAAGCTTAAATAATTAAAAAATGGCCGAACTCATTCACGAGGAATATGCCGATATAATTTACATACGAGTATACGGTGTAGCCGACGGATACGGCTGTTCGGGAATACCAGAGGAGATTCCCTAATCAAGGTGCACCCCAAAGATCCGTATTTTCGTGGACTTAAGAAAAACCGGAAGTCTAGCTTCAAATAGCAGAGTATCATGATCTGGAATATCACAAGATTCTGCCGACGTCGTCAAATAGCAAATAATTATCATCCTCAGGTAAAACCCTAAAATGAGGACGAGACGAGTCGCAAGACGATTAAGAGTGTCTTCAGCTAAAGTTTCGAAGGTTATTCATCGATAAAGATTACATCCATATCATCATATCCCAGTAGAAGGACTACTGGAAGGAAATTTCGAGAGAAGATTGAAGTTTTGCACTTGGGTTCTGGAATGCGACATAGAGATCAGGTTGTTTTTAAACAAACTTCTATGGACGAATCGCAATTCACTAAGTATGGTATCACAAATTTCCACAACCTTTATACCGGTCGGATACTAACCCGTAAGACAAGGGCGGTATTATTTCAATATAAATTCAGTGTCAATGTTTGGCCTGGTATCATCGGCAACAATTTAATAGGATCATTCATTTTGCCGCAAGTGTTTAATAGCCAAATTTATGCTAACTTTTTGGAGAATACCCTACCAGATGTACTCGAAGATATCATTCTGGATAATATAAGGGCAATGTTTCACCAACACGATGGAACACCAGAGCATATTAACTAGTAACATTTCGGAGGTAATATTAAATGAAAAACTTTCTGAACGTTAGATTGGACGAGGTGGACCCATTCCTTGGCTTCCTAGATCTTCAGACCTGGACTTTTTTTTATGGGGAACGATGAAGGATGAAGTTTATTCAAGTCCTGTTAACACCAGAGAGGAATTAATTAACAGAATTGGGACTGCAGCGACAAAAACACGGGAGAGGCTGGCTATAATACACCATAAACAGGGAATTAGAAGGAGGTTATTGGCATGCATCCAAAGTGGCGGAGGACACTTTGAGCAATATTTGTGAGATATTACCATTAAATTAAATAGGTTTTTAATTAAATAAAAACCATTTTGGGGTTAACTTTAGTTTCATTTCTTTAAAATTCAAATTTTTTTAATGTATCACAAAAAGTTGTCCACGAATAAATTTCTACATTTTTTATTTACTTGAACATGTTGTACCTTGTTGGAAAAGTAATAACATAGGTAATTAGATAAAAAACAAATAGGTGTATCAATTACGTGAATTTCAGAGTAAATTCGGGGAAAATGTGAATTTTAGAAAAAGAAGTTTTTTTTCCAGTTTCGGAAGTAATTATACCTGCAGTGGTACGTGGTAGACCAACATGTTTGTAAAGGACAGGATAGTAGATTTTTGGCGCGAGTTGGGTATTGCTGCGTTGAGTATATCAAAAGATAAGAATAAAAGAATGATGTGCATACCATGAAAAATTTTAATTTAGGGGCACCCTGTAACTCCCAAACGGTTGACATGCCACTACGATTTGTAATTAAAAATATCGATATTTTAACTCAGATTTCATAGTAAGTAATGTAATAAAGTAATGTTAATGCTACACTTGTTTCGGTATATTTAAAAAAAATATATATTGTTTTAGAGGGTAGAAATAATTTTAATCCTGCTTTATTTTTCGTGCACTCGGGAAATAAGCCCATATGGCGCTTTCTGTGTGTCTTTATTTTTATTTTTAACCAGGGTTTTCATGTGGGAATTAAACGCACAACCCCAGAGGAGGAATGGTATACTTTCAGCGAACCACTCAGCCAACTATGCCACCCGAGGACTCTGAAATCTTTTATCATCTGTATAAGCATCATATACATATGACATGGTATTATTACGTTCAACTTTGAAGAATAGTAAAAAGAATAAAAATTATTTGTTATTTTTACTGATGACTAGGAGTTCTTCTGGCTTCAAATAGCTAGAGGTATCACTAAGAACGTTAGTAATTATACTAGCTTTTATTTTACTTTTGTCCATAGTAAAGCAAAGTAGCCTTGTACCTGTTGATTAAATAAGTAAATAAATAAAACTGAAATAATTTCTCAATGACAAATTTGTCGAATAAATGTTTATTGAAAAACTCCCAACCAAGCGCTAATTAAAAGGAAATTAAATGTGGACGTCTTTTCAATCAGATGTGTTTGCTTTTGCATGTTTTCCATCAAGTTGGAAAATCTCAGCTCATGTACAGCACAGTCTGCGTCCACGTAGAGTCGCAATGGAGTGGGGCAACGCCAAAACAATTGAATTAATTGAAAACGTGACATTCGACAAAAATTATCAAATTATTTCAATAAATTAAAAACTTGTTGCTTCCTGAGCAGAATTAGCGAGCTCTCTTCTCACCTCTAAAATCGCTCCTTTCCGTCAAAATCGACGTCAACGTTTTTTAGGAGGGCCGCCCACTTAAGTCCTTATATATCCCTGTAAGGACATCCCAGGACATGGAGCCGGTGGTCATTCAAAAGAATATACAAATACCTATCCAACGATACCTCACTTGTTTGGATCGATAGTTACGTTAAAAAACGGTGGTTTTTTCGTGCTTGCTTAAAAATTGTCTATAAAAATTTCAATAAATTTTGAATTTGAACCACCATAACTACTTTTATCCTCTTTTGCGTGAACTCCCGCTCGATGTTCTTACAAGGATATATAAGGACTTAAGTGAGTGCACCTTCTAAAACTTTGAGGACGATTTTGAGGGGGAGGGAGTGATTTTAGGAGGGGGTCAAGAACAAACATTTGCTCAGGATACCCCAAGGAATCGATTGGTATAACGTTTCCTACGTAGAATCCAAACAACCTGTATAGCTTCTTGCTTTTAAGGTGTTGATGTCCCTCCCCAATTTTTTTTTTTTTTTTTGTTACTGTTTTAATGAATATGTATGTATGTTAGTGAAAACCCAGCAATTGCAACTATGGCTTCATTGTCCGACATATTGAGCAAAATTGACACGAATGCATATGTTGAAGCAAAAATTTCACAATCGAGATGAAACACAAGCACACGGTAACAAAAGCATTAATTTTGAATTGAACACATTCCCCAAAATTATTTGATTTTTTAATAACATATGCTAAAGATGTCTACACTATTTTTTTTATAGAAATTTGTGTTCTTAAGCAATTTGTTCGTTCTTGCTTGCAGGAGCGTAAACACTTGCTACATTCGTTTGTTGCGATTTGGTTGCGATGGAACGAATATGTTCCACATTTGGCTGTAGCATGGAACAAGAACACAGGGTGTAAAACACATTCGTTTGCGTTTGCAACGCGTACACATTAATCAAAAACATGAATTCAAAAATATGCGTTTGCTTTTGTTTGCTCACCTTTAATATATCACCACACCACACTTGTAAAAACAAATATATAAAGATATTTAAAATCAAAGATAAGCGCAGTTTAATATGATTTGCCAAGAAAACTTAAACGAGTTATATAAAAGACATATATAATTACAATAATTTACTCTCAAGCACTGAAAATAAAGGCGTCAAGAAAATTTATTGCGAAATAAAGTAATGCAGCACACATGACTGCTTTTTGCATGAACTCACGATGAGGAAAAACAAAGGCAACTGCACTGTGTTGGCGAGACATAATCAAAAATACGCATACGAACGCGAATCAGAATCCAGTTTTGCATAATGAGTACCTGAAGTAACAATTTTTGAGGAAAATAAAAAACAGTCCAAAGTAAAATAAATCTACCTTCACGACTTATTACAAAACAAAGCTGCGATATTCACCTTGTGTGCATGCACAATCCATTGCGAAGTTGTGGCGACTAATGTTGAGCCCTTCTATTCTTTTTTTATTTTGTAACTGAACTCGGGTCAATGGAGAAACTTCGAATGATAAGCTGATTTAGGGAAATATGTTTTCGCCCTGAGAGATTTACACTCAAGCTGAATATTTTTGGTAACTTTTTGACACTCGTCGGTTACACTTTATCATCTTTTTCCGGGATTGCGTTAATTGACTAGTGTACTAAAATTAAGTGCAAAGCAATGCATACCGAAAACACCTAGCACAAGGCACGATACACTTTATGTAAATGGATCTTACGGCATTTACTCATGCCCCGAGAGGACCACGCACACAAGTCGCTTTCCATTGCACTGACAGCGGCCTCACAAGCGCAGCACTAATTTTTATACACCGGCTGTTGAGCAAAGCAAAAATAACAGCCTTTCAAGCCCTCAAAAGCTTCGTCATAGATTCGCGAAAAAAGATGTGCTCGACACACCACAAGTCACACACCAGTATCCGTTAAACAGGTTTCCCCCTCTTGGTGGTATAGCCAATGTGAAACCAACTAACACTTCGAGCAATTACAATAGTTTTACTCTAGGCCTAATTCTCAGGTTTTACCAGCGCACTAAGCAGTCGCACTAACCTTCCCCGCTCAACGCCTCTTGGTAAATGCGAACTCTGATGCTGCAGACAGAATGCGTAGCTGGCTCTGGCGCCTAGGTTTGAAAAATTTTAACTTTGGCGTAGGCTCTGAGGTTCTACAGTTCAGATTTTTGTAAACTACGAATCGAAGGTGTTATAAGTTATATTATGTGCCGCAACCAAAGACGTAGAACTATTATTATATGTAATGTACGTCTATTATTGACGTAGAACTACGACTTTACCGGCGGTATAGATGGTTAAATGGCGCAACGAATATTTAAACACTTTGAAAGCTTATAGGCCTTTTCGATGAGAAAGTCGTTAAAAAAAAAACCTGTAAGGCCACTAAGCGCCGCACGGCGCTTGGACAATTGTCAAAATAAACCCATGGCATGGCGCCTTGGGTTTTCGTATCTCATCGAACGCAAATCGGAGAGCAAAGAAGAAAAATAAAGTTAATTATCACTATTTTTAGTAAATAAGTGTTTAAAAGAATTTGTGAGTTGCTTAAAGTGAATATAATTTATTTCAAAATTTCTTTCTCTGATAAATTAATAGATTCTTCAATTCAAATTCAAATGCCGCTAGCCATTAGATCTACCCGAGCATAAAACTCGGGGTAAATTATGGCGCTTCGCAGCGCCACGGGTTTTCTGTCAAAATTCTTATCGAACGCTCTCACAGCGCTTCGCGGCTTGGCAGTTATTTTCATCGAACAGACCTTAAATCTCCTACAATAAAAAGTAGTAGAATAATGAATCAAACACTGATAGAAAGCTCATGTAGTACAACTATGTGCTGCATTTTTTTTTTATGAACTATACAGCTCTTAGTACGTTGTCGCCCCATATAATTTTGAAAACCCAGGTTTTATCCATGTTACGGGGAAATTTCAGATATTTCCCACTTTTTAGAATTAGACCAGCTTCACGTAACATGTATGGAAAATCGGATTATCTGATTTGCATGGGGAAAAAACATACTAAGAACTCTATAGTTCATTAAAAAAACGCAGCTATTATTAAACTAGTTTCAACCAAAATAGGCTACATTTCTCAAGATTCTTGAAAAAACCTCTAAGAACTTTTACACAAAATCTAGAATAGCTTTGATTCGATTTTAAAATTGTAAGCCACAGAGTCCAAACATATGTTCTTAAAAAAGCTTTAAATTATAGCTGGGATATAATGGAAGCGTTTTTGTTACGCCGCGATGCGAAATGATGAGGAAAACTAATTATCTGAAATATTGAATACGTTTATAAACAAACAGGAGTTTCAATGCTCATTGAAACTCTCGAAGTGAAACTCTTGTTGTTTTTGTAAGTAAACGAAACTCCGTATTAATTTATATTTTTATGGGTCAGCGCGGCGATGACGACATCAAAGTTATTAGGTTAGGTAGGCAATAATTATGTATAAAAGGCAATTGGGAATTGATTATATAGTTGAGTTGTTAACGGAATTTTGGAGTACCTATACATATAACCTTCTTTATCATCCTTTATCATTTTAGGTATAGAACAAGCGTTTTCTTGTTACTAGACCACACATTATTCAATTACTGTTCGAATTAGCGATTCTAGTTCTAATCAATAGCATCGTCAAGAGTTGGAACTAGCGTTTTCTAGTTTCTGACTTCTTGTGCATTTGTATTTACACTTTTTCGTGACCCCGAACTTGAAGAACCCAGAAAAAAAACCTTGCAATATCTTCAAGGAAAGTTATGTGTTCTCGAAGGATTATAGGAAAATTTTGAAGCACGGGCGATGAGATAAGCAGTAAGCATATGAGGGAAGTAAACACGCACTCATACTTCATAAAAGATTATTATATATTGGTGAAGAAAGGCTTTGAACCATTCAAAGCAGAATTAGTGAGTGTAATTACGCATGTGAGAAACCTAAAAGTGCTATTAAGAAGACTGTGAATTGAGAACAAGAACCCGAAAATTTAAAGCAATCAGTAAAAAATCAACTAAATAACACAGACTTAAGTGTAACCAATAGTGAGTCAGTTACCCGCATTTTAAGAACACAAAAAAAAAAAAACGCGATCAATCCTGGAAAATACTTTTGAAGCCAGGTCTTGCTCTTTTGATCAGTTGCCATCAGGGTGAAATAAGAAGGTGAACCAACAACTCCTGTCCGATTCTATGCTAGAGAATCCGGTAGTACTGTCAATCACCGCTTAGAGGCGTTGATGTTCCAGGTACCCGCGCGTTTTGAAATCAGTGTACACCACAACTCATCTCTGCCAAAACTCGTAGAATTTCTGGTAATAACTCCTCAAACTTTTTACACAATTAGGGAATACACAATGCCAATCCATTGTTTCCGATTTATTATGGAAAATATTTTTATATTTAAATTATATTTCACATCAAGTTCTGAGATATTTTGTATTTCATATTTATAGGTTACATCCGCATTTAGCATTTACATTCTCCAATTCTTCCTCTACCTTCTTCGCATACCGCACTAGCACATGTAAAAATCGCACGCGCACATGTAAAAATCGCACATGTACACGGGCCTGGAACCCAAGAGCCCTCTACGCTTAAATCTCTGAACTACCGGATTCTCTCGCACGCCTCATCCATTGTGAGGGATAGGAGTTGGTTCACCTTCTTATTTCACCCTGGTCTCAGCAGAACCAAAATCTAGCCCCCGACCGAAGCTCATTCGCATCGCAGCGTTCGGTAAATTTCGGCTGTTCATTTATTCATTTCTTCACATCCACGGTATAGAGAGTATTCTCTATACCGTGGTCGTAGGTTATGTTAAGCTAGGTTAAGTTATGTTAGGTTTGGGAGGTTGAATCTCTCGCTAAATGACTTTCCTTTACGTTTGGGATGGTCACTACCACTATTTATAAAATGAACTCTTATGTATAAAATCGACTTTCGAGAAGGTTATTAAAAGTCTTACATCTTAGGGTAACCGTCGAACATCTTAGGGTAACTGTGAGTGAAATTCATTTTTGGATACGAGCTTTAGTTTGGAAGTTGTCGCGATTTTTTTTCCATTTTCGCAACGTCGCCCATAGTACTCAATAGAAATCCTTTAGGCAGTCAGACCACTTTGCCCTATAGACGGCTTGCAATATAGAAGTTATTGGGTCTTGAATAAAAAGCATTAGCACGGTTTGATAACTTTTCAATATATTTGTGGAGAGTTGTCGTTCCTCTAATCACTCCATAAGATTCCCCGTCTGCAGAAGAAGGACGACGTTGTGGTTTGCAAGAGGAAGAAGAGATTCTACCTCTTCTGCCGAACAAGCATACACGCCATTTTGTAAAGCCGCAAAAATAATAAATGTTTATTAAGTATCCGAGAAATATTTCATTTATACCGACACATATTTCAATTACAATTTTATTTGTGAGTGCATACTCAAGCACTGCAAATTTATTTGTTAATTGAAAACTACTTATGGTACAACGGCATGTTCCTATTGTAATGTTCTTATTCTCAAAACGATAAAAAATCAAAACACTTCATTCTTTCATTTACAAGTCATAAACATATTTCCTCCGTCCGTAAAAGTCTGTAAAACATCTTTGCAAAATAATGCATTAAAATTTTTTTAGTTAAACATGTAGTAACCCTTGTTTTTGAATACATCTATGTGATAAAGAAAATACTAATTTAATAATAGTCTTTATTGGTCCTTTATTTCAATGGGTTTTGATGGGTTCAAACAACATTGTTTTCCTTTGGAACACTTACACTAATGTGCCAAAATTTCAGATAAATTTGTTGATAATTCGATTCGATTTTTTCGCGGTTCATACTCTGCAGTATTTTTGAACAAATTTGTGATAACACTTTTTTCAGAGTACACCAGCTTTTGACGTCAAAACACAAATTCAAATTCAAATCAATTCAAAATTTTATTTCTGTAATTTTACAAAAGATGGCTTCTAATTATTCTATCCAAATATGGATGGTAGTATTTCGTACTTATCGAAATAAATATGGTAATTTTTCGTATTTATCACACTGTATTTATGATGGGGTTTTATATGCTGATGACGGGTATATGTGTCAATGATCAAGAATTTGTATCCAAAAAGGCTTTTTGTAAGCTCTTTTCGGTTCGTTTCAAATGGATTTGAGAATACGCGCCACTGCCGTAATGGATTTGATAGCTACAAAAATATATAACGGTTCGTTCAGAATGCTGGAGTGGGTTTTCGCTGCACCGAGGCGCAGATTTGCCACTGTGCACAATGCTGGAGTGAGCTTTCGTTGCACCGCTGCGCAGAGAATTTCGAATTTCGAACATTCTTGTGAAAGGAGAAAGCGGCAGCTAGGGGCAAAAATTTAAAAAATGGATAAACGGAAACAAGCGATAATATCAAATTATTTATTAACCCATTTGCATCACACGGAAAAGTGGAAAATTCGTTATTACCAACATTTTTTTTGATTGTATTTAAATGAAAATGTTTCAAAATATGAAAAATAAAAAAAGTATTGCGTAAATAAAGAATTGTAAAGAATTTTTATTTCATTATAGATTAATAATATTGTAGGTGATAGTTGCCAGGCAAAATGCGCGCATTTATGCGGTTATGATGCAAATGGGTTAATGTCTCAAGCCTATTTATAAATATACTCAAAATTAATAAAAGAAATATCTGAATATTCAAATTCACAAACACCACATATTTTCCAAATATTTTAATGTAAATTTTTAATAATTCCTTAACGCATATTTATGTCGAAAAGACATATTAAAAATTAAAATTCTAATCAATATTTTAGTGGAGCGGCAACCTCAAACGCTTCCACTAAAAATGCTTCTGATGTAAAAGCGCCAAGTCAGTCTAAGCACATATGTATGTAGTAAGAAACCAATATTTAAAAAAGAAATTATGTAAGAGGCATACTTGTACAATGATTGCAAATAACGCAAATTTGGTTGCCGGTTTGAGCTCAATAGTTATTATAAATGAATGGCGGGAGACTATCAGCAATAAAATGAAACGAATTAATTAAATTTTATAATTTATATTGTTACATACTCATCTTCTCATTTCCACATAATACATTAGTTCTTAATTTTTATCAGGAATCAGAAGGTATGTATATGTATAAAATTCGCAAACCAAACCATATTCTATGTGAAATTTTACCTGTAAATCTACTGAGTCAAAAGAATATTGCACATCTCACGGAATCACTGGAACTCATTGGGGATCAATACCTTGAACTAGCTTGCGTTCATTACATTAGCTGTGTTCTTTTCATCGAGTTCTCGCTCGAGTTCAGGCACTTTACATGAAAATACAACAACAACTCCTAACCCAGATATTTATCCGGGTTTTGATCAAATATAATATAATAGTATATAATAAATAATCGCGCTGGTTGGTACTGAAATTATATCAATTAAACTTTCTTCAATAAACAAATAGTAGGGGAGCCCAAGCGGGGATTTTGGGAGTTACTCGAGCGCGTCAGAAAATCATATGGGGAGAAACCTTGCACCCTGTAATGTACTCCTACCATATATGAACCCTTAATGTAGGGGCGTACGTTGAGGGCAACCCGTCAGATTAGTAAAAAAAAATCGATCCTCAGAAAAACTCGAGCGCGTCAGATTAAGAGAAGATAAGTTAAATACATCCAGAAAAGTGTATATTTCAATAATCTGACAATTTGAGCGTGACATAAGGAAATAGGCGAGTCACAAATATGTAAAAAAAAAACGACACCTTGAAATACTCGAGCGCGATTGACTTTTTTTTCATTTTGAAGGTAATCCTATCAGGATTACGGAAAACATATAATCTGACAATTTTCATGGGGCAATTTAGGTAAAATCGTCAATAAAAGATGAAGCGTACAGATGCTGAGAGCTGTGTACTCCCCACTCCGCGCCTCACTTCTCTCTCACTCTTTCCTAAACTCTTACTCTCTCGCACCGACCCCACTATAGCTTCTGGCGGCATTACGCCATCTCAGCTGATCACAATAGTATCAATATATCAATATCAATATAGTATGCACCTTTTTGGTAGATGCTAGACGCTTTGATTTGTTTTTTGACATCGAGCACGTGTTTGGAGATACTTTTGATTCAGGTACGTTTCCTTTTTAATACTATAATATCATAAAATGAATACAAGATTGTGAAGTATCATAACCATTCTTGCTTACAGAAGCACGAGATGACGAGGAAGTGGAAAACAATTTCGAAGAAGAGGAGGATGAAGATTAACTTTTTTTTATTTATATTTTTTTTCTATTTTTATAATAATAATAAATGATGGAATTTTGTATACATATATATATGTGTACATATTTTTTTTATTACATCCAGTGATAAAAAATAGAAACGTCAAAAAATTGTTACTTTAAAATTGTCAGATTAACAGTACCCCTCCATATAATTGTCAGATTATCATCCTGGAGGACGAAGACATCAAGTTGATCCCTCTGCATAAAAATCTGACGCGCTCGAGTATCTCAAGGTCACATTTTTTTTTTACATTTTTAAAAATCAGCCATGACTTTTGGCCACGTTTAAATCGTCAGTCATTTAAATAGGACACTTTTTTGAGTTCACTTTACATTAACCTTGAATATCTGACACGCTCGAATAACTTTTTTTTTTTTTTTTTTTCAACCTTTCTTTACGCCCACCTGCCTTTAGTTAAACGTCAGATTTATATCTATTGGTTATCAGAAAGACAAAGCGCGTATACTCTATAAATGTCTGACGCGCTCGAGTATTTTTATGTGACTGTTATTTTTTACAATTTTGACAATTCTTACACGCTCTTTGCCCCACTAAAATGGAAAACTTGACATAAACTTTTTTTCGTTTTAGAACGTAAACTTCACAATCCAATAAGTCCCCATGACGCTTTAGTAACTGCAAATTTAGCATCCCGGGCTCCCCTACTAAAATTAGCAATTCTCCAAAGAATAGTCCGAGAAAATCTGTAACGGACCGCTGACAAATCTCTGACATTATAGAACGTTAATTTTACGTCATTTCACGAACTGTCACTGCCTCAGAGCGAAAGAGAAGGAACAAAAATCGCTCCGTCCGCTTCAATAGGAGAAATCATGTACGTGAAATGTACATTATATTATACGTCAATGCTCACAGCCGAGCCGCTCAGCCAACTATGCCATTCGAGGCCCCTTCAATTAACTTTAATCCATCTATGGACAATAAAAAGAATTAAAAAACCCTGGCGACAAAAGATTCTGTAACTACATACGAGTTACGTACTTTTGAAAGTGTTCAACTACTTGAATCCATGGGCAGCGCAGTCAAAATTTCATTCCACATTTGTTAATTAGCAGTGTGCAAGATTTCCCCAATTTCGCGGCATTTATACGCAAGTCTAAAAGCTTGCGGAAACAACAAAACATATATACACTCTACGACAACACCCTACTACAGACGGTACGGGATGTTTCGAATTTTGATCAATTTTCCGAGCATTTCATTTTTTCCTAAGTTCTTTTGTACTTCATAAAACACTGTTGATACGTTCAACTAAAAATAAAAGCGGGACCAAAATAGTTACAGAAGTTTCTCTCACTAGAAGTTGCACAGTTTAGTTAGTTCCTAAATAAGCTAAGCAGCTGACAAGAATATTGACAGTGTTTTGTAAAAGGCATTCTGAAACCTTATCCATATTTTGTTCTTAATAGATATGCTAGAAGTAATGTGAAGAAACTTTTAATTGCCTAAAAGGTGTTTCCAAAATGTTTGGGAGATGTCGTGTCTCGAAAAATGCACTTTTGCGGCTCATTTTGCGCGGAGTATTGAGTGCTATTTTTCTATTTATAGTGTTTGACTGTGCAGGGGCATCCCCTGAGGAAGATGCCGCGTAAGTATTATTAAGGACTTTGTATTTTAAGAACCAATTTGATGAAACCGGAATATGCTTATTTGGCCGAATTTATAGATATGAGCGACATATTTGTTTGAATTCTAAAAATAGACTATTTTTATTCAAAACTCCTCTCACAGAAAAGACCAACAAATAACTTCTTTCACATGTCTCACGCTAGCTTTCACGTGATTTTTATGTTTGAAAATAACATACTTGATTTGGTTGTAACCAACAGGTTATTTAACTGATAGGTCACGGTATAACAACTAATAGGGTTCGGCTTACATACATAGCTCTTCTGCCGTTCTCGACAAATATTTAGCTGCCTTTATATGTATATGAATATGTATTTAATTATAATGTAGTTTATTCGAACACGATATTATTCGGAATAGTCATTATTTAATTAATTATGTATAATAGTGCTCAAATGTACTTCTTTGTATGTAGCTCGATGATTGCCAGTTATATGTAGATTTCTTGAAATCCCCATATGTAAAAATTTTATAAAACTTATTGTTAGTGTAGTATCTATCTCTAGTAAAAGTTGTTCAATGGTTCATGAGATTATCGATACCAAACATCAGATACCGTTTGATATGTATAGGTATGCTGTACTGCTAATCAAACCCAAAATCGCTCCTCAAAATTGAAACCGCTTTCTGGCAGTAGATTCGCTATCTTGTTCCGTTTTCGTTATTGACAGTTGCAAAATCTGTTTAATGTCAAAGGTAACTTTTAATATTAATAAGTTTTCCTTATTTCAATAAAAAATGCAAAATGCGTCAAAACTAACTTTAATCGTGTGCAAATTCTAGGGAAATGATAAGATTTCAATCTTCTCGTGTTCGAAAACAAGGTATGTATGTAGCTACGAAGTGATGCATTTGAAAACAATAATTTCATTGACAGCATTCTTCAATTCATTGACTCTCATGACATTTAAGTTTTGGTAACTTTTCCTATTAAATATAATATGTTAGATTAAATACTCAGGAAAACTGAATTTCGCACGTGTGCCGTCGTGCCATGACATCAGGAATTCCTAATTTTTTAAAACAATGCTAATTTAGCTTGGATCTATCGACTTCTCCCTGGAACTTAATTAACTCGCCGCAAATTTCATCATCGAAAATATTTAAAAATTTTCTTAACATTTTGAAAAATGTAGAATGGGATACGCCCACATTGATGTCGTTCCCAGTTTCCTTTTGATAGCTTCCTTATGCAAAACAGCAAAATGCAGCTGGTAATTTAATAATGAGTACGTCAAAGCATCTTGTAAAAGGTCTTGTTTTAAGTCTGGAATTCCGGAATTCCGTGCCCAATATGAACTATGTACATGTAAAAAAAAAGTCAACGGAATTTCATGCATAACATTTTCCGCTTGCTTTTTGATTTTTTGATACGCAGTTCGCACGGGAAGCTACACAGATTACGTTTATAAACGGGAGTTTCAATGATCATTGAAAATCTCGAAGTGAAAGTCTTGCTGCGTTTATAAGTAAACCAAACTCCGAGAGTTTCAATCCAAGGTTTAAAGTGACAAATTATTAACAGCTGACAGGAAAATTAAAATTCTGCGAGTTCCCCAAAAGGACAAAAGTATAAAATAAACAGTTAAAGTAATATGTAAGTATAATTTGAAAGAATGGCGGCAATATCAGAGGATTTTCTTCAGTGTGTCCCACCGTCATTTTCATATTTGCTACTATGATGGCTGCCGTCATAATTACGGGTAGTGTGTCCAAGGTATAATACATACAAATGACGATGTGACACACAGATAAGCGTAATTTTTTGGATAACAGTTTTGCCTGCGTTGTCCACCATCCAAGTCTTTGAAGATAAAGCCTAGGGAAACGCGATATCATTCTCCGAGCGTAGTAAAGTCCGACTAGTTTTATTGCAGACAATTGTTGTATTAGTCAGCAGTGGAGACAGAAATAAAACAAATGTTCTTATTCACAAACCCCCCAAAAACTCTTTTTTTACGCCGTCTGTAAAAAGGGCACCCCTAACCATGCGAAATGAATGAGCGCCCATGCTACTTCGCTCTTTCCCTCTCGTTTATTAGAGTCGTATTTCTCTTTCTATGGGTACCTCGATTTTTACTACGCTCACGTACAGGGCTTTCACACGATACAGCGTTTCCTCAGGCTTTATCTTCAAAGATCCAAATACTATTCGCGCCCTTTGCTGTTTAATAGAGTGAGAGCCAGGGCCTGCCAGACATATGTCAAAGTATAAAGGCTAGAAATTTTTGTGTGCATTCTCACTACAGTAGGTAAGAATGCTGGGTGGTTAGAAATCTTGGCTAACGGTGCCTTAGCCAGGTATCAGGTAACAAAGGTGCGCAAAAAATAGGCTCATTCACGTTAAAGTATAACGTCTGGCATTTATATATGTTGTTTAAACAACAAATTTAAAACAGTATTTAAAAAGCCAGACCAATCTGAAGGGTCTAACACACCAATCCACGAATCCAAAGTAGTCCAGTCAATGCAAGCAAAATAAGGCCATTCTGCTCGATTAGTTCAAATAGCACCGATTTGCATGAAAATTTGGATTTAGGTACCACTTATCCTCTAGATCAAAGTTGACCCTGTGCCGACGCGTGCTTTTACCCTGGGGGTGAATGCCACCCCTTCTCAGGGGTGAAAAATAACTCATTGAAAAAAAGTCGAGGAATTGATAGACTGACTAATTCTCAGCAACTTTTGTTATATAAAGTTTTTACTCAAAGTCAATACTTTTCGAATTATTCGCGTGGTCAAGGAAATATTTGAACGTAAAATTTCCTGCTCTTTCCAAATCCGCAATAAAAAATAGGGGTTCCCATGTGAAAAAACAACTTTGACCTTGAAATGAACTTGAAAGTCAAGGGCAAGGTCAAATCCAATGTCGCCATCGAATAGCTAGGAAAAACTCCTGAAACTTTTGTATTTAACATTTTTCAAAAAATGCATACCTGACGAGTTATTCAGGGTTTTCCATACTTTTGGAACACGCGGCATATTTGTTTTTCATGTTCGAGTGACCAGCTGACGTATTATCCACCACTTTATAGTCAGCTGACTTTTTTTTTTCTTCAAGATATTGGGTTAGCTATAAGTTGATAAACTTTCAATCGGGGGAAATAATTGAAAATCAATTTTTTTTTTACGTGTGTGGGTGGCTACCGCTGCTGAACTCGGCCACGGAGCCGAAGCTGACGTTCAAGGAGTTTCATGAAATAACTCTCTGAACCATTTTATAAAGTATCGCCTGGAATAAAATGACTGACAAAATTTGTCCCTGGCTCGCGGTCTAAAATTGATTGGGAAATTCCCACACACAAGACTAAAAAGCAGAAAATAATAATTTAAATAAAAAAAAAAAACTTTTTAAAATACCACGTTCTTAAAACGGACTTAAAAGAATAAAATAATTTGTCTTAACTTCATACAGACTTATCACCCCATAGAGGTTGTCCTGAATATTTCGGATTGTAAATTTTTAAGAGCTATGAAAATTCTTGTAAGATTTAATACGAAATGCATCAGATAATAACAAGGAGTGCGAAGCGTAGCTGTCGTTGAAAAAACTCACACAACAGTTCATATCATTTGCAGTGCAACAAAATTGTTGATGACTTAGGCGAAATATTCATGCATCTATTGCAGAAGCCCCACGTTTTTGTATTAAATCTTACAAGAATTTTCATAGCTATTAAAAATTTACAATCAGAAATATTCTGGACAATCTGTTTGGCAATCACTGGCCCAATCTGTATCCACAAAACCAACCAGTTCTGCTCTTTCTTTGGAATATCTTAAGCAATAATTTTTTTGTTTTCAACAAATACTTTAAAATTCTCTTGGCATAGTTCCAATGCAATTGCGAATAACAATTGTTAAATTGACTAAGATAACTTACTGCATAAGCAATATCTATAGCCATTATCATAGGCATAAATCGCTCTGGTAATCCGGCAAGTAACAACGAACCAACCCATTCATCATTTATGGCGAAGCCTGTTCCGCTCAAACGTTGAGACGTTTCAACAATTTGTGTTACATAATTCGTCATATTTTCACAGTTTTCCAACCTTATAGAAATTAGATAACGAAGCAACGTAATCCTCCGAGAAAATCCTGAATCGTCGAACAAAGAACGTAGTTTTGTCCACAAATCCTTCGCGGTCGTTGTGTCCTTTATGTACACGAAGAGAGATGAATCAATCGTCAAAATCATTTTTGCGCGTGCCTTTGCATCTGCCGCCGCTGCATTTTCATCCGTTCCTTCTTGCTTTAGGTACTTGTCGGCGCCCTCCAAAAATAGCAAGTTCTCAACTGCGAACGCCCAATCGTCGAATTTCTCGCGACCTTTCAACTTTGGCACATTAGCGAGATAACTGGAACTCATTTTTAGCTTACACAACACGAAAAATACTAAAATTAAACTGTTTTTACAACTTAAATGTGTCTGGGCCCATAACCTATAAGTAAAACACGTTGTTGCAGGATAACGACTCACTTTTTATCTTGAAGAATGAACACATGACATTGACAGTTTAGTTTACATAATTATCAATAGATGTCTCTATGTACTATTTTGATATCATTCTTTGCAACACAAACAATATTAGTTTATAATCATCTGTTATACTCGTACATACTATTCAATTTATGACTCCAAATAAGTTGTAGCAGTCAAGACCTATAATATTGGGATTGTAAAGTGGAAGTACATCTTTTAGACGACGCTAATGGGTCCCGACTGCTACAACTTATTTGGAGTTATGAATTTAACAGTAGATTATATAACAGATGATTATAAACTAATATTGTTTGCCGTGTTGAAAAAAATCGGGAGCATCTGTTTTCACACTCACAGGTTTAATTATAAAATATCCTTACCTTCCTTTCTACCTTCCCGGTTTTGAATCCACTTGGCCTATCTCCGGTTTATTTAAGAACATTTTTTCGGGTTGTGTTCACTCCTGCCTCCTCAATATTTGGTGTAGCACTCCCCCTCTTTGTACTTTCTCCTCTCAAATCAATTTCTTGTGTATATACTTGCTTCCCATGGATTGAGGACATCACAAGATATTTTCACTTGAAATTTAATTGAAACACAATAACTAAATTCCCAAAAGCAAACTAAAAAACCAAGAACATAGCAGATAACTAGGTATCTTAAAACTATAAGTGAGCCTTGTTTTACAATATTCAATTTTTTCTTAATTTGAATGGAATTTGTTCATCTTTTACTTTTAATTTATACATTCCAACTGAGAAATTTATCTACACCGACGGTGAGGTCAGGAATCGGTAGGACCTATTGATAAGCCATTAGCATAAGCGCTACGCTATGAAGTAAAGGCCAAAGAAGGCTAAAGCCATAAGCCTCCATTTTTTGTAGTCGGGTAAAAAGAATTTGAAAGGAAGGCCTTTTTCATTCGAAAAAACGATTCAAACATGTTGTTTTATAGAAGGCTTCCATATCTGTCTGGACTGATTGTAAATATATTCATGTATATATTCATGCTGTCCCGATCCTCCTGGCCTTATTCCGATTGGGCTTCTGCTGCCCTCAGTGCTTCGTTGGATTGAGTTTATCAACATTTCTTGTTTACCCCTATTGATCATCGAGCTGATACGTGACCCCATCGAGATACCGGGCTCCAATCTCTTTTCCCCCGCTACAATCAGCTGCTTACGTATAACTGGTTTCTGTACTCACATATCACTGACTCTCAACATTGTTTTGTCTTCTAGTTCTTCATTCTTCGTGATCACCTCGGTTACTATGGATGCACATTAGCTCGAATTCCATCTCTGGTCGCAAGATTGTGTGCATGGACGTCTGGTATCAAGTCTTCCATGCTTCTTGGCTCAAACTTAGAACAAAAATCAGTCCTGATGGCTTAATCACCTGTGACGAGTACGCCGATATGAAGCCATGCCACGTCCTGCGCTATATTAATTCTTTTGCAGACAAAATTTATAGCGAGCAATCTATAATCGAAACTAAGGTCAACTCCAGCTTGTACAATATCGGCGATCTTTAGTTGTTATCGGACGACATGACTGCATCAAAAGCTAGACAAAATTCTGGATTCGACCAGGCTACTCAACACGAATTCGTCTGAAATTTTTCCAAATTTTACGCCGTTACTTGTAAGGTCTTTCCTACCTCTACTTCTATTGATGATCATCTTTCTGAGCATGCCCAGTTCTCGCCTCCGGGTTCGTCCACTTTGATACCGGCCATCGATGACTTACGGAGGCGTATTAAGCAAGTCAAAGCCGATATTAGTTCCTAGAAGACCACGGTCTCGCTTAACTCTGACTTGGTGCACTCACTCGCCTCTGACATAAAAAGTCTATTGGCCCGCACAGTGGATTCTCTGCCCCCGCTATTCCGAAGGAGATTTGCCAAGACTTTACTTCGCATTCGAAGAACCCCCCTATAGTCGCTTGGAACTCACCTCGCCATCAGATCTATGCGGATCTTGGTTCTCCCTCTGCCCCAGCTCCGACGATTGAAATATTTGGCACTAGCTGGATCAAAGACAATTGACTTCATCGACTTTCTAAGCTGCAAAATAAGAATATCCATGCACAAGGAGATCCTCCTTCGTTTCTTTTAAAAGGAGTCCCCCGCTGCTTTGATGCTACCTGAGTGCGGAGTTTCTTCAAGCAACACTTCTCCTTCAACCCATTCAGCCGTAGGAAAATCTCTTCGTCCAGTTAGTTAACTTGCTTCCGAGTCTTCATTCCCTCTAAATACACTAGGCTTCTCACAGACTCATCTAGTCGCATCATCAAAATAGGCAACCTTTGAATCTCAAAGTATCCTGATAAGACTATTAAGTCAGTTAAGCTTAAACCTAGTGTATCAAAACCTAACTCTAGTTAAACCAAAATCTCTAACAGTAGGCTAAATCCCAATAAAATTAACTCTAACTCCCATACCATAAATCCTCACCCAACCTTCCCTAGGGCTGACAATAACACCAATCCGTCTAAGCCCAAATCTGTAAACCACGTCACGCAAGTTATATGTGACAACATACAAAATAACTTGTCGACAAACGAACTTCCGCAAATTCACGGAAATGCAGCACGACCAAAACCCAGAGCTTGGTAAACAATAAATGATTCAAGCAACGCAATGACGTCACAGCACCAGGTGGTCAGGTGAAAACTGTTGACGAACTAAAGCAGGTAGTTAGAACGCCAATCTTGCAATTCTATGTAATAACCATAGCATATATTTAAGAACAAAATGTTACAGTAAGTTAGTTGAATGTTATAAGCCGATAGAGTTAAAGTGAATAAACGTCTCGTAGTGAGAAAAGTGTTTTTGTTGTCCGCCTGATTGTTACGGCGCAAGTTCTTCCGAATTAAATATTTAATTCTCATGAGTCCCGTAGCATTCGCCACCGAGCTACTAATCCCCTATCTATTTCTAACTCTTCCAATTGGCAACTAAAAGCTAGCTTATAACTACCCCAACTTTATTCACTCTCAAATTTTAAATCCACCTGCCCCATCCCTCCCTGTTAGAAGTATTACTCCCTCCGAACCCGCTTCCTCCACCACCGGACACTCTAACCAGCGAACCCTAATTACACCAACCTCGTCGGCTCTTCACCCTGAAATGGCGCCGTCCGATTCTTGTCCTATAGACTGAATGCCTTCCTCCCGCTACCCCTCGGTCACGCCCTCCCCATCCTCTTCTCACTTCATTCCTAAAAACCCCTCCCTCTTCTCCCTCCGGTAGTAAAGCTAACTAAGCAATCGGCCCAATCTTCCGACGACCGTTACTTGCTTTCTCGCCCTCGCGAGCACAGGATCTATTATATGATAACGTGCGGCTTTACCTGGCCTTCCTTCACGACAAGGCTGATTACATCTGCATTGACGGCAAAACTCGTACTAATGTCATAGTCTCTATACACCAAGAGGGTCTTCCGACGGACCGTACAGTTCTGTGTCAGCTATTCTTCAAGTATCATGCAACTTTCGACGTCCCATCCCAACAAATTTCCGATCTTTCCGCTTATGCCTTCTTTGTCAGTTCCAAGCGTATTTCCCACTTGCACCGACTCGAAAAATTATTTTTGTTCTTGGTAGGGGGTTACCAACTCCTCTCCCACCGCCGCACAGTGGGCTGAAATCGCGAAGTAGGGACTTAAGGATTCGTATGTAGATTTTTGAAATCTACATACTAATACAATGTTTTTATGTTATGTGACTTTTTTCATGAAATGAGAGTTACGATTTTTTCAAAAAATTATTTTTTTTAGTAGTATGTAGATATCATTTCCGCGATTATTTTTTAAAAATAAATTAGTCATTTTTTTTTTTCCTAAGTCTTCTACGCTTTCATATCAGCCCACTGTGCGCCGTCGCCGTTTCATTTTCATTTTGTGCTGCTAAATTCGCCCTGCTCTGCCTCTCGAAGCCTACAAGCACGCAATTGAAGCAATTGATGCCTTGTCTGCTCTCACTTTTCCCCTTGACGACATTATAGTCTTGAGCGATTTTAACTTACCTCGCCTCCTTTGGTCCCTCTCTGATGATGATTCCTTCTATTTCCCCACTAACGTGTTCTGTGCAACTGAGTCACTAATTACCACCTCTCTGACTCAGGCTTATGTCAAATGAGTGGCGTGAAAAACCATCTTAGCAAACAGCTTGATCTTATTTTCTCATCCAACCTACTTGACTCAGTTGTTATTGAAACCCACCACCTTCTTTCTACTCTTAATTCACATCACCCACCACTCTCCCTTTCTTTTTTCCATGAATCGTCAAGCCCTCTCACCAACTCTGAAACACTCTTTCATTACAATTTTCTCAAAGCCGACTTTGTGAAGCTTAACCTCCTCCTAAGTAAATCCGACGTCCTCACATCCCTAACAGACTCCCAATTATCAATAAATAACAGTGTCACTCTATTTTACACTGGACTTTTCAGCTGTGTGTCCCAATGTTTATCACTCGAACCCCTAAAAGGTTGCTCCTCATCACCGCCCTGGTATGATAAAGAGCTTCGTTCCCTACGTAATAAAAGGAAGAAATTATGGCATTCCTTTCTCTTGTCTAGGTCCGGCCCTCATTACTCTTCTGACTTTACCATATCTTCCCTTTTTTCCGAACGGTGCGAATCCTTCTACAAAAACTACCTAACATCCATGAAATCCAAACTAATTTCTAAGCAACATATTTCTGTAAGTTCATTAATGTAAAGTGAAAATCCAATGTTTACCCTCCTGTCCTTAAGCTTGGCGACTCATTCTTATCTAACCCTTCATAAATTGCCAACCTCTTTGCTGAATTTTTCAGTCAATCCTTTAGCGATCTTGATTCCATGCCTGACCCTAATTACTTTTCCTATATACAAAACTGTGCACAGAAAGTTTCTATTGACATCGACCCCTCTTTAGTCGCCCCAAAAATCAGTGCTCTTGTCGATAGTTCTGACGCCGGCTCCGATGATATATGTACCCGCCATTCTTATTTCACTCCTGTCTACAGAAATGATTGTAAGGGCGAAATTTCAAATTGCTGTCCTATCGCCAAATGATCATGCATTCCGAAACGGTTCGAAAGCCCTGTCTATGACTCCATGTTGTTCCATTGCAAGTCCATTTTGCCCTCTATTCAACATGGATTTCTCAAAGGCAGATCTACTATCACTAACTTATCAACCTTTGTGTCACGCACCCTTCTTGCTACGGAAAAATCTGTCATAAAATTATCACTAAAATTAAGCTGTTTAGGCTTTCCTCTCCGACTCATTTCATGGATTACTTCTACCCCGATAACCACCGTTATAAAGTTCGTTTTGACTGCTCAATTTCCAAGCCCTTCACATCTCATTGCCTTGGGGACAGTCACCCCGGCCCATTAATTTTCATATTGTCCATTAACGATGCAGAGAATATAATTAATCAGTTTGAAATTTTAATTTATGCAGACGATATGGAAATCTTCAAACAAATTTCCAACGCATCCGATTCAATACTCCTTCAAAACGAGCTGAATAATTTTTATACCTGGTGCACGAAAAACTCTCTTGACCTCAATACATCTAAGCCAAGCGATCACCTTTTCCCGCAAGCGCACCACCATATCTTCTAGATCCTATGTCCTTTCTGGCGAACCCATTCTTTCTGTTACTTCCCTTCGCGATCTCGGTGTCATATGTGATAGTGAGCTCAACTTCCGTTTCCACATAGATCTTTCCATTAGTAGGGCCGATTCTGCTCTTGGCTTTGTTAAACGTTGGTCTAAGGAATTCTCTAATCCTTATGTCACCAAATCACTCTTAATCTTCTTCGTTAGACCACTTCTCTGTCAGGTTGGGTCACCCTCGCAATCTACACTCATACAAGATTGAATCAGTTCAGCGCAGATTCATCCGTTTTGCCCTGCGTGACCTTCCACTTTCGCCTTGAAATTCATCGCATTATGGCCACTTCGAACCCTTCACTAGAATGCTGCAGAAGGTTAACAAGTCTCGACGTGCTACCGCACTGCGGTACACGGTAATTGTGGCGTTTAATTTTGTGAATGCTGCATGCAGAATTTTTACCGCATACCGCGTGAAATATTTGTGTGATTTGTGTGCTGCGGGCGCTCTATCATGACTTAAATTAATTTTTGCGCATAGAATTTATGTCGTGGACCCATTTCCTCTTTCTTCATCTAAATTATTTAATGAAATTTAATTAAAAGACTTTGTAATTTACAAAAATGTTCATACAGGGAGAAACAATTAGATACGTATATATGCCTTTCATTTTTAACAAATTATATTATATTTTATATATGTATACACATTTTCAAAATGTTCTTCTTCAGGATATCAAAATGGGCAGAAGCATTTGGTGACGAATTATGGGAGTTAGGAAAGCGGATGACCAAACTGGAAGAAATAAAAAAAGTAAAATTTCGAATTCCGTTGGAGTTTAACTTAATTAATTGTAAAATTATTTTTAGAATTACACAGCATATAACGCACAAGTACTGGAAAAGGATGGAATGAAATTGCTTAATCTAACTATGAAGAATTTGGGGCGAATGTTGTCCTCAAAAATGGATGCAATCAAATGCATACAAATTAGGGCAGAGGAAGTCGCTGAACACTTTGATTTTAACGAAACTTACGCTTTAAGTGAATTTACATACTATTCCAGTAAATATTCAGAGTACGATGACAAAAGAAGTCAGGAGCTTCCAGAATCACTGCTAGAAAATGCTTATATGTACAAAAATATGAGTCTTAATCAAGATACCCATTTCTACAATATATCTGTTAATACGTCGCACAGTGCAGTTCACGTTCCGTCTAATATTTACGACAGAAGTAAGAGAAAAGGAAAATGTTTCATTTCTTAATGTATTTTTTTCAGGTCACGAGGTTTTGAAAGCTATTATGTGGTCAGAAGAATTAGATGAAGTTTTTAAACAAAACTATAATTCGGACCCAGCGCTTTCGTGGCAATACTTTGGGTCAGATACAGGAATTTTGAGACACTATCCGGCCTTGCAATGGGAAACTGGTGGTAAAACCGATATTTATGATTGCAGAAAAAGATCGTGGTACATTGAAACAGCCACTTGCTCGAAAGATATCGTAATTCTATTGGATAACTCAGGTTCAATGTTTGGATTTCGCAATCACGTGGCCAAATTTACAATCCGTAGTATCTTAGATACTTTTTCCAATAACGACTTTTTTACAATATATTCATATTCAAAAGAAGTTAAAGATATAATACCATGTTTCAAGGATACCCTGGTGCAGGCTACTCCAGAGAATATCCGCGTCTTTAACGATGCTGTGGCAGAGCTAGTTCCAGATGGATATGCCAATTTAAACAAAGCTTACGAAAAGGCATTTGATGTACTAAGAAAGGTTTCATTCACAAAAATAAATCAATTTTATATACTTTAACGTCTTTATACTTCATTTAACAGTATTATGTACAGCGTCGTTGCAACGAAACTAAAACTGGTTGCAACCAAGCTATAATGCTCGTCACAGATGGGGTTGCCGGAAATACGACGGAAATATTCGAGAAATATAATTGGGGAATTGGTGAAAATTCGACCAAACTGGGTGTTAGAGTATTTACGTACCTCTTAGGAAAGGAAGTGACTAAAGTGCGGGAAATTCAATGGATGGCGTGCGATAACCGAGGATTTTATTCCCACGTTCGAACTTTGGATGAAGTACATGAAGAAGTTTTGAAATATGTTGACGTTATTGCTGTTCCACTTGTACTTCAAAATAATTTACATCCACCCACCTGGACACATGCTTTTGCAGACAAAGCCGTAAGATATCTCTCACTTATGAAGGAATAAAACTAAAATCCAATTCTACAGTATCAGCAAGAAGAAGATAATGCTCCGCCAAGGCTTATGATAGCAGTTGGTGTACCCGCATTCGACAGAACTTGGATGTGGAGTAATTCCTCAAAGAGAGCAAGATTGCTTGGAGTCGCGGGGACTGATGTTCCTGTAGAATATATTGATAAACTTACATTGCCTTACAAGGTAATTTTTTCTACACAGATGTATTTATTTATTTTCTTTTCAAAATTTGATAAAAACTGATTAAAGCTATAACAACGCAAATTAATGAAAAAAAATCAACTAACCTAAATGCGAAAAAAGCAAGTCAAACTGAAAACAAAATCTAAATATGTAGATTTAATTTCATAGTGGTAATAGCATAGATGGGTAGTAGCATATTATGTAGATGGCACAAGAACTAAATATCGCACGGCATATCCAGAGCCGAGTATACCCTTTCGAAGTGGTTCGTACCTTCCGGAATGGACCACAATATGTTTCAGAGCGATCCAAAAACAAATGTTGCTGTAAGAGCAGTTTTGTGTCCATTTGGTCGACGTCCGCAACGCGGCAGATACGGGAAAATATGAATCAATGGATGTCTCCACTGCTCAATGGACGCATTTGCTATCTTTTCTCTTTTCGTAAGCATGTAATTAAACTAGAGCATCGAACAACGCACAACACCTTCGGTGCGATAGTCAAGTGGGGTAAGAGGCGTAATAGAGCTCATAGCGGCTGCTTGATTTACCCGCTTCATCCAATTATTTCATACAAATATAGGAGCTGCGCCAACTAATTATGAGCTGTTTATTGTAATTTTGAAATATGTATCTGATTAAGGGCATATTTTTAAATCGTCAGATAAATTTATTCCTCAAATAGAATCAACCTAATAATCAACCATATAGTAACCTTAAATCGTTTTTCTTGAATTTATATGTTTATCTGTTATTAAATAGTTGTATGAAAATGTTAACAAATAGAAAGAAAAATAATTTTTCCTCACAGCCTAGTCTATTTTTTATATGAAAAATAAAGTAAGGTAAAACTAACAACTGAAGTATAAAGTTAGACTGATAACTTGAAAATTCGGCCCCAAAATATAATTCTCTTTACTAAACTATTTGTAAATTCTAAGAAGAAAGAGCAATTTTTAGGTAGATCTCGTATGAAATACTACCTATTGCAGTGTATCTGATGAAAAGATTTCGGAAAATGAATGATGCCAAAACTCGTTTTAGAAGTTGCAGACTTCAAAAATAAAATTAATTTGTACATATACAGTTGTGTTCAAAATAATAGTAGTCTTCAGTATCATCACACATAACCATGAATTTTGTTTGTTTCTGTAAGTAGTCAGGAGTTGTTTCTATTTGGTTACAATAAGTATAATGTAATGAATTTAAAAAAAAGCAAATTTAGCGGAAACAAAATTACTCGTTCATGATTTGTGTTAAGAGTATCAAGCTTATCGCGACAAAATAATAGCAGTGCTCTATTAATAGCATTGACACATATACCCGTCATCAGCACGAAAAGTGTCATCAGCACAAAAACCGCCATCATAATGACAGTGTGAAAAGTACGAAAAGTGACCATACTTGTTGGGATAAGTACGAAATACTACCATCTACTCATATTTGGATAGAATAATTAGAAGTCAGCTTTTGTAAAAGTGGAGATTGTCACCTTTGCTTCTATACCCCTCATAGGTAAGTGTCACCCCGTCATTCGATTTTTTGTGCTAATGACCACTTTTCGTGCTGATGACGGGTATAGTATGTGTGCTTTAAAAGTCGTTAAAAAGTGTTTTTTATTAGCTTTTCAACATTAGTAATTATAAATGCTTTTTCAACTTTACAAATGTTTACAGTTTCATACATTCAAAGTATTTCAGTAAAATCATTGTTCGATTCGATCATTGTCTAAAGTTCAGCGAAATATTAATAGAAAACTAATTAATGAAGTGAAAGCATGAAAATAAGTGCAAAATTTATTCAAATGTTTTAAAATTATTACAAATCATTTAAAATGGAAAATAAACCTGAAAATCTTGGTAGGAAACGTGTTACGTCGGAAAAACGGACTGAAAAATCGTTTATTTAGTGAAAAAGATACCGTCAATACCAGCTATAACTATCAAAAATGAACTGAATTTATCTGTGAGCGAACGTACCATCAGCAGAAGTTTAGTAGAAGCTAGTTTGCTAGCACGAAGTCCGCGTAAGGTCCCATTATTGACCCATCGACATAAAAGTAATCGGTTGAAGTTCGCTAAGAATCATGTGGATTGGTCCTTGAATAAATGCAGGAATATTTTGTGGACCGACGAAAGTAAAATTGTATTGTGGTCAGTACATGGGGTCTTCTTATATATTGCCGACGACCTCTTGATTCAAAAAGTATAATTTTACTTATACATACGAGTATACTCATATATACAATACTACACATATGTAGAAAATGGTATCGGTCAAAAGGGTGAGGGGCTACATCAGTTTCTAAAAGTGATATTGTTACCGTGATAGCTGCCGTATTTTTAAATGGATTTTGATCCAACTTTGCATATGCATTTATTGGCTCGATATCTAGGTCATATTAAAAATCGCGAGGTTGGGGGAAGGGGAGGGGAACTCACCTCGCTATATATTTTAATTTATTTCCATGTAGACCGTATATTTCTTAATCGATTTGGATTAATACGGCTAACATATTCTCCATGGCAATATCTCAGCTATATTCGCAAATGAATCGGTCAAGGGGGGGGGGGGGGGGGGGGGGGGGGGGGAATTCAGCATTACATACCCTTATGTAAAAATAATTTTTACCACATTGAAATCGACCTCTTCCTTTTGGCCAAAAGATTTTTTTTTTTATATAAAAGAAAAGTAAAAAAGTTTATTTTTTATTTATCGAGTTATTGCAAATTGCAGTTACGTTTTTGTATTTACCACACCACCATATCTAAGGCATATGTTTAATTAAAGTAATGATTGATTCTGAAACAGCATTAGGGCGCAATATTTTCATAAAATAAAATACAAAAAACATTTATTTATTGATATACAATGGATATTATACATATATACTAGCATTATCCCTAAATCTCCCGTCATCCTTTCTTTTAAGTTGACGTTTTTTTTAAACAAAATGTTACCTAAGTTGAATTGTCCTGATTGTGAACTCATACATATATAAGTATTTACAAAAGTAGACGAAGTATTAAGGGGAAAACATGGGCGCGCCCAGCTTTTGGGTTGAGGGGATGGGACGCAAATCAGAAATTTCCTATTGTTAAATAATTCAACATAACTTTAAGATTCGTTAATTACCCGAGTAAAAATTTAATAAGCCCAAATATAGCACACAACAGGTACGGTTCTATACCCAAATTAGGTACGGTGCACCGGAGATGTAGCTCGTCACAGGCATGTATAAGTCTTAACGCACCTAAAACCGCCCAAATGAGGCACTGTGCACGTTGCGTCCACGACAAACAAACAAGTTTATTGCGATCATAAAAATTTAACGACCCGTATTTTTAAATTTCCGTGTCTGATTTAGGCGCGTATGTGCCTGCAAAAGGGCGTATTTTTAAATGTCCGTGCCTGTTTTGAAGTTGCGGGCGTATTTGTTTACTATAAGGGCTGGGTACGCACGGACACAAAAAGTTGAGCAATTTTCCATTTTGTCCTTCAAATTAGGACACGACGGATTCTATGGGCTCAGGCCTTTAATCGCCACTCATAACGTGACTCAATCGTGAAATCTGAATAAAAAGTTTTGGTGCGTTTTTTGGAATTTTTTTACACGAATGAATTGAATGTTTTCAAACTTTAAGGATATTTTATTGAAACTCTAATATACATTTAGGAATTTTTTTAAAATAATTTCAGACAAAAATCTCAATATTTTCCGCAATTCCCCATGACACGTCGTCACCTGAATTCGCTGTCTTTGGGCATTCTGGAGATCGTAATTTTTATGACAAACCAAAAGATTGTTATGCATTTGTAACAAGTATTTGAAAACTATGAACTAAACTGCGGCCCAAAAAGTTGAAAATTGAAGCATTAAAACAAGTATAAACTTTCACCTCTGTAGCTTTTTGTGCAAAAAAAATGTTACAATCATCAAAAATGTTACCTACCTATCATTGCAATTGTTAGTTCATATTCTTGACAATTGTATAAGGTAAAATTATGTAAATTATGAAAATTATCGGTTAATGAGTTTTTGTGTAATCATGCAGGAAAATTGAAACAATGCTGTTTTTAGAAAAACGCGTTTAAAGTATCTGATTTATCTAAGCGAGTGCTCCAATGGAGCATTACTTTTAGTGCAAATAGCAATGAAAAGAATCCAAATTTCGTTCTGAAACTTTGAGAATAAACATATTCTTAAGATGCTTAAGATTGGTTATTGATATTTAAAAAATAATTAAGAACTACGTGCAGGGTGTTTTTTATAGCGTATCCAAAAATTATTGGGATGAAAAATCTGACCTAGGCAAACGACAAATTGTATGGCAAGAGTGGAGGGAGGGGGTGAGAGGGACCCATGTCAACCGTTTGGGAGTGACAGGGTGATTCATAAATTCAAATTTCCCATGGTATGAACATCATTATTTTATTTTTATCTTTTGTTTTACTCTATGCACATCATTTTTGTTTATCTATTCAACACAGCGTCATCGAACTCACGCCACAAATCTACTATCCTAAAGTCCTTTCCAAAAATGTCAACATTGTTGACCTACCACCACCTACTGCAGCTACACTCGCTTTCGAAACTGGAAAAAAACACCTTTTTTTCCTACAGTTTACATTTTCCCCGAATTTTCTCCAAAATTCATGTAATTAATATAGTTATTTTTTTCTTTTATCGAATTGCCCATCTTTATTACCTTTCCAACAAGGTACAACAAGTCCAAGTAAAGAACAAATAGGAAAATTTCTTCGTGGAAAACTTTTTCTGGTAAATTAAAAAAAATCGAATTGTAAAGATATTAAACTAAAATTATATCGCAAATGCTTTTTGTTTAGTTAAACTTATATTTAAGTTAATGCTAATATCTCAGAAAAACTGCTCAAAATGTCCTCCGCCACTTTGGATGTATGCCAATAACCTCTCTTATTCCCTGTTTAAGGTGTATTGTAGCTAGCCTTTCCATATTTTGGTCGCTGCAGCCCCAATTCGGTTAATTAGATCCTCTCTGGGGTTAACAGGACTTTAATAAACTTCATCCTTCATCATTCCCCATAAGAGAAACTCCAATGGAGTTAGGTCTGGAGATCTAGGAGGCCAAAGAATCGGCCCACCTCGTCCAATCCAGCGCTTAGGAAATTTTTCATTTAATATTACCTTCAAAATGTTATCAGTGTTCGACTGTGTTGGTGAAACATTGCCCTTAAATTATCCAGAGAGATGCTTTCAAGTACATCTGGCAGTGTATTCTCCAAGAAGTTCGCATAAATTTAGCTTTGGCTTATTGAGTATTTGCGGCAAAATGCATGGTCCTATTAAATGATTACCGATGATATCAACCCAAACATTGACACTGAATTTATACTGAAATGATGTCGCCCTTGTCCTATGTGGGTTAGTATTCGACCAGAAGGCTTGTTCTGTTTTTATTTGTTACTGGCCATTGGAAATCGGGCAACTAATTTGGGTATACCTTTTCTTTTAATAATTTTTTTCGGAGCTTCAAGAACCCAAATGAGGAAGAAACTCTTTTTCACACTCTTTTCAAATGGTCGGCACTTGCCAATATCAGGAAATCACGAAATATTAGGCAAATATTTTATGTATGGATGATTAACAAAGAATACATACATATTTTTAACTCATGCTCGTCAATATCAGAGATATTTTATAGAAATTCTCTGCTTCGTGACAACTTATTTTATATTTCCTTCCTTAATTTGAAGATAAATTGGAAATATGTACTTAATTTAATATGTTTTTACCTCTACTTTCAAAATTGAAACAAATTGTTATTGGAGACTTGTGGGTTGATGCGATATCATTTTGTTTTATTTATAAATATTGAACTATTCATGCTACCAAAATATCCATGACATGCTGCGACCGTAAAAAAATGGGGGATATATTAACAAAATGCTTTTTCGTAGAAATAATTATTTACAATTTTATACGTAAAATAATATATAAATGTATCCATATTTTGTCAATAATGGTCTTACTTTTAATCCGTTAATCGGTAATCCGGTATTATATGTCAGTGATTATCATACATCTTCAATACAAAATTGGGTCGTACGTTGTACAGAATATAACATTGATCTTTATATTCCTTTAGTTGGGCGTTAACGGGTATCCTTTTGTTGTAAGCAATAATGGCTATGTATTACTACATCCTGACCTACGACCAATGGTAACAATATTAGAAATTGTGTTGGTTCTAATAATTATGCTTTCTTAATAATCAGCAAGATGGAAGACTAACGGATAATTACAACAGCATTGATTTAACAGAAGTCGAGCAATTCGATGATACCAATGAGCCTCGACAACCCGGTGAACTGTTACTGAGTTTAAGGCAAAGTATGGTTAATCATGAAATGGGAAAATTAGAGAACATCGGTGTAAAATTCCATTATGACAAAATGCGCAGAGTATCACTTGAAAAACAAACATATTTTTATGCTCCACTTCCAAATACTCCTTTTTCCCTGGGCCTAGTCATTCCGAGCGGCTATGGCACAACTTATATTAATGTCAGTGATGAGATAACTCACCATTTACAACAAAATATTAATATTTCGAATTATTTTATTGGCGAAAATTGGAAAATTCATCCGGATTGGTATGTAGTAATTATATAACTTTAGAGTTCCAATATTATTCATTTTAATTTCCAGGGTGTATTGCAAATATCACTATTTGGAGGGCCATGAATTTAAAACACCCGAAGAAGAACTGCGACATTTTTTAGTGAAAATGTCTAAACCAGGATGGGAATGGCATGAACAATATGAACTATATACTAAAGGATTTGATGGAAGTGATGAACGTAAGTATTCAATTAATCATAACAATTTGATAATTTTCGAATAATTTCGTCTACTTAGAGAAATAAGCATTAACAACCTAAATTACAGCAAACTGTGGCCGAAAAACTCTAGGAGACAACGCATATTACTGCAACAAAGAACTTATATATCTCTTGATATTTGATGCTAAAGTAAGTTGTTTATCATGCGTATTACGTATTTACCACAGGTCTTCCTTTAGATTCGTAGATTTTTTTGGCCTCCGATTACAACTATTTTTAATCCTAGATCTTTGTTATTGAATCAGAGTTTCGACCTTCCTCTATAACATTTTATGCTTGTTTTCAGCTTTTACGTAGTAGTAGGGGAGCCCGGGATGCTAAATTTGCAGTTACTAAAGCGTCATGGGGACTTATTGGATTGTGAAGTTTACGTTCTAAAACGAAAAAAAGTTTATGTCAAGTTTTCCATTTTAGTGGGGCAAAGAGCGTGTAAGAATTGTCAAAAATGTAAAAAATAACAGTCACATAAAAATACTCGAGCGCGTCAGACATTTATAGAGTATACGCGCTTTGTCTTTCTGATAACCAATAGATATAAATCTGACGTTTAACTAAAGGCAGGTGGGCGTAAAGAAAGGTTGAAAAAAAAAAAAAAAAAAAGTTATTCGAGCGTGTCAGATATTCAAGGTTAATGTAAAGTGAACTCAAAACAGTGTCCTATTTAAATGACTGACGATTTAAACGTGGCCAAAAGTCATGGCTGATTTTTAAAAATGTAAAAAAAAAATGTGACCTTGAGATACTCGAGCGCGTCAGATTTTTATGCAGAGGGATCAACTTGATGTCTTCGTCCTCCAGGATGATAATCTGACAATTATATGGAGGGGTACTGTTAATCTGACAATTTTAAAGTTACAATTTTTTGACGTTTCTATTTTTTATCACTGGATGTAATAAAAAAAATATGTACACATATATATATACAAAATTCCATCATTTATTATTATTATAAAAATAGAAAAAAAATATTAATAAAAAAAAGTTAATCTTCATCCTCCTCTTCTTCGAAATTGTTTTCCACTTCCTCGTCATCTCGTGCTTCTGTAAGCAAGAATGGTTATGATACTTCACAATCTTGTATTCATTTTATGATATTATAGTATTAAAAAGGAAACGTACCTGAATCAAAAGTATCTCCAAACACGTGCTCGATGTCAAAAAACAAATCAAAGCGTCTAGCATCTACCAAAAAGGTGCATACTATATTGATATTGATATATTGATACTATTGTGATCAGCTGAGATGGCGTAATGCCGCCAGAAGCTATAGTGGGGTCGGTGCGAGAGAGTAAGAGTTTAGGAAAGAGTGAGAGAGAAGTGAGGCGCGGAGTGGGGAGTACACAGCTCTCAGCATCTGTACGCTTCATCTTTTATTGACGATTTTACCTAAATTGCCCCATGAAAATTGTCAGATTATATGTTTTCCGTAATCCTGATAGGATTACCTTCAAAATGAAAAAAAAGTCAATCGCGCTCGGCTCGAGTATTTCAAGGTGTCGTTTTTTTTTTACATATTTGTGACTCGCCTATTTCCTTATGTCACGCTCAAATTGTCAGATTATTGAAATATACACTTTTCTGGATGTATTTAACTTATCTTCTCTTAATCTGACGCGCTCGAGTTTTTCTGAGGATCGATTTTTTTTTACTAATCTGACGGGTTGCCCTCAACGTACGCCCCTACATTAAGGGTTCATATATGGTAGGAGTACATTACAGGGTGCAAGGTTTCTCCCCATATGATTTTCGGACGCGCTCGAGTAACTCCCAAAATCCCCGCTTGGGCTCCCCTACTATAGTTGAGTTTTGGTTTTTAAACTTTTATTTTATTTAGAAATTTTTAGTGATAAGGAAATCATCGAGTTTAATGAGACGTCATATGCTATGCTATGACACGCGAACTATTAAGATGCATCAAATGACACTTGAAGTGCAAAATACCATAAGTACCTATTTTAGGAGCTATGAGGGAATCTATTTCAAATCTATTAGCACAGGTATCTATTTCAAATCTATTAGCACAGGTCTACATATAATATACGTATACATATTGTTGCTAGATTTGCCAGCTCAGCGGCTGTCTGGCAAACGGTCCGTCTTGCCTTCGCGCTTTATTAAGAATATTGCTCGTCCGCTGAGGATAGCCGAGGCGGACGAGTTAAAAAATGTTGGCATTTCGATCCGGAACACCAAACCGTGTGGCTACGGCTTGGTATTCCTGCCACAAACGCCACGATCGTGCGGACCGAACGATTATTATCCCTTATATCCCACTCGATTCAAACTCTAAGTGTGAATCATAAGCGAAGGCAAATCTTGTAACTTTAACAATCTTTAGAATGTTATTTTCGGGACGGGACCTTTTGTTGGATACCAAATTCGATACATTTATCGTAAATTCCCGCTATATTGGATTTAGTGTGATGCCATATATCCTATGACACGCGGACAATGAAGACGCTATGATCGATGTTCTTTCTGAATGACCGTATTTTATAGGAAAACTTCCATAAGGAATTAGTAACAGAGTGTCAGGATACACCTAAATATGGCTGGCTAAGACAAGCTAATAACGACAATAAAATAAATTGCATTGACCGTTTTATAACTTCTCCGAAGTAATAATTCAAATTAATTACATGTGTACGCTAAACAAACATTTCCGATATAGTTTGAGAACGTTTCGTTCGTTTTACGACTTTTCCAATTACAGGGCAATAAAATACCAATCAGGATTTTCTAAGGAACAGATTTTTCTACTTCTATTTTACCTTTACATGTTGTACCTTTTTGCATTACGTTTGCAGATGGCCAATTCGATAAAAATAAGAAATAAGTGCATTAATTACATGAATTTCGGAGATAATTCGGGGAAAATGTGAATTTTAGGAAAACACTTTTGTTTCCAGTTCCGAAAGTGAGTGTACCTTTAGTGGGTGGTGGTAGGTTAACATTGTTGACATTTTTGGTCAGGTCTTTCATCCCACTCATTTTGGCATACGCTATAAGGATCACCCTGTATATATACATATACAATCCGTATATTTAGAATCTGCTCATCAGGATCTTTCATTCGGTACCAAACTCAATAAATTTATCCTTAAATTTCTTTATAGAGGTCTGAAATTTATTTTTAAAATCCGCCATATTGGATTTAATGAAACGTAACAAATCCTATGACATGGGGACTATTAAAACACATGAAATGACACTTTATTTGCACAATTAGGATAAGTATTATACTTTAGGGGGTAAAAAAGAGATCTAATTTTTCTACGTTCTTTTATAGTTGCAAAGTAATTTATAATATTGTACCAATCAACATTTGTCTATGTTCAATAGAGCCACATCAGTGCCGGATTTACCAATGGGCAAAGTGGGCACTGCCCTAGGGCCTCCACCAAAGAGGGCCCTCCACCACCTAGAGAAAATTTTGAAGTTGCATTTCATTCTCATGTAAAATGTATTCTTTTTTTCTGGATTTACTGTCTTGTTAAGTTGAGGGGTGCACATAATTTTTTTACAGGGGGAGGCGCTATCTTTTCCCGAAGTGCCTTAGAATTTAAAAAAAAAAAACAGCATATATATTAATAGAGAAATCAAATAAGAATTATTTTCTGGAATATAATGTGCTTTTTCTTTATACAAACTAGTTTTCACAGAGCCTTATGAAATTTCAGGGTATCTCTATGCGGCACTTATTTACTACAATTTTATATGCTGAATATTTCGTAATGCTCCCCATTTTTAAGAATCTTGAAGCCATCTGCTTGTACTGCTATTTGTAAAACATTATGTCTAGCCTAGTAAAACATTATTTCTACAGGTGCGAACATTCTTTATCGCTTTTGTACAGTTTGAAAGTTATTTATCCAAAGAAAATGACCGGAAGGAATACCAGTCTAATTTAATAAATGTAAGTGTCAGTTCAAGTAACAATAAAAAGTTCAATTAAACTCTGTTTTCCAATCTACATACCTATCACTTTACAAATCACTATATTGCCTACAGGCTTACACTATTTTGGGAATTAGAATGTTCCAAGCCGACCTTACATGAGTCACCACGAATTTTGGGATACCCCCAAAATGTACTGACCTTATATGGGCCACCACCAACTTACTGCCCTGGGGCCCCCAAAACCTAAATCCGGCACTGGAGCCACTAAACTATATATGTATGTATTAGGTGTACAACTTTGCTCCCGCCGTTTTCATATAGGTTGCGTTAGTAGTGTGTAGTTGTTAAAATAAATTGACTACAGATGTCAGTCATTTACTTTTGACATTTGTAAACATAACCCGACAATAATATAAGCCAATTTCGGAGTTGATCATAATATTTTTATTTTTTCAAAATGTCAGATTATACGCCAAATTCTCGACATTTGCGGGAAGTGTTACTTTTTTTTTTTAATTCAAAAAAAATCTGCTGCTGAGGCATTTCGAATGCTTACAAACACTTATGGTGACGGTGTAATGCGTGAAAGAACGTGTCGCGAGTGGTTTCAACGTTTTAAGAACGGTTAAGAACGAATGGATTTCATCAAAGGATGAGGAGTTTTTCCGGCGCGGGATTCGTATGCTACCCGAAAGATGGGCGAAAGTAGTGTCAAGCGATGGACAATATTTTGAAACATAAATATGTAACTTTTTTTTTTAATAAAGCCTCAAAATTACAAAAAAAACGACGGGAGCAAAGTTGTACACCTAATATATTATTATGTATATTTTTGTATTACAAACCAACTATGTCGCCACACCCAGAAGACGATGTATTCTCTAAATATGGGTGCCATTTATCGGAACTACCCTAGCAAACATTTGGAAAATAAATCGTTACGGCGATATATGGGATGATATTGTCAAACTATCGTGAGGTATAAATGTAGGCGAAAAGGCTAAAATGGTTTCTTCTTTAGTTAGCCAAGGCGAACAATACATAGGTGAATTCATACAAAACTTTTCGCTTATTCTGAATGCGGAGAGAAAGAAGGCAATAGCTGTGATGTGTTTTTCGCGATATCATCCGCGAAAAATTTTATCACCCATGTTATAAGAAGGCGAGTCTTTTTCGTTTCGCCATGTTTGCTGGGACCTATCCTAAAATCTTCTTCACTACTCATATCACGAAATTGTTTTAGTTATATTAAAACTAAATGCAATTAGCATCTCTTGTCGCAACTACAAAAGTGTAGTCTATATGGCGGCAGAGGTTATTGCACACTGTTATAAACTGAGGAGCTTTTTTTCAAAACTTGACTATTCCACTTTTGATGAAACTGATTTTTTAATTATTTTTTGTTTGGTAACATTCTAATTTACACTCCGCGAAAATAAAATTGGGCCACAACTTGATAATTACACCAGAAAAAAAAGATTAAAAGGCATGATTTCGTCAAAAATAGATTCTTCCACGTCAAAATGATATTACCCATTTCTACTACAAAATGACATTACCCATACTGTGATTATTTTTTTTTTGTTTTATTTATTTAGAGAAGAAGATGAACCTCAGATTATTTCAATTCAAAAATGAGATTTCTGATGCCTAATTAGTTTCAGCAAAACAATATTAATCCACAGTGGTTTGAATCAATTCCTCTAGAGCACATAACAAAACTTGATTATTCCAATCAGCCGCGTCAAAACTAGATTATTCTTTGCTACATTTTTGAATCCTGTACAAAGCAATGACTATTGTTGTCGTCTACAATAATGCATCAAAATTTCGGGTTAAAAACATAGCTGCATACCTACAAAACTATTTTCTCAGTGGAATAGTCAAGTTTTGAAAAAAACCTCCTCAACTGTAGTGTAGTGCGGCAATAAATTCTGTAATTTTAAGTGAAATTTTCAAATTATACACTGAAAAATTAATACCCACAGTAGTTATAAGTAAAATTTTCAAAGAATTTGCTTAAATGAACAATTATTTTTCTGCAATTTTATTTTTCCAACATGTGTTTCTTTATTATTTTTCTTTTGTCCATATCAAAAATGATAAGATATATAAATTTATTTATAAAAAAAAAAAATACTTAATTAAATAAATAAAAAAAACATAACTAAAAGTTTTCAAATTCATAATTCATAATTGAGTACGTGATTTCCTTGTTTTACACGAACCAGGTACGAAAAATTTATGGGATATATTAAATTGGAAGAAAACACCCAACAATGCTCCTTTCCCTTTCGGTTGCATACGCGTACAGTCAGTTGTCTCTTTCCTGATTCCTCTCCTGCTTGAACGATGAGTTCTTTGAATGAGAATGAGAACAATTCATGAGTGTGTGAGATATGCAAGTTTCATGAAAGAGCTCTCTAAAAGCTGGTGGATGCCTCGCAGCCAAAAGCGTTTCAAATGTTTGTTCAGCATGAGATTTCTTTATCCTTAGTTTTTCTATGATATTACTTATACTCCGGGTGAAACCGGGCTCCTCAGCTAGTAACATAATAAGCGGAGGTACTTTCACATCGTTTCTTTTTATTTCGTAGGTAACCAACACTAGTTATGGAACGTGGCACTTTTCTGATAATTTTGAACGAGAGCTCATAGAAAAGTATAATGCTACTTTACGATTTGTAGCAACAATGAGTGGTCTCACGCGATGGCAATTTATATACGGAGAGGTGGAAGTTGACGAAGATCAGGAATTTGGTGACTATCACAAAACGGCAATCGATGAGCCGTGGTATCGAAGCGCTATTTTGCAACATGGTATCGATGACAACAGCTTCGTATATACGATTCCCCATGCAGAAGACTTTCCTGAATATGAAGATATTCTGGTTACAGCTTCACATGCTATTTTTCCTAAAGACGGAGGAAAAGAAGCACCTGGTTCTGTAGTAGGGTTTCAGTTTTCTCACTCTTTAATGCTTCAGAGATTTTTAGACATAACGTCAAAGACAGATGTAAGCAATGAAAAAGAAAAATAACGTATTTATCTATAATAAAATTAATATATTTTAGTGCAATGGCTGCGTCCAAACTTGTGACAACGATTTGCATGATTGCTTTATTTTGGATAACAATGGATACATTATTTTATCTGAAAACTATAATCACACTGGTCGATTTTTTGGTGAAATCAATGGTGCTGTAATGCAAGAAATGGTTTCTTTGGGCATTTATAATAATATTACTGTGTACGATCTTCAAGCTATGTGTAAGGAAGAAACATTTCCAGAATTCAGTGACGCTAGTATTCATCGCAACGTAATATTTTATATAACAACTTGACATTTATGTAATTAATACTGTTTTTCTAGCCTTTTCAGTGGATGCAACTTGCAATAAATTGGTTGGTAACTGAAGTTCTTTGGTATATGGGACGAATCAGTATATGGGCAGTAGCAGTGCCTTGTATGAAGCATATTAAAAATTTGTAATTATTTAATCTAAAGCAATTTCATTTTGTTCAGATGATTACTTGGATGTTCCTGATATTCCTGACTACCATGACTTAGATCATACCCCTACAAGGAAACCAGCTAAAGCACCAACTTTGGAAGATGACGAAGCAGTTAGACCAAAAAAACCTCCGAAACCTCCCAAATATAATCCATGCGACAAACAAGCACAACTTTTTGTACTAAATCAAGAAATGTTCATGAAACAAGAAGATCCATTTAAGGATGCTGTACCAACAATATGTTCACACCCTTTTCACGTAAAACGCATTCCCAAATCAAACTTATTATTGGTTGTTATAAAAGCTGTTACTAATGCTTGTATTATTAATCACACATCTGCGCCTCAAATTATAGAATATGAAAAGGAGTTCCCCTGTTATAAGCTAAATCTCAGTTTTTTGGAACGACGAAGATTAGAGGAATGTTTTACCAACCATGAAAATGTAAGATCATTTGATTAATTGTTTTTCCTGTTTTTATATGTTTTTTTTTTATTTTATAGGAATCGGATTATACGTACTGTGGTGGAGCATCACAATTACAGCTAAACATCTTTATCATCAGTACAATCTCTTACTTAACTTTTGGGATTTTTCGATAAGGAATTTAACGAGTATGCAATTTTCAGATTCTATACTATTCCTTATCCTCAAAATCCCTTAAGTCGATTTTTGTTAAGTTTTATGTAAAAAACGCTTTAATAAAAACAAATATTTATATAATTAATTATAAAGACATGTAGCCCTTATAAGTCTTTTTGCCGCGACCTTTGGGTCGAAGTAACAAAAATCGTCAATAAAGTTTAGTGCGTGCAGCTGCAGTGAAGATTGTTAAATTTACGTCAGAAACAATAAAAAAATGCAAGATCGTTTTGGAAAATCGTCGGAGCAAACCAATAATAATAACGTACGATAATGTTGAATTTCCGGCTGAAACATCAACAAAATTTTTTCAAACGGTCAGATTAATAAAATCCCTCCAAATAATCGTCAGATTATGGATCAGCCCGACCAGGACATCAAGCTGAACCGTCTGTATCAAAATCTGACGCGCTCGAGTATTTCAAAATAGCGTTTTTTTTTTTTGCATTCTCGAAAAGTCGCCACGAGCTTGCGTCACATCCGAGTCTTCAGTCTGTTTAATGGGAGCTTCGTCCGGGATCACTTAATATCCCCTCTGAAAATCTGACGCGCTCGAGTAAATGTTTTTTTTTCCATTTTTAACCCTTCCGTTCGGCCGCCCCCACCATCCAACCCGGCAGATTAATATACCTCCGTCATCAGAGACTAGTGGGACATATGCATTATCAACATTATTATCTGATACGCTCGAGTATTTCTTTGGAAGACGCGTTATTCGCGGGAAGAAGGTACAGGCAGGATGCGAAAGGAATTAAATCCAGTAATTCACAAAATAACAAGCTTTATTTTAGCGAGTCGAGATGTATGGCCGCACTGAGCGGTACAGAAAAAGATGTTGCGAGGAGCCACACGTGTGGGCTTATCTGACCGTTCGAGGCGAAGCTGAGACATGAACTGGCGAGAGCAGCGAGCTAGCATAGACGGCACGCGGCTGCAAGTATTGCATGCGCCGTGACGACCGCACAGATGTCGGGACTGCTCGGGGTGCCACAGTCCCTCCCTCCCCAATGACCTTCGCGTCGTGCGAAGGGAGTGAAAATGTTACCCTTTTCTTAATGATGTTAGGTTGGAGAGGCTGCTGTGGAGGTGATGTTGACTGAGCAGGGGCCACTGGAGGCGTCTGGATGTCGCTCGGCGGCGCGGCTTGGGTCGAAGGTATAGCTTGGACGAGCTGTTGCGGCTCAGAGGCTTGCCTCAGATGGACGTCGGCCTGTTCCAGATGCGCTGGCTTGAGCTGATCTGTGGACAGCGTTTTAGCAACCCCATTGACGTCTACGACGAAAGCGCGGTGGTCGATGCGCTGGATGACTCGGTGCGGGCCAGAGTAGGGCTGCTCTAGAGGCTTTTTGACAGCATCGATGCGCCGGAATACGTAGTCGCAGGTGGCCAGGTCCTTAAATATGAAAGGATGATGCGTGGCGTGTCTGGCGGCTAGTACCGGCTTGATTGCCCTGAATAGCTGGCGCAGGCTAGAGACGAAATCGCACGGGCTGGTGGCAGGCACGCTCTGGGGCGTGATGAATTCGCCCGGATTCGCAGTGATGTGCCGAACACCATTTCGGCTGGTGATGCTTGCAAATCTGCCTTGAAGGTCGTGCGGAGCCCAAGGAGCACTGTGGGTAGTGCTTGAGGCCAAGGAATTTCAGGCGTGCATTTGAGCTCGACTTTGAGCGTGCGGTGAAGGCGCTCAACCATACCGTTAGCTTGAGGGTGGTATGGCGTGGTGTGCACATGGTGCGCTCCAAGAAGATGGCCAAGGATGATGAGGCTTGCGTCGAACTGCTTGCCTTGGTCCGTGGTGAACTCAAAGGGCGGGCCGAAGATTGGAATCCAGCGTTCGACGAGGGCTTTGGCTACCGAAGAGGCTGTCATGTCCTGACGCGGTATGGCCTCAGGCCATCGCGTATAGCGATCTATGATGATAAGACAACGCTGGAACCCCTGGCAAAGCGGCAGCTTGATAAGGTCGAGATGGAGATGATCGAAACGTCCGTCTGGCGTGTTGAATTTACCGAGCTCAGCGCGGTTGTGGCGGTGAACTTTGGAGAGCTGGCAGGGCACGCACTGCTTGGCCCAACGCATGACGTCTTGCGTAGACCAGGCCAGAAATACTTTAGCGCTACGCGCTTAGCAGTAGCACGGCCGCCTGGATGTGAGAGATGGTGGACCGTCTCGAATGCAGTACGGTGAAGCACCACCGGCATGTAGGGCTTGATGACCTTGTTGTACTCGATATAGTAGGCCTCGGGCCGTCGATGTCGAGCTTAAGCAGCTTCAGGCGCGGGCTGGCCAGAAGGTGGAGAAGCTGGTCATCGGTGGCTGGGCGTCGCTGATGGCTTGAGCGGTGATGACGAGTGGAGGAGTGATGGCCTCTATGCGTGAGAGGGCGTCGGCCACGACGTTTTCTTCACCGCGCGTATACACCAGGCGTGTGTCAAATTGGCTGACGAAATCGAGATGCCTTATCAGAGCACTTGTCCAGCGCGAACGTAAGCGGGCGGTGGTCCGTGTAGGTCGTGAACTGCCTACCTTCCAAGATGCGTTGATAAAACCTAATAGCAGAGAGTGTAACGGATTGTTGACAGACGATAATTTAATTTCATTTAATGCGTCGTTTGCCTGTTAATAATACAGTTTAGTTCTTCCCGGTGCCCTGAGGTGGTACGTTCACGACATCATGTTTGATACACCCTGATGCCACTCAGTCCTCGACACGGCCTCACTTTGAGTCGGGTGTTTGGAGGTATGCGCCACTTATTTTAGCTTGAAGCTTTCTTGAGCCTAACGAAACACAGTTCCGGGTTTGATTTTGGAGTTTTCCTTCTTATAGATAGATTGCAAAATCTCGCCAAATTACACAAGTCATAGTATGGCGTAAGGCGTACTATCTGTTATGCCAGACATTAGAACCGGCTATCATTATTAAATGCATATACAATATATCGTACCTGTTTTTTTGATTGTTGAACGGTTCCTTCGTCACTCGGAATCCAACCTTGAGGGCAGTAGTCATGTCATGGTGAATGATATAAGAGTCCGCCATATTAAATTTAGAGCGCCGTCATTTTATTTTTCGTATTCTTCTCAGCAAACCCTTTCATTTGATATCCATATCATGATGGTAGATAAGAACATTTTGTCCGCCATCTTGGGCGTCCGCCATATTGAATTTAGTGTGACGTTATTTTATTTGTCGTATTCTTCTCAGCAAACCCTTTTAATTGATATACATACATATCATCGGGAAGCATAAAAAATAACTAGTCCGCCATATTGGGTTTAGAATGATGTCACTTAGCTAACCATGCATTGTCATCCAAACTAAACTTGTATGCAAAATTTCAGCTCAATCGGTTGGGGCTAACTGTTTTAAAATTCAGTTGCAATATTTGCTCTAAACAAACTAATACACAAACATTGCAAGTTAAATAGAAGCTTGTAATAATTTTTCAGAATGTGATTTAGAATAATATGACCATTTTGCGCGGATAGGAAGTCCATAGAAAGCTGGACGTGGCTTCCTCCCCAAATTTTGTGTATGATAAATTAGAATTATTTAGGTGAATTATCGTTTTAAAATATTCTCATTATTTAATGGAGCTAAACCAAAAGAATTAATTGAGCCATATGCTAAAGCCTGATCCAGATACACCGTTGGGTAACGGTTCTAGAACGCCTTCACAACCTCGTGGTGAAGTGCTGAACGGAGCAATCTGTTTGATCACAAAAGGTTCCTCTATAAAATGACAAATGAAATGCATCGTTTTTCGATCAGTCATAGTAGCAACCTCGTGCTGAAAAATGAAGAATCACAGTCAGATAACGGCACATTAAGAGTAAAGGTCGCTGCACACTTGCCGGCACGACACGACCCTGCACGACACGACAAAATATTTTTCTCTGTAAACAAATGCACTGACGCACACTTACCGGCAACAGCACGACAACGGCCCGACCCGGCACCTACACTGTCGGTGGGTATCGTTCGAAAGAATTCCGACCGGCAGTTGTCGTTCGCTGCTCTGAGTTAAAACATGATGGATATCGAGAAGTTAATTGAGCTAGTGCGGGAAAATGTGGCCCTATACAATATGGCAGAAGAAATAGCTTCTCTCAACCTAGTATTCCTCTTTTTTATTTTCATTACCAATTTTTCATGCAACCAATCAAATTGGGCTACACTCATCCGAAAATACAAGTAAAATTTTGATTCATTGTCCACAAGAGTTTTAAAAAGAGTCACAAACTCTCCTTCACTCCTTCTTTTCCAGAATATAGGATGAACCCAGTACTCTCGCATACCTTTATTTTCTTCCTCGTCCAACAGCATTGCTATTGCAATTAATTGATTTTTATTAAATTTTGGCATTGTTTGTTCTTCGCAGTTTATTTTTCGGTTAAACTGAAGTTCGGTCGCCGCCAACTGCCGGTATAGTGTGCATGATATTTGCCGGTGTCGGACGGTGCCGGTGCGCGTTGGTGTCGTGTCGTGCCGGCAAGTGTGCAGCGACCTTTAAGCAACTAACAGCTTCATGCTATATCAAAATAACGGTACATTTATGAATAGCCTTGTGGTAGTTTAATAGGGCATAGGAACTAGGAAGCTAAAAGAAGTAATTAAATGTTGAAGATAAATTAGCAGATAAATTTTACAACATATAACTGACCAAAGAATAATGATAAGGAGTATTTCTCTGAAATTGGGCGATTTTCCTTTAAAATATAGTTTGGTGTAGACTGTAAAACATGGACTCATGAAAGTGTTAATGTATTTTGAAAATGGAATTCTGAATGACAAACGGAGATAATTCGCCATTTTGCTGGCCTGAGGCATAGCTCTGAACATCAGGACTAATCAATTGTGGCAATTATAAAGGTAATGGTGCAACAATAGTTGCCTATATCAAAAAATGAGCCCTGTTAAAAATTTACTAACATTAAAGGTCCAACACCGTCATGGACCATTCTTTCTTCTATGACCCAAAATAGTGATAGATCAAAAACCAAATCGATTTTAAATGTGACAGTGAACTACCGGACAGAACTTTGTATCAGATGAAACGATCCCTTTGCATTATGAAGTGAAGCGGTGTATATGTTGAACAAGTGAAGCGGAGTATATGTATGTTCAATAAAAAAGGAGAAAAAAAATGTACAAGACTGAACCTGAATGTAAAAACTAAATTATTTAAAAAACAAAAAACCCGACTGCAGTAAAAATATCAACTGAAAAGCGAAAAACAAGCTCTATAATCTATAGAAAATTGTAAGAGCAAAGAAATGCACCATGCAATTATTTTTTGTTCGATACCTCGTTAACAAATAATACAATTTATACTATTATTTAAATATAACTTAAATATTGGAAAAGGTATTGCAGGCGGGGACCAATTAGTCCAAATGTTACTTTTTTTCAAGAAATATGTTTTATCGTTCATTGCTTGTCCCTTATATGTTAAAATCCGTCAAGCCGTTTAGGCTGCAGAGCGACACAACGAAACAGACATACATACCCACATACATACGCTCGAAAAACATAACCCTCCTTCGGCAGTCGGGTAAAAAACCGGATGGGTCTTGATGGTTTTCCTTTCTCGAAAACTGGAATACACAACATAACCTATAAATATCCAACTGTGTGTGTTATGAATCATGGTGTGCGGATTGTTGTATGTGATGATATACAATTGTTAAATGTAAATCTGTTATGAGAGGAGAACTACAAAGTGGAAGACTGCTTCACTAAATATTGAGGAGGCAGGGGTGACCACAAGCCGAAAAGATTTTCTAAAATATACTGGAGAGAGCCCAAGTGGATTCAAAACAGAGAAGGTGGTTAATGTGGCTGGGCAGCCGGGACCGAATAGGCCCTGGAACGGGCACTCTCTAATAAGATAGTGAAAAGCAACAACAACAATAGTTCAGTGATAATTTTAAGCTGTATTTAATGACAATACCGCCACAGGAAATCACTAAAATATAAGTATAAAGTAAAAGGAAAAATTTATCGTTTGCCCGCTACCCTCAGCCCGAGCGTACATAGTTTTGTTAGAGTTTTTGCTTAATTTCATTTATTTTTAATTGCGCTGCATAAACGCTTCTATACTATTAAAATTTCAACTTAGACTGGCGGTAATCAATTAAAGTAATGAAATTAATACCACATGAACGAAATCGCCCTTATTTGCTAGTTATTAATATAAATTAAGGGAAGACACCACTGGACATTGCCCTGACAAAAACATGTCTTGTCTTGGTGCGGCAACTCGAACGCATATTTACGTACGAATTTTGTTTACCAATAAACATTTTGTTTATACACTTCAATATGGGCCTAATAATGCCTAAACGTTTTTTTCCATATATTTTATTTCCTACTTTATATTAAAAAAAATTGCAATGATTGATGACGAAAACATGCCTTTACAGTGGTGTCCTCCCTTAAGTGTTTTTTAAGTTAAGTAAACTTAAAGGTTCCTTTATTTTATTTATTAATACGTTACAAACAAACGGAGAAGTCACCTTATTTTATTTTTAATTTGTTATGTAATTGTTATTTTATGAAAATTTGTATTAGGACCAATGATGAACACTGAAGTAATTAATAATAATAACCATTTGCAATGTAGGTATTTAAAAAAACATTTATTGTATTGCATTTAGTTCCCTTTGTTTTGACCGACAATGTAACTCAGATCATTCTGAGAACTTAACCCGTAAAAATTGACACAAATGGGGCGTTTGAATTAATCCAATCAGAATTTCGAACTCTACCTATATAAAATCTGCTCCATATTTCAAATTTATAATATTTAATTTAATTTTTTAAATATGAATGATGATATACGAGTACAACTTTCTTGGCACCCTTGCCTTATGGGTGAATATAAAACAATATTTTATGTATAAAATAGTAATGTATTTTAATTAAACAATTCTTATAATAATGAAATTCCTATATATGGAACATCGTGACAACTAAACTGAAAGTTTGTCAGCGACACCAACAAAAAGGCTTTATGTACAATTATGTGCTTGATGCGAATATATTTCTCTAAAATCTGCAAAGAGATTTTAAAATCGAAGAAATTCTTCAAATGTCAAATATTGAGCGGAAAAATAATAAATATAAATTTATCGTAGAAATAGAAAAAAAATAATTTTTATTTATACACGTCAAATTGTTTACGGACGACTTAATTTCACCTAGATTTGAAAGCTGTTTACTTTTCGTACTTCTTTAATAATAAAAATATGTAAAAACTGTGTAAGGCTTTCTATTTTCACTTCAGCATAAAGCACTACCGCCGAAGATTGAAGCCTGATGTACCATCGGGTCCTCGAGGCATTCGTAAAATGTCTTGAGGTCGCATTTGACCATTGACTAAAAAACTAGGCGAAAAAGATTCACCGTTCGTGCGCTCATCTTCCAAAAATGTTCTATCTTCCGAACAGTCAATAGTTTTTGTTACAACCTTAGGAATTGAAGCTTGCCTGGTATAAAATATTTTATAATAATTAAAATACAAGATATTTGAAAGTATTTACAATTCATCATCAGGATTCTTCGCTGCACCTAGTATTCTCAGTCTTGCTTCTGCATACTCCTGCTCCCGCTGTTGTAATGTTTTAATTGGTTGCTTCGGCCGTACTTCAGAAGATGTTATTGCCGATGAATGCGAAGTAGGCCGTCGCAGTATTTTAACGGCTGGTTTGGCAGCTTGAGTGTAAGTTGATCCATAATCCTCATCAGACCGCATTACCATCATAAGAGCGGCGCTACTTTTAAATGACATTGCTTCACTGTCTGATTTAAATTCCTTCGTAATTTGATTCACCTGTGAAGTAAGCTTTAAGAAAAGATACTATATTATTTTACCTACTTCAAATCCTAAATATGATAAAAGAATTAGATGTAGTGTCTGTAATTTTTGAATTTTTATAAAATGTCTTTAGTAATGTAGTGTGAACAGGCTACACACCGTCAAAAAAATAGTACTTAGAAATAATTGTGGAGCAGTTTGAATTGGTACCAAAACATTGTTCTTTAATCAATTCGTTTTGAGATACCAGTTTTAAAAACAAACCGCCCAAGTGGAAGTTAAATTCGCATATTTCATTAAAAATTAAGTTATCTTTATATGGACAGTTGATCATTTCGCCCATTAAAATGAAGATTCCAACAAGACCCGAAATTCATTGCCAAACTTTTAAAAACATATAAATGAAACGAAAATTGGTGTCTTACAATTGTAAGCACAATCACTGGGCAAAATCCGATATAAAACCTCTCGCATGTTACACAATAGATGATTTAGACATGCTAATCAACTATTTCTAGCTGTCAAAACTGAATGGGATATGATTTCTCCATAAATAATTATTGATAAGCTTATTAGTTTTTTGTCGAAGAGATATAATAAAGTTATAAAAAGAATTTTCAAAAAAGTTTTCAGTTTTTTTGCAATAAAATTAAGTGTATTTTATTATTATATTGGAGACTTGCGTGGTATAGTTGGCTGAGCGGTTCGGCTTTGAGCATGCCATTCCGGGGTTGTGAGTTCGATTCCTACATGAAAACCCTGGAAATGCACAGAAAGCGCTATAAAGGCTTAAGTTTTTCAGTGTGTAAAAAAATAAAAACAAGGTAGAATTAATACTACCTTGTTCAGAAACAAGAAAAAAAAAAATTATTATTTTATCAGTTCTTTTGTTTTGACGTTGCAAAAAGTGGAAATGTTTCTTCTTTAATTTTTAATATAATACATATACATATGTTATTGAATTGATATTCATAAAAGTTGTTGATAAAATAATAAAACAATCAAACATCAGAAATATCAAAAGAAATTGGTTTTCATTGGCATTCAGTTCTTTTGGTTTAGACCGCCACTGTATTTCAAAATTACTTCCTTCTTTGATCAAACTTCTTGTAATTTGTTTTTTTGGATTACAATAGTAATTTTTTATAAATTTTATTATTTACAAATTTTTGGACTCCACTCTTGCTCTGCCACTGCCAATATCCTGCACTAGCTAGCCGCAGACTAACCTAGGCGAAGCACTCCCAAATCCAAAATTGGTCTGGGACTTCAATCCCAAGAACATAATCGGCCTGACTGGAGGCCTGAACCTAGGAGTTTATGGCCCCAAATCCAATCTATGTAATCTAATGGTGTATTTGAACCAACTAGTCGCATCTGCCTTAGTGTTAAAAAACGAGCTGAGCTGTTTAACTTTAATATTGGATAATAATACTAATAATATTAGGTGTACAACTTTGCTCCCGCCGTTTTCATATAGGTTGCGTTAGTAGTGTGTAGTTGTTAAAATAAATTGACTACAGATGTCAGTCATTTACTTTTGACATTTGTAAACATAACCCAACAATAATATAAGCCAATTTCGGAGTTGATCCACAGGACATACATAGAAATGGACCGCTCGATCTCCTGTCTCACGTGGCCGCCAATTTGACAACCGAGTGCCACAGCCGGACGAGATGAGATATATAAAAATTTATATAGCGCTGTCTATTTTTATCACATTGCATGGATAGGCCGATTCCGCGGATTTTTTGAGTGCGGAATTGCTGAATGCTGACAAAAATATTTGAATTTAAATATTTGTTGAACAAAAGTTTTAAAAATATGTATGTACTTTAAATTGAATTAATGGAAATAAAAATCATTATTAATGCCACAAATAAATAAATAAATTTTTTTCCCTGCCAGATTACCAATATTTTCAAGAATTTGTGATTGATAAATTTTAAGTTATAAAACCGATGTACCATATATTTGTTAATAAACATAAACAATTGAACATATACTGTGTTTTAATTAAGGAATTTGGAAATAAAAGCTCTTTATAGCAAACGTTTAAATTATAATAAATAAATAAATAAACAACAAGAGCAGAGGCGGCCTCCTTGTTGCTTCTCCCGATGTAGTGCACATATGCCTCCATACAGAAAAGGCTGTTAAGTCGTTATTAAGATCAGATAATTTTAGTCTTAATAACAAAAACCTTATAGAACGAACTACAATAAAAGTTATGAAAACATTAGATATGTCTAGCTTGTTCATGGAACTGAATGAACATATTAAGGAGCTAGAAGTAGATAACAATCATATCTATAAGTTGATAAAGAATATAGTATACAGCTATTTAAAAATAAAGTTGTCCTATATAATAAAACAAAGGAATTTAAAAAATAACCATATGATTCGATCCCAGTTATCCCGATATATAATTTTTCGGAATAATTGAAATCAAATTGAATGTTTAACTTACATTGGACTCTCAACATAGTTGAGAGAACACCATTTAAGTTCAACTTAAATTTGATACAATGGATAAATCGAAGGTCCCATCAAAAATCCCCTTGAAGGAATTATCCCAAATTTGATTGCACAGCCAGCCTCCTTTAACATTATTGTATATCGACTAACAACATTTAAGGTAAACAATTTTGCTTAATATCATAAGTTTTTAAAACTGTATTCAATTACTTCTTTATAGATTTCGATCTTTTGCAAGTGGAATGCATTTCAGCAGGCGGTTAAAATGGATTCGTGTTTACATAAGAGGTAGTGATTTAGCATATACATACATAGTACGCTTTAATCAACACAACTAATTTTTCTTTCTAATAGTGAAATGCGTACTTGCAAAACTTGGGATGAGTCGAAAAAGGCGTTAAAAGGACAAACGCAATGGAACCAGGCGGAACAAGCAGCTTCCTAACTTGGTAAATGTTTTATTTTATATATGTACCTACATATTGATATTTTATTCCTTTCCAATCTAGTTCCTTCCTGTGAGTGAAACCTTGTCGTGGTTGGAAGGCTTAAGGGATTCTTAAAATTCTGACCAATTTGGTTAATATGTTTTTTTAGCATAAGACAGCTAAATTTTAAGAATCCCAACGAATATCACTCAGATAAAATAAACTAATACCCATGTTCTGCATTCCGATTGAAATAAAATCGAAAAAACCTCACAACACTCCTTTTGAATTGAATTTCCTTAATAAAGTTCTTAAAGCTGTAACAAATTCATTTCAGTTACCTCTGATTTCAATTAGTTTTTTACAAAAACTACAAAATATTTCGATTGGATTTTTCTATCGAATTATTTTAACTACTCTGAACGAAAAAACTAATTGAAATCAAAGATAAGTGAAATGAATTTGTTAAAATCCTAAGAATTTTATTACACAAATTCAATTCAAAAGGAGTTTTATAAGCTCTTCTCGATTTAATTTTACTCGGAATGAGGACTTGGGCGAAAATCAGCTCTGGAATTAATTCCAGTAGTTTCTCTGAAATGCCTGGAGTAAAACAAATTGATATACATATTAACATTTAATCGCGCTGTCTCGCACTGATATTTCAATTAAACTTCCTGCAATAAACAAATTAGCAGTCATTTGACAGTTCTCCAGAGAATTGTCAGAGAAAATCTTTAACGGCAATTCAGCCCGCTGACAAATCTCTGACATTATAGACCGTTAATTTTACGTCATTTCACGATCTGACAGTGCCACAGCGGGAAAGAGAGGGAACAAAAATCGCACCGTCTGCTTATATAGGAAATCGTGTACGTGAGCGGTCCATTGTGTTATACGTCAATGGAGTTGATCATAATATTTTTATTTTTTCAAAATGTCAGATTATACGCCAAATTCTCGACATTTGCGGGAAGTGTTACTTTTTTTTTTTAATTCAAAAAAATCTGCTGCTGAGGCATTTCGAATGCTTACAAACACTTATGGTGACGGTGTAATGAGTGAAAGAACGTGTCGCGAGTGGTTTCAACGTTTTAAGAACGGTGATTTTGCTGTTGAAGACCGGCACAGTGGTGGAAGGGAGAAAGTTTTTGAAGATGCAGAACTGGAGGAATTACTGAATGAAGACTCGTGTCAAAGTCAACAGGAATACGCAGTATCCTTGGGAGTAACGCAGCAAGCTGTCTCCAAACGCCTTCAAGCCATGGGGATGATCCGGAAGGAAGGATACTGGATACCCTACGAGTTGAAGCCAAGAGATGTTGAACGGCGTTTATTTGCTTGTGAGCAGCTGCTTGAACGGCAAAACCGGAAGGGTTTTCTGCACCGTATTGTAACTGGTGATGAAAAATGGGTTCATTACTACAACCCGAAGCGCAGAAAATCATGGGGATTCCCGGCCATACTCCCACGTCCACACCACGGCAAAATATTCACGATTCCAAGGTCATGCTCTGT